>MU132158.1:360987-493374 GCA_015039395.1 Ceratobasidium sp. AG-I | reverse complement strand
CATGTCCCTGAACCGAGCAACCAAGATTCTGTCATAGGAAGGGCTGGTCCATAACAAATGTACGAGGCTCCAGATATGCAGAGGGACAACCTCCTTTGTGTATGGTTGGCGTTTCTCCATGATTCGCGCCAGAGCTCCCGGGAAGTCGCAGGTAGCATATGGTATTTTGTTGATTGAAATCTAGTATTGATATGAGTATCAGTGTTTGTAGAAAAGATCAGGACCCACCGCAGCAACCAGACACCCCAGGGACCAGCAGTCTGTAAACTGAGTGGGATTTGGCCACCCCGCATCAGTAGCCTCTGAAAAGAACTCAGGTGCATGCCATCGAGTGGGAGCAGGGGCCAACGGAGGCGCATATATAACGGGTGCTTCCAAGATATTATCTGCATTTGCGTATTGGCAAGCGAATTCAAAGTTGCTGAGTTTGATGTTTCCGTTACTGTCGACTAAAACTGTTTCCTGTGAAGGGGTGACAAAGTGGGCTTAAATGGATAATCATGGTATTAGGAGGTTGCGTACCATCGACAGGTTGCCGTGCACTACAGGCCCCTGGGTGACCTCGTTGTGAAGGTAATAAACAGCGTCGGTTACACCTCGAATCTTTGGGTTGGAGCAATTAACAGAAATTATCAAAGGTTATCCTGTAAGACATACCAAACCCAAACGATCCTTGTCATCTAATTCGTGGGATTTTCGAAGATAATACTAATGGAAAAAAAAGTTAATCACGCTAGCAGGGTCTCATTGAAAGAATCTCGGTTACTGACCTCATCAAGTGTGCCGTTTGAGCAGAATTCTGATACAATGACAGGGAACTTGAGGTTGTGCTGGTCCAAACCTAATAGTGAACAGATGTTGGAATGTCGTAGTTGCTGCAGTAAAAGTAGCTCGTGTTTTATGGACTAAAATTCAAAGTCCCATGTTAGATTACAAGCCGGGGTTGAACGTGTGATTAGAGCTCACTTGTCGGGCCGCGTACATAAACCGGTCTGCGGCGTACTCCTGAACACCCTTGAGTGCGACCTGGATTTCAAGGTAAGATTTCAAGCCATACCAATAACCGGGCCCAATTCTTACTTCTATATTTCTTCGGAAGAATCCTTGTGAGAGTGTGCTCCTAATTCACTAAAATCAATATAGGATTACTAATTGCAACCAAAATAAGTTACCTGCGGCACCACAAGGTGATTTTGAGCGATCGTGATCCCTTCCAGTCATATACTCCTCTAGCGTATTATTGAGGATTTCCATCAGTATTTTGCTTTAACCACCGCTCAAGTTTACTTGGTGTTACCTCCAAATCCCTTGCGACCAACTTAAGGCCCGCTCGTACCCTGGTCCTTCAGCTCGTTTTACACTTCCTGTAAGATCGTCTATACCGACCAAGACCCAACGACTGGGGATAAACGATGTTTCAGGCATCCGTGGTACGTTACGTAGATCTTGTAAACATCTTGTTGCGGTTGGCCGTTGGCTGACTGTTGGGCTCCAGCAGCGTGAAATAAGGGCCCAAACTCCATTAGTCAACCACAGCGCGTTAGACCGTTGGACATCCGTGAGGTGCGCTATATCGTTAGGAGGACTACCAGCAGAAACGCGAGGGACAACTTGAAATTCATGTTTGCTAGTATGATATGGAATCAGACCCGAGAAGATCTTGCGATGGCTGCGGTAAGATCAAACCAGGTACTTAATATGGAAGACTCTCACCCAGAAAGCCACGCATCCAAACGCCCACATGTCGGACTCTAGAGTTGGCCAGGCGTCATCTTGTAATAGTTCCGGACTCATGTAGCGTGTTGAGATTGAATCGTCGGTGGGTGCTGCTGTTTGGGTTGTGGATGGAAGATTGGCAGCGAGACGCCCAAAGCTGATCGAGGTAAGCTTCAACGTGCCCTCGGAATCAACCAATATATTGCTCTACAGGGTGCAAGAATTCCTTAGTTGACAATGGTTTTTAGGATGAATAGCCTTACAGGAGTTAGATCGCCATGGGGGATAGGTGTAATCATCGAGTGCAAGTAATTCAGTCCACTTAGGATATGAATCAACTGTTATCCGTGTAATAAGAATATTGGTATTGTAAAATTTGTCCAGTAGTGATGGCGAGGACGCACATAATTGATGTATAACTCTTCGTCTTGGCGCATTTTCTGTTTGTACTTGATTGGCGCCACCAAATTCAACGCGTGAAACACGCCCCGGGAGATGAAGTGAACTTACAGTGATAAAGTTTCCTTGAGCACAGTACTCTAACAACAAGCCAGGGTATTTCCCGCAGGTCGAGTCGAGGCCTAAAATCTCGACAATGTTTTTATGCTGAATCTCAAAACGTTCCCTAACAGCCCATCTCAATGCCTTGCAGGATAAAACACCACACGATTCAATTAGTATTGCTGCGGGAAACCTTGGATCTTTGCGCAGCCTCTACTTACATTTTGAAAAGGATGGCTTTCAACGCGGGTTGCGCGATCTAAACCTCCAGGTAGACATGGAACTTTGACTACGAACTTGGTCGTCTGCGGTTTGCCCTCGTCTGCGATGCCGGGGGTGGCTGGGTCTTGCTGCTCTGAACTATATCTAAAAGTCAAGGTAAGCTCAGAGCGGGTACATGAAAAACGTTTGCGCTGCTTACATCCAAACATTTACCATCTTTTGCATCGACACGAGCTCCTTTTTATAGCTACTTGACGTTTCTGTAATGTCCTTGATTCCGTCGGGCCAAGGAACGGTACCAGCAGCAATATCGAGTGCAGGACGCTGCGGAGTGGTGGCGAGAGGATTTACGAGGTCTTTTTTAACGAGTTCGTCAATCGAGCCTAAGAGGTCGTCGGAAGAAGGCCGTGAGCGTGGATTTATGTACCAACATCTTTTAATCACGCCCCAGAGCATGTCGTTCAGACACCCAGCAGCGTTTGGGTATTGGGGTTTCAGGCTCGGTGCAAGTCCCTTCTGGATGGCGACTGAGACAAAATGATCGTTTTTGATGAGATGGTAAGGGCGAAGGTGAGAGATAATCTAAGCTTTCTGTGAGTGGGGGAGGTTGAGGGGATCCGAGTCAAGCTACGTGCCTCAAGCGCGATACATCCAAAAGCCCAGATATCTGAAAAGGCCGTCGGCTTTATTCTAGACTCTTGAAAGAACTCCGGACTCATATATCGAGTGGTAGCATGAAATTTTGAGGAGTCATCAGATACACTTGGGGGTGCGAGGTCGATGCCACCGCCAAATCGGGAGTGACCGAAGTCGCATATCTTGACAACTCCGCGCTCCGTAACAAGAACATTGACCTTTAAACCCTATACCTCAACGACTGCTTTAATCTAAAGCTCCGAAAATAGTGACGTACAGTCTTCAAGTCACCATGGACGATGGAAAGGCCGTGCATATAAGACAACCCCTTCAGGGTTCCAACCATCTACCCCAGAACATGTGAATATAGCAAAAGCCTTTTTATCCATAGAGTAAGATACTGACTAAGTCCATTCGGTGCGGCCTATTTTCACGATCGCTCAAATACTGAAAATCCATAAACCTCATTAATGATGGGTACAGCATATGGTCGGTAAGGAAAAAAAAATACCGCTGCTAACGTTGCGTTGCAATACTCGCTCACAGAAAACGGCAACCCGAGAGGTGAATCAATCACACCCAGCAAGGTAAGTATATTAGGATGAGGTTCCGGATTGTACTGAAGCGTGCTCCAAATTTTGAGTTCGCGAGCAAGTTTCTGAGGTATTGAGATAGGTCATTAATGTTTCCCCAAGGTGTGTTCAATTTACTCTTTGAGTCTTTTCGAGTATAGCCTTGGTGGCTTCGCCATACGTATGAATTCTGATCTTTTTGACTGCAACCTATCCGCCAGGTTATGCGTGGGATAGTTGTAACATCCAACAAATACTCGCCTGGACTGAACCAAAACCTTTGCTATGATACTGGCCGCTACAATCAAAATATTCAGCGTTAATTTATGGCAGGAACAGCATACACTCGTACCGGTATACATCAGCCATCCCGCCCCTCGCAATATCGTTTTCTCCCGTATAGATGTATTGTACATCTTGGTCCGGAATCTCCTTGATACCAAGCGATTTTCCCGAGAGCATTTGTGTGAGAGTTTAAATAGGTCTGGGAGGAAATATAAATCCGCACAGATCCATAAACCAAAGGCACACAACTGGGTAGAGAGAGAGAACCTCCTAATCACTACATTGTAATGATTATTTATGCTAGTTATAACATTGATGATATGGTGAAGTCCAATGTTCTGAAGTCAGCGCTCGGTTGAGAGCGAGCTATCACCGGCGATTGCGCATTGTCACGTGTGTACGGTGCTGCACGCCGTGTTGCGAGAGCATACATCCAAGCTATTACAGTAATAAGCCAAGCACCAGTGTACCGCCGACTGACCCTCTGAGCCTTTTCAAGTAACGGCTTGGTGGCATCGCCATAGTTTTGGATGCAAATATTTTTTATTGCAACCTACTTGCTGAAAGATCAAGACCCACCGACAAAATAGCAATAAATGTTCTTACCTGAGTCGGTGTTGATTTCTCGTTGATATATTCAGCACTGGGGACATATCTACATAAGGAACACCAGCCAGGCATGCGTACATTTACTTGAGAGATCGCTTACCAAAATACATCTGCCATCCCACCTCTCGCTACGTCATTGTCTCCCGTAAAAACGTGTACGCTTGTGTGCGGGATTTCGGGAACTCCCAGTGACCTTGCAGTGAGCATTGTATTTTTTTGAAGTACAGCCGGGCAAACACAGCTTAATGTAACGGATGGTCAAAAGTGAGCCAGATGTGGCTGAGGAGAGGGCGGGTCTCACGATCGATTTGCCTAGCATAAACATCTTACAGTTGCGGAGCATGGGTTATGATATGGTAGATATGATGCTCTGAAGATACTGGTTGACCAACCTCAAAAAGGTCGTAGGTGTGTCACTGACTTCGGAGCTGGTTGTCACAACTCCGACAGTCAGTTTTTCAAGTTATTTAATCTAACGGTAATATAAGCGTTTTACTTGATCTGTGACTACAGCACCACGAATATCAAGCATATTGTGACGTTTGCATGGTAGCAATCCATTAAACTCAAGCCACCATCGTATATGTAATGTAGCCTCCACCACCCAAACACCAGCTATAAGACTCAACGTGTAGAATTGGAGAAGAAAGCTTTACTACTGAGTTTAACTTGAAGAGGTGGGTACATGGCTCGCTCCTGTAAAGTGAAACGCATATAACGATGGTTGCAACGTATCTCACGTGACTGGCATATTTCATTTTGTTCTCGCCATCAAAACTAAACCACCTGATTTCGCTGGCTTACAACTTGCTCTTACTCCGAAATACTCCTTGTAGGATCTTGAGCCTCGTCAAAAAACGCAATTGGCTCCTGACTGAAAATAATTTCTTTGCTATGAAACGAGAGACTTCTTCTGAGGCTGTTGCTGAGTCTGCCAACCTCGACAAACGACCGAGAGTGGAGCCTGGACTTGACTCGTCGCCTAAACCCGCTACTGGCTTGGATATCTCAAAGAAGCAGGCTGACGGTGCTGAACATGATGTGGATTCTGGGGCTCTTGCGTCTGGATCTGCTGAAGCTGGGGACACCTCGAAACCTGACGACGACTCGAAAACTGGTGAGACTTCTTCTAGAGGCAAAGGGAAAGGTCGTGGCCGAGGAAGAGGCCGTGGCAGAGACCAGAGAGCTCGCACCGACCGAAACGCCGAGCAAACTGGCAGGAAACGACCTTGGGAGGGTCGTCCGCCGCGCAGAGGCACGCGGGATGATGATGCTGAGGAGGGGGATGAGGGGCGCGAGCGGACGCCGAGGCTCCCGAAACGTAAGGTTGCTATGCTGATTGGATTCTGCGGGACTGGTGAGTCGAGCAATGGTTTCAGCGGGTAAAGTTTAGTAAGCAACTGGGTTGGCTTGTGGGAAGGATACAACGGTATGCAAATGTAATTGGATTTCATAGTAATGCGCGCACAAGAGGCTGATGACTCGGCATCTTCAGACAGCGTGACGCTAATACTATCGAAAACACGCTATTTGATGCCATGGTGAAGGCTGGAGCTGTTAGTAAAGACAACTCTGACGATCCCGTCAAAGTGCGTCGTCTAGATTTAGTTGGTTGGACTCATCTCAAACGTCCCGTAGGTCAACCTTCAACGTGCCGCACGGACGGACGCCGGTGTACACGCCGCGGGCAACGTCGTCAGTCTCAAGATGATTACAGAGTTACCCGATACACCAGACCTCGTTGCGCGGCTAAACGAGCTACTTCCATCCGAAATTCGTGTTTGGACCTTTGTGCGAGCGCTAAACTCTTTCAACTCGAGGTTCGTTTTCAAAATCTACTCGAACCTACCTTTAAGTTAATCTCCTGTGCTTAAAGAACGTATGTGTAACTCTTATACATTCTGAATTAATGCGCTATTTACACTACTACGACACAGCGCTTGCGATAGCCGCGTGTACGAGTATCTCCTCCCGTCGTATGCGCTATTGCCTCCCAAACCCAGCACACCGATGGCACAGCATACAAAATCCGAATCATCCACAGATATCAATGGCGGTCCGGACTGGGCGTATTGGGAGCGCCCGGATGCTGACAGCCTGGATACGATGAGGTCATGGCGCATTAGTGAAGCCCAGCTTACCGCGTTCCAGGAGAGCGCAAAAATATACGAAGGTGAGCTGGCTTGGCAAAATATCAATTTAATTTGACAATGTTGGATAACTGGGGAATCAGGAACGCATAATTTCCACAACTTTACTGTAGGGTTGGAACATTCTGACCCGAGTGGACTGCGATACATGCTAAGCATTGAGGTAAGTAACGCAAAGTTTATATATCTCGTACAGACTCTCATATTATGAACTAGGTTAAAAAGCCTCAAGTCATCGAGGGTATCGAGTGGATATCGATTATGTTCCACGGCCAGAGCTTTATGCTACACCAGGTATGAGATCTGAGCTTGAAAATACTATTTATGTTAACCTTTTTCCACAGATTGTATGCTACTATTCTGTCCATCCATTCGGCCATTCAACTCACCTTGTTCTATCTAGCGCAAAATGACTACTCTCCTAATTTTTGCCTCTCGCACTGGCACGCCAGCCTCGACGCTAATTCCACAAGCATTCGAGGCTCCCAAGCTTACCATCCCTAAAGCACCTTCCCTAGGACTTCTTCTACAGGAGCCCCGATTTGGAACGTATAACAAGCACGTTACGGACGAGAACGAGCTCGCTAAAGGGCGGGCGCAGGGCGAACGCGTTCGTGACTTGATTGAATGGGAGCCTCTCAAGGAAAAGATAGACGAGTTTAAGCGCACATTTATTTATACTCGATTGAGGGAAGAGGAGACCAAGCATGGAGTGTAAGTACCGTCCTGTTCGAGCTCTGATAACCTATTGAGCCGGTGTTTAGATTCGCGACTTGGTTGCGTTTCATCGACGAATACGACGGGCCCGAGTTCAAGTATCTCAATCCGAGGGGGGAGATTCCCCCTGAGGCTATCATACATCGCGGTCAACGAAAGCGCGGCACGACGGACAAGTTTAGAGAGTACTTGTGGAAAAATCCTGCCGGGAAGGCGGTTGCGGGAGCAAACGAGAGCGATGACGAGGACGAAGACGAGATGAAGAAGCCAAATGCCGAGATGGAAGGATAGTCGGCTTGATCGAGGCGGAGCTGGTTGGTCAATTTCGACGTTTTGTTCGGAAGCGAGCTAGACCAACTATTATTATGTACAGTGGAGGACGTGAAATAGCAATGAAGTTAATTGTACGTGAAAAACATCCAAGTGCGTCACCAGTGAAAACAGACAGGCTTTCAGTCAGTTTCGATTCATTTGAAAAGTGGTAGCTAAATACTGTTGTATTTGGACCGAGGAGGCCAGTGTTGTCACTTACATATTCCGCCCCTATCCATGGCCTTGACCGTGAGTAGTCTACATTCTGTCTGTCTCTTTGAAGGATATTTTCATACTTCTTAGGTTGCATGGAAGGTGTGCCGTTCACTCGTTCATTAATCAGAGCGCCGCACGAGCTCGGCGCTTAACCCCACTTTAACCATAATTAGACTTTGTGCGATCCCTTCAACCCCAACCAGCCCGCGTCATTCAATACCCCCACAAAAACAGCAGTTCAGTTTATTTTTGCACAGGGCGAACGTACATATCAAAAACGTGTCTATTCGACCGAACAGCGTGCATTCTCGGTGGATCGAAGCTTCTCTTCTTCTGTGGCTGACTTAGCGCGCGATAGCCGTAAACTCGAGGCCAGCACACAAACTCGACCACGACGTGTTGCGTGCTTGGGCTAGGGATATACAACATCTAGAGGGACACTTTCTACGTTGAACGTGAGTTCGAGTTGTTCGTTGAAATGTCGTGGCTAAACGTGGTAGTGGCCGCTCCTCATTTGTAGATGAACGCACCCGAAACTGGCGCGCAGCCGTCGGGGTCGTGCTGTAGCGACTGCTCGCCGAAACCTCCAGTCGTGAAATCTTGTGCGGACGCATGTTGTGCTAGTGAGACTACAAGTTCGACTCCCCAGGCCCCTATCGAGACGTCCACGACCAACAAAATGCCCTTGTCCTGTTCTGATTCGTCGCTCGACCAACTCGAATGTTGTGGCATATCCGAGTCTATACCTGTCGTCAAGTCGGGATGCTGCGCGGACGAGGAGTGCAAAGACCAAGCTCGACCGCTCCCCACGAAAGTCGACTGTTGTACTAGCGCGCTCGTTGTGGACGATTGTTGTTCTCCCCCGCCTATCGTGGATGATTGTTGTGCCGGCCCGCCACAGGTCGATGCGTGCTGCTCGAGCTCGTCGACGAAACCCAAAGAACCATGTTGCGCCGCACCGTGTTGTGGCGAGAACCCACCACCCACAGACGCCTGCTGTCCACCCCAACCCCAACTCTCCCCCTGCTGTCCCCCACTCGCACCCATCCTATCCGCTCAATCTCACTCCCAACCTCCCTCCTTTCACACACGCACGCACACACCCTCGAGCGCGGTTCCGATTATCAACCCGCGCGGATTCCGCCGCAAGACGAGTTTGCCTGCGCGATGCTACGACGCCATGTGCTGCTGTGCGAGAAGCGTGCAGAAGCGGCTGCTTGGACATGCGCATTGGCATAGCCACGGACATGAGCATCTGCATGGACATGACCACAAGCACGACCATGATCATTCGAGTCATGACCATGACTATGCCCACGAGCATAATCGGTTGAGCTATCGACATGACCATTCGAGCCACGAGAACGAGCATGACCATGCACCTTCGCACGAGCTCAAAATCGAGGTCGAGGCTAAAGACGTAGCGATCGGTATCGAAGACCACGCGCCGGGTCGACACCACCTGGTCTTATCAGTTCTCGGGATGGACTGTCCCTCGTGCTCGCCTCGCGTTGTGCGTGCTCTCACGGGCATGCCGAGTGTAGCCGATTGCACGGTGGACGTCTTTGCTGGCCGGGCGACTGTGACGTATCATCCGGATCGGGTGTTGGCGGTTGAGATGGCGCGTAAGGTGCAGAGCGAGACGGGGTTTAGGTGTGATGTTGTGGAGGACCGGGTGGTGGGTGATGTTAGGGAGGGGCCGGGTAGGAGGAGGATGAGGATGCGGTTGGGGCGCGGGGTGGGAGAGAAGAGGGTGGCTGTTGAGGGCGTGGAGGTTGTGAGGGAGGAGAGGGATGGAGTTGTTGAGGTGGAATATGGTGGGAACCCGCGCGATGTGTTGGAGGCGTTTGCACCTTGGGATGCGACGTACGTCCCGCCTGCGCAGACTCCGCAGATGGACTCGGCGCAACGCGAAGTTTACCGGCTCCTCAAGTTGACGGTTGTTTCGGCTATACTGTGCATCCCCGTATTGGTCTTGGCTTGGGCTCCCCTTCCACCGCGTCCGACCATATACGGCGGAGTCTCGCTAGGACTCACGACTCTCATCCAAGGATACGTCGCGCGCCCGATCTACATCTCGGGATTCCGCGCGCTCGTAGCACAACACACGATCGATATGGACTTGCTAGTCGCTCTGAGCACAGGAACGGCGTACGTGTTCTCGGCTGTAGCCTATGCATGCGCTGTCGCTGGGAAACCGATCCAGGACGGCGACGAGACGTATTTCGAGACTACAGCGTTACTTGTTACGCTCGTCATGCTTGGCCGGTTGATTGCTGCGTATGCTCGGAGGCGGACGACGAATGCTGTGAGCGGGTTGGGCGTCATGCAGGCTGAGGAGGCGACACTGGTCTCGGATTCGGGCGAGACACGGGTTATCCAGACTGGACTGATTCACGTGGGGGATGTGCTTCGTGTTGGACCTGGAGAGCGAGTGCCGACGGACGGACGGGTGGTGAGTGGCGAGGCGCATGTGGATGAGAGTGCTATCACGGGGGAGAGCGCCCCAGTATCTAAGCGCGCTGGGTCGGTGCTCGTGGCTGGTACAACGCTCCTAGGCGCCCAGTCTGGCACAGATGGTGGTTTGGATATGCGCGTTACACTGGCGCCAGATGCGAATACTCTGTCGAGGATGGCTGAGCTCATGCGTGCGGCGCAGGGTGCACGGCTTCGTGTTCAGGATACGGCGGATCGAGTGGCTGGGTGGCTAGCTCCCGTCGTATTGGTCCTTGGGCTGGTTACGTTCCTTGGCTGGATCGGAGCGGGGGTTAGCTCTGCGAATCATCTGTCTGGGGATGCTCGTACCTCTGCTGTTCGTAAGAGCGTTGTGGATGCGATAGGGTATGCGGTGGCGGTGTTGATTGTGTCGTGTCCATGTGCAATTGCGTTGTGTGTGCCGATGGTGGCGGTTATCGCTGTTGCTGTTGGGACGAGGCGAGGAGTGTTATTCAAGGTGGGATTTCCAGTGATACGTGGCTTAAACTGTGCAACTGATTATATCGAAACGCAGACTGTAGAGGCACTAGAAACAGCATGCGACGTCGACATCGTCGTGTTCGACAAGACAGGGACACTCACACTCGGCAAGCTCACCGTCGAAAGCTCGACGTACGTTCCCCACGCCGTGGTCGGGCAGGGAACAGAGCAGGGCATCCTAGCCGTGGTCCGTGCGTTGACCGCGTCATCCACGCATCCAGTGTCCGCTGCGGTACACGAACACGTTATCGCAGCGCTTGGGGCCGAATTTGATGCTGTGGGTGTATGCGCTGATATGGAGGTATCTGGGTTTCGAGCTGTTGCTGGAAAGGGTGTCGAGGCAACCGTGGGAGGTGTGTTGGTTAGAGGGGGGAGTGCGGTATGGGCTGCTGGTGAAGGAGGCGTGGTGGGCGACGCTGGGGACCAGACGGTATTTGTCGTTTCGGTAGCTGCTGACCCAGTGAGTAAATCGTTTCCTCATGTGGTGGTCACCGTTCCTAAATTGTTGATTAGGCCCAGCTCACTTTTACACGCGTTGCTCACTTTACGTTGTCCGACTCGCTCCGCCCTGATGCATTGTCCACCGTGGAAGCGCTCACCCGCCGAGGTATCGAGGTGCACGTTCTAAGCGGAGACATACCCCCTGTCGTAGCTCGCACCGCTGCAGCCCTCGGTATTCCCAGCACCCATGCCCGAGGCGGCTGTTCTCCCGAAGACAAAGGACAATGGATCCGTTTCCTGCAAAACGGCGGACTCAACCAGACTTCCGAACCAACCCAAAAGCCCAGTGCAGGAGGATGCGCAGACGGCGGAGAATGCGGTGGGACAAGCTGCAGCAAACCTCCTCCGACCTTACTCAAGTCCCGGAGACGTAAAGTGATGTTCGTGGGTGACGGGACAAACGACGCTCTTGCGCTTGTCCAGGCTGATATTGGAGTCTCACTCGGAAGTGGTACGGACGTTGCGTCTACCGCCTCTCAGATCGTCCTTCTTTCTTCTCTCCATGCTGGACTGGAAGACGTGTTTTCCCTCGCCAAGGCCGCGCGGAGGAGGATATGGATAAACTTTGGATGGGCGGCGGTGTACAATGTCGGAGCGATTTTACTCGCCAGCGGTGTGATTGCGGGCAAGGGAGGCGAGAGGGTGAGGATTGCGCCGCAGTGGGCGGGTCTCGGAGAATTGGTGAGCGTCTTGCCTGTGGTGGGCGTTGCGTGGAGTTTGGGATTCGTTAGGTGGTAGAGGGACTGGTCGGGGAAATGTATCGATAGGTTTTGAGTCCTGTGTTTAGTCATTTTTGTACATTTTTGGGAAAACATATATTGTATAGATAATTAGATGAGCGTTAGGGGAACTCACAAGTATCCACACTTTGCACGAGTTGGACAGCTCAGATCAAGGGCTCTCTTGCTGGGCAAATTCGAAATGCCAGAATATATGCACTTTTATTGCTACATTTTCCACTCGTACAATATGTCTTACAACAACAAACACCAGACGACTCAACTCATCATTCCCCAAAACTAAACCTCAAAACCCAAGAAGCTTGTTTGCCTCGCGCACAATCTGAAGTTCTCCAGGCGCCATCCCGTCTCTCTCCGGGATCCTATCCAGCCCCATCGCCCACTTGCCACTCGCCCCACGCACGTCACTCACCCGTCCGCGCTCTGACCCAACAAACTCAGACTCGCCCACTCCGCCTGGGAAGTCTGGAGCGGGGAACCCCTGGGCGAGCGTCTCGCGTTGACGGGCGAGGTAGTGTGCGTTGCGGAGGGTGAGGGGCGCTGCCGGGATGTAGAAGACCGAGGAGTCGGTGTGTCCTCCATGGGTAGTTTCGACTGCATGAATACCGTCTGTTTTTATGTTCGTGAGCGGGGTTGGAAGGGAAAATAGGATGAGGAGAGAGGGGTGGACGTACCACAATGCCAAAACACCATATCTCCCGGCATAACCGGCTTCATACTAACCATCCCTCCATGATCAAGCATTAAATGCGGGTGCGTGATCGCGTTCAACTCTTGTCCACATCCTTGCACCGAACCGGGAAACGCCGTACTCTCCAGATCCAACACCCAATTCTGAGGCGCCAAGAGGTCAAGGACGTCTGAGCGGGAGTGGGTAGGGCGGAAGAATGGGCGGAGGATGACATAGGCGATGGATTCGCGGAGGAAGGGGTAGGTGCGGAGTGTGCCTTCGCCGGGACCGGTTTGGGAGAGTGCGAGCCAGCCTTGGAAGCCGCGCAGGACACTGCACTGTTTTGGGTCGGATTTGTATTAGTTTATTATTCAGTTGATGGGCAAGGGTGAGGGGGAAGATGTTCATTTACTTACCTGACTGGCGCCATGGTAGAGATCAGAATTTGCGTTTAGACGGGGTCCGATCTTGAATGGGTCGAAGTTTCGCCAGTTTCCGGATAGGATCTCAGTATAGCATTTGCGATATTCAACATCTTCCCATCTGTACGAAACGTCAATTAGACATGGGCGCCGTATAGTAAAACAGATTACATACCGTTCCAAGCTTCCACCATCAATATGCGCTACATTCAAATTCGAATTTATCAAAACCCCACTATGATGATCGGCCAAAGAAAATAAACTCACGACCGAGCGCAAACTTTGCGTCTCCCGGAAGACGAATGCGAAGCCGATCAGCATAGGAAACTGGGGTCGAGAGGGATACTTGGTCGTTGGGTTCGGAGTTGAATAAGGAGAGCAGCGCCTGGGATGTTTTGAGCAGGTTAGGGTGGGATCGCGCTAGAACTTGGGGACGAGACCTAGATAGATGAGAAGCGTGAGTGGGTACAGTATTGCGAAATAAAAGCTTAAAATAAATACCAATAGAGCTCGAAGACTTGTTTGTTATCCGCTGGGAAGCCTGTTTCGCGTTAAGGATACTGAATGCCGCGGTAAACATTAGGTACTCGAGTCCACGTACCCTTCACCTGTGGATTCTCCTTGACGTATTCCTGGACTTGCTTCTTCCATCCCAGGGCTTCTACATCGTCGACCACATCCCTGATCACAACCGAGCCTCGCTTGCGGACTTCGTCTTGCCAGGACACGCCACCCCGCTCTAGCTCGGCGAAACTCACTTCGGGGATGACCTCGTTTCCGCGCGACTGTAGCTCTAAGACACCCTCCTTTAGCACATTGAGGAGATCTGTCCAGCTCGACGCTAGGCGTTCCCGGGCTTCAGGGGTCGAGATGAGCTCCTTTTTTAAATCAGAGAAACGTGGCGGCAGCGCGACGGCCGCTGCACCAGACAGAGATGGAAATACTGAGGAGATGTCGCCTTCTTTCTTCTGTATGCGGGAAGTTGACTGGACTTCAGTTGCTAGACGAGCGATATGAGGGATTTGAGTTGTAATTTGACGAGGAAAAGCAGGGCGCGAAGATGTGAGACGACGAAGCATAATGACGAGACACAACTTGAATCGCAAATACAAGGCTTTTGGATCGTGCTAAAAACTAGAGCAGGAGAGACACCCAGAACACACAAGGGAGACAGGCGATGTAGACTGCAAAGACAATTTGGACTTATAAGTGAGCGTGACCGGTGATATTGTGGATCAAGTGACAAGGACAGCCGACTCCAGAAAGGAAAATTACCCAGCGCATACGGATTCAATCAATACCCCGACGATGTTCCGGGCATGGCTAGGGCTCGTGTGTGAGTTCAGGACTGACTAAATACCCGATAGTTTGAAATCCGAGATAGGAGGCACTTAACGGGTGCAGTTTAGATGGCAAAATGAGCAGAGAGTATCTTGCGCATGCTATAGGACACATTTTTCCCATTGAGCATTAGAGATTTTTTAATAACTCAGTTATAACAGAAAACATCTATCTTGTGTACGGAGTACGGGTAATTCACCGGCTTCAGTTTGGCTGCTCTAAAGAATTCCATTCATGAATTGCGGCGATTATCTATAAAGTTAGAGTTGGTGGTAATGCTATTCGGAGTCAATCCATAATCACGGTTATGCTGAAACCACCGGTATATTTTATATACTATGTCCACCACATGCCCTTTGCATGCGGTATATGCGTGGGTATGCTGGTTGTTTCTGATGGACTGGCACTTGGAATGTTAAGAAACATGAGGCTCTAGCGTACTACAGCACTATCACAGATTTGCTGACCCGGGCGGCGCGCGAATCTCGCGATCCGCGCGGCCTTGAAATTGACCGGGCTAATCTCGAATACATCGCTGGTGGTGTTGCGATTCGCAGCTGCCTTGCTCGAATGTGACTCCATTGGTAAACAGTTTACTAAATTATTATTCTTATCTCTGAGCGATTATATGATAATGTTAGCATCGATGGTGCTGTTCCCGGAGCCAGAGACAATGTGAACGCCGCTGATGAGAATACCATGTTGGTTTGCCCCCCCCCCCCAAACGGCTTGGCAACATGTCCCCCCCTGCGTACGTTACTGCTGTCCCGAGAACGATTGGCGAGGAGTAACATATACTCATATATGTGATGGTGTAGATTGTCCTATCCGAGTCCCCAGTTGCCTGCCTTAGGGGTGATTCAAGTGTATTCTGGCCGTACTTCGTCTCTTCATCTTGAGTGTAAATGCGGAGGTGTCCATCACACTTATACATGGGTTTCAGCAATCTGGCATAACTCATCGTAACGCCCGCCGCTTTTCAAACCAGTAGTAGAGAGATGAGTTATTAGTGTTGCATGTTGTTACGGACCACCCGTAACCCACACAGTCACCTACTAGACGCCAAGCGTCACTCCCATGTCACGCATACACCCACACCCTCGCCCCTCTCCCGCCGCCGTTCCTATTCCCTCGGCCTCTAGCTTCACCCATGCGACCTCACAATCGGGTACCTCAGTCTCAGGTACCTTATTCACCGTCCCGCCCGCTGCTACTCGTAACTTGCGTCGGGACGCCTGTCAACCGAAGTGGTT
Organism: Ceratobasidium sp. AG-I; assembly: GCA_015039395.1. Taxonomy (NCBI): domain Eukaryota; kingdom Fungi; phylum Basidiomycota; class Agaricomycetes; order Cantharellales; family Ceratobasidiaceae; genus Ceratobasidium; species Ceratobasidium sp. AG-I. Next base: position 477,535 of record MU132158.1, on the reverse strand, counting down.
GGACCGTCGGGAGCTATTTGCCCCACTCGATCTGCTCGGCTACCTTTCCGTTCCTTTTTGTTCACTTTTTGCTCGCCTCAGAGCCCACGGCCTCTTTCGCACGGCCCCTGAGGCCGCCTTCGCCCTGTCTGTCTCTTTTTGTATAAAAGGCGCTCTGGGGGGTCCGATGCCCCCATCGCTTTTCAACTCTAATTCGTGTCTTATCTACATCTATCGAATATTATCTATTACTGTCTACTTCCCTCGTTTCCCGAGTCCTCAACATCGCCGTTCCACCTCTCGACGACTTCTTCGTCTCCTCTTTCACTTCGGCGCTTAGCTGCTTACCCGGCAATGCTTGACGAGAGTCTAACACATATGGCCGGATTTGCTATGTATACACTTTGGTGCATGGTGAAGTCAAAGTCTGCAGTGACCTTGTCACTGTGTACTTCCTGGAGAAAGCATTTACCTCGCATGTGTGCATCCGAAATCACCGTCCTCTCCGCCGTGCGCTGCAGCACACACAAAAAGACAAGGTCTGTTGATTGTTGATTTCACTGTAGACGGTGCCGAACTTTTGTATCAGGGGCTGCGTGAAATTTAACCATGGAGAGACCTTTCCGAGCAAGGCAACTAGCGAAATTTATTACCGGATAACCACTGTAACTGCCAGTATACATCGTTGAGGGTATGCCTGTATACTACATCCTCTGCACTGTACATCTCGCCAAATACCTCGCCAGCACAAGTCTCACAATGTCCAATGACTGCAACGCTTCGATCTCTGCACCTTTCCCTTTCTTGCCCTTTATCGTCATACGAGCCAAGACTTGAAGGTAATCCTCCCCTGCACCGAGTGCAGCTTGGGTATAGATGTTCTGAAGGTATCTCAGCAGCTCATAGGCATCGTCCGTTGTGATCAGAATCTCGTCTTCGGAACCTGGATAGGGGAAACGTTCAATCAACATGCTGAAAGAAGTAAATGTACTTGAACTCACCCTCTAATAAGCTCGCTGCGTCGAGAAGAACAACCGCCTGCCATGCTCGGGGTACAATCGACCGGTCCAACATTCGTACAAGCAGCCTTACAGCCTCCCCTTTGGCTCCATCATCCGAGAAAGTGTGGAAGTCCGCAAAGCGTGCAACAAACTGAAGGCGTGCCGTCACCGCATCCGTTGCGTTGACTCGGACGTGCCTCGCTGGTATCTGGCCAACATGGTGCACGAATGCCTTGGAGCCTAAAAAAACGTCCAGGTACCAAACGAAATAGTTAGAATAACCCAATACTAACTCGGTGAGCAACAGCCCACCATTTTGAATGTATTCCTCCAACAGCAACGTCGCAATCCGGCTTACGCCCCTTGCATCCTTCGCAAACGCGCAGTATGATACCGCCAAACCATACTGCTTCTCACGGGTCAAATGCTGCGCTACGGCCTATTTTGATTGTCAGCTCTCAAACACGTAGCAAACCCAAGGTTAAACTGACTTTGCATATATCCCTCGATTCGTCCTGGAGCCCAAACTGGTCGCAAACGCTCAACAGTTTGTTAACGCGATCATACCCATCCCACATTTCCGCGTCGACTAGGCGCGGCGTGGTTGGTAGACCTTGCTCATCTACGCCCAAGGATTTGAGCCGTGGACGGGGTTTGTTGGAGGCTGCTGGGTCCACCTTGGGAGAAAAGAAATATCAATACAGCGCCTGGTAGTGCGGTGATAAAAACGGGGGGGGGGGAGTTGACATAGGAATCATAGACATGGAGCATCCTGGAACCCAGCACTCACAGGCGGTTGTACAACTGAAATGTGACCAATAACTGCTCCAATACGCTCTCGTCCGAGCACGCCACAACGGCCCATATACTCCAGTTCGATCTCGAAGAGAGAAGGGTCCGAGTGAAGGTGCTCCGCATATGCGAGAACAAAGTGGTCACGAACGCTAATCCCATAGCTAAGGTTCGATCGGGTATGGTTAGACAATAGCGAGACGAACTGAATGCAAGCGACGTACGTTTGCACAATTTGGTCTTGGGGATCAAGGGTTCCAACTTTCTCGAAAACATCGGCCAGATGAGCGGCCAGCCATGGGTCCAACTGTGCGGCAACTTCCAACGCCTGTAAAAAGGTCCACATGGCCCTCGCTCAGAACTCGAATAGATTCCATTGCAATTCCGATACATACCTCCAACTCTTCCATCGCCATCACCGCTCGATGCAGTTCCTGCACAGGTACAGTCGGATCTGGCGGCATTTCTTCTACGACCTTCTCCACAATTTTATCGAGCTGCGTGCGCTTGAGACCTACGTCAACCCAAACACCCCACACGCCAATCGCCTCGCGGAATCCCCATCCGTCCTCCGCAGCCTCGCTGCATAAGGCGAATACAACGCTTGCGTCGCCCTCGAGGACGCCCAACAATTCGTCTATCCACCGCGCCCACTCGTCTTCGTCTCCTTGAATTTCCCCGTTTCCATCCGCCTCAGCTTCGACTACCGTGTCAAATGCTGTGCGCACATCAGCGACACGTTCCCGCCATCGCGCGTGTGCGGCTATGAAACCTGCTTCACGTTGGAAGTCACTGCTCCGCGGGTGGATCTCTAAAACAGGTATGAGCTCGGTTTGTACGAATAGGCGGAGTCCGGGACTTGGGTGGTGAGAGGCAACGCGTCGGAGGAAGGCTAGCGCCGTAGTAGAGAGGCCACGCAAGATAGATTTGTTGAGCGTTGGCCAGAAGTCTTGGTCGGACCAAGGTTCCTCGAGGGCGGAGAGGCGCACGAGTTCGGCGGTAGCGGGGACCGTGTGGGAGGTATTGAGCCACTGGAGGAGGAGTTCGCCAACGAGTCCTTCCACCTGGCCGCCATGCGGAGCGTAGATTGCTTGAACTAGCTGGAGTGTCTCCAAAATGTTGACGTATGTGGGGTAGGTGGAAGGGAGTGGGGCCTGAGACTACAGAGCAACATTAATTAAAACATTAGAGTATTATCAAAGCGACATACGGCAAGGGAGGTGATTTGCTTTTTAGCATCGTTGATATACTGCTCTATCGAGCGGCTATAATAGTTCGTAATTTGCGCGTCGGGTAACCTAATTCCCAGGTCGTATCGACAATCAGTTTATACGAAGGGGAGAGATACCTACAGTTGAGATGTGGTATCGCTGTTGAGCGACTTCGCAATATTTTGAATCGTAGAGAACGTAAGATAGGTATCGCAATAGAACTAGCTCTATCAATCAGTATCAAGTAAGAAACATCTTAAACATCACGTACCTCGACAGTGGACTCTGGAATATGGTCCCAAGAGGCAAAATACAATAGAGTGTCCGCCGGGTATCGTTTCTTAGATGCTACTTGAGGTACTTTCTGGGAAAGAAGGTGTTCAGCAGAATTCATAAGCTGTGTACGACTACATACCGACGACGCATGTGCAACTATGCTATTGCCTCGAGGAGATATGGATGCAATGAACGTATGTTGAGACTTTTGGAAGTCCTCCAATCCTCCTGTTGGAACCAAAGCAGGCTGAAGTGCAACATTGGACATCGTTATGTTCTTAGATTAAATGTTAATAAATATGTGCAACCCCGGCAACCCCAATTGTCTCTCACCAAGGCTCACTAAGTCACGTCGCGTGGTCGTCGTTCGTCACGTGATCTGATCTTACAACGCATTTCGCGGTGCTGACAAAGCTTTGGCGCCTAACCGTATTTTTATCATCCGTCAAGGTTAGGGAGGCCTCCATGGACTGGGTTGCAGCCCCAGTGATCCGAATAGAGAGGCAGCGGAGAAAGTCGACTGAGGAGCAGCACAGGATAGCCTCGATGAGCGCATCGCCGACAAGCGTGAAGTTTGAGATTGGCAGTCGCTAGCCGCAAGGCAAAAAAAAAACGTGGCCCAGAAACAAGTCTCCTAGACTGTCAGTACAGTATTTATATGCGGGGTCCTTAGTCTCTAATGCATTGCAACTCTGCATTACATCCCTTTCCCTTTGTTTTATTTTTCTAAACTTTGTGCGATGGCTCTTCGTTCGTCTCCAACGCCAGAACCTTCCGACCTCAAAGTCAAAATTGAAGATTCTTTTGACGGTGAGGATCGGCCCATCGTTCATACTTTTTCTAGTGCTCATCTTAGGGTTATGATGTTAGCCACAGGAGAGTCAAGCTCGCTTGTGGCGAACGATCAGGATAGAATAGAATCACTACGCCTCAAGATCAGTACGTTCTACTTTGCATCTGCCTTAATCAAAACTCTAAGATTTTTGATTCTGAATTATCAAGGCTCGTTGGGGATCAATGGGAGTGAGAGTGATGCGGATGAAGAAGAGGAAATCCAAGAGGCTAATATAAAGGCAAATCAACCAAGTCAACCCGACTCCCAAGCACCTCTGGTGAGTAGCCCTCTGGCTCTAAGTTAAAGCGACCTTATACGACAACTCGAATTACATAGGGTAGGCCTAAAGGGGGTAAGGGGGGATTTACATTAGTGTCGGAGCACGCTGAAATGCTCCTATTGGGCAAAAGTACGCATACATCTTGTTACTCAGTATGACCGGGCTGTGCTAACCCACTATGACCCTCTAGAATACTTTATCGCTTTCCCAAATATTTACTGTTTCGATACACACCGCATCATATGCCGCGTTGATAGTCGGGCGCGTTACCACGAGGCTGATCTCAAACCGAATCCACCCGAACGCGAGACATGTTTCTACATTGAGGGCATGCCATACTGGTTCGACGGCGCTAATCAACTCTGGTATAATATTGGTGGCGAATGGCTCCCAGAAGTGCTTCACGACGACCTCTCACAAGCAAGGACGGAGCTCACTCATAGCGTTATGAACAGTAAGGCTTGTCTCTTTCAATTAAACAATATGTTTACGTTTCTCTCAGATCGCATAGATCCTATGGCCGGTGCGTCAACCGCTGCTTCGTCCTCTGCTGGAAGATACGGAACAGCAACGAACCACAACTCGGAAGATGAGGATGTCTACCCCGATTATCCTTTGAGTCCCCACCCAAGCCAGGAAGAGATCGACTCATGGTTTGAAGAGTTTAAAAGCATGCGGAATGCTTTGTTCAAGACTCGGGATCGCCTCTCTGACATTCGTTGTCCAATTGAAGGATGCCGAAAGACCCAGAGGCGTCCACAAGCGTTAAGGGTAAGTCCAGTAGCATTCTCCATCCTTAAACAAACCCAGCTTACACCTGTGCAAATTATAGGACCATTTGTACTTTCATTTTGGTATCAAACGTAAGTTCCCACTTTTTAAATGAGAATCTCGCATCTAACACCCCTTATAGCCTACGAATGCGACTATAAATGCTCGATTTCTTTTGAAACTGAGGCTAATAAAAACAGGCATCTTGACACGTGTAGCTTTCGTCCGCCTGTCCGTAGATAGAATTTTGTCCTGACATCTTGACTGTAACTGCTCGTTTGCTTATCTTGCTCTATGCGTCGCGCTGGATGCTGGGATATCGCGGCATCGCGTTTGTACTCAGTTATACCTGCAGTGTAGATGTAGCGTATAAGTTGGTATGTCTCTCTATCGAGTCTGTGAGATCTTGTGTCTACTAAGAAAGGAGGAACTCCAGTCGCTTGTCAACTGGCGATTAGAGCCAAATTTGTCCGGCCAGTGCTTCGTGACGGCTCACATGCATTGCAGCTGTCAAGTCAATTCTTTGCTGCTTTGAAAGCTAGATTTGTTCTACATTCAATAGAATGGAATGGAACGTCGCTCAACTACCCGGAAAAGTCCTGATTCAAAACGGCGGACAATAGGCTACGGACACCATGAGCCAAGCTTAAAGTTGAGACCTATGTTAACCAAAATGAATATAGTTAAAAGCAAGCGAAGCATGAGACCTTTTAGCTGGTATTCTGCTTATCATTTGGCGTGTAACACGAACTAGGAATGACAAATAGTCGATGTTGAACTTCTGAAAATGTGGACGCCCCGCATGCACGGTAGATCGACAATTCATCCATAAACGCCTATTCACAGGGTGCGCTCCTAGTTCCATGCATCTGAATTGACGTACTTATGATACATGCTGACATCTGAGCTCTCCATACACTAGGAAAGCTAATAAAATAGGCCTTCGTCTGAAGTACCCGGGGTGCAAGACAAAAGGCGCGCGCTACACATACGGGGGGAGAAGCGTCCCACCAGCTGGCCACCGTTGACCCGCCCCCAAGTGAGAGGACTACACCCTCAGAATCACCCCATATTCTCCAATTAGGACGATCCATGTGCCAGATAATTTCAAGATAGGCAGATGGGCACTGGACGAATGAATCATAGGACTGAAATGGCACTTAGAAGAGGTTGCATTCTATGCACCCGTATTCATGGTTTGAATTTCGAGGTCCCAGGTCCCACTGAGTCGTATTTCTTCCTCATTTCCCTACCATCACTAGGACATATATATGTCAAAATTCTCGTGCCGTTTTCCCATACCCGCCCTATCCTATCACCTCAGCATGAATTATCAAGCCAATGTTACCTCAGGTTTTGGAGACGTGGAGTTAGACATTGCTCAAATTGAATGTAAGGACGTATTGATTAGGTTAATGAGTTACTGCTGACATGAAAGCAGACTTTGTCGTCGAGAGGGTATATGCGTTGGATCGCATTGGTCGCATGATATATGAGGTCTACGGCCAACTCCAATTTCAACAAGTCACTCCAGTCCCGGCCCATGGGGTAGAATTTCGCGTTGAAGATGCGCTGTGTCGAATGAGGTCTACTGGCGAGTTAGAGCACTTCAACCTCGCTTCATGGGTGCAAGTGGTTTTTTACCCTACCTGGGGCGAGGCAGACTCAGCGAGCAGAAACCACTCGACCAGCGATCACACAGAGGCACCTGGGCCGCCGCATATAGACAGCACTATTCAACCCTCGCAGGCCGACGAATATTACGAGTCTGATTTAGAAGGCTCACTAACTAGCTCCGAGTGTGATAGCGAAGAGGGTACGACGCCGGCTCGGGCTCCGCTGTTGGGTTCCCTAGTTCGGGGGATGCAGGAGATATCCTTTTCGCCTCCGTTCTCCACCACCGACGATTACGAACCCACTTCCGGCAGTACGTTTGAGGAACCATCTTTTAATACCGTTCAGGTGGAGCCAGGGGAGAATGTTGTTCGCCGAGGCTACGCAATCAACTACGAGTACTGGCCCCAAGACCTGCAGGTGGTTGATTGGCGACATCCAACTCGGGAGAACGTTCTGAACCTGGTTGATTTTTTCAAAGAGCACCGCAATGCCAATCAGAGGCACACTAAAGTTCCTCTGCTCTGTCCAGTGGTGGGGTGCCACAAAGTGCAGCGACGGCCGCAAGCATTGAGGGTAAGTATGATGCTACCTAGGCTTGATATACCATCACTGAAACGTCATTTATAGGACCATCTGTTCTTCCATTTTGCTATCAAGCGTACGTTCATAAACACTTGAAGCTTGATATTTTCCCTTACATTGTGTCATTGCTTGTTGTAGCTTTCGAATGCCTACATTGTCAGCGGGCGTTTGAGACGAAGGCCAATATGGGAAGGCACACGAAGACTTGCCTACTTCTTCCATCCTCTAATGAAGGGACCGAGGAATACTATCCGCTACTTGAATAGATACCCCCCCCCCCCCTATTTTTCTTTCTTTCTTCTTCTCTCTGGCTGTTTTACGTCGTCTGCGCAGTTGTGTTTTCTATATATCGTTGGGCCACTGAGGTTCGAGTGGTTGCCCCAGGTGTACATGTATATAGGTCGCAGATAATGTAATATCATCCAACCGTTTGTAGGTGATGTATTGTACGCTACTGTAAGGCCTGGTCTGGGACCAATCTCCGTTTTGGGGCACAGCTTATGTTAGCAAGCAAGCAAACGTCAGCTGACCGCTCACCAAGGCTGACAAAAACAAACCTCTGCATGTGATGGACATACCAAAAATTGGGGTAAAATGCCAGATTTTCAGGCAGCCAAATGAAGCACATTTTCTAAATACAGGGCTGTATTTGACTCAATATATCACAACCACAAATTGTAGCAAAACTGAATTTTGAGACAAATCTGCCCAAAAGTGGAACCACAAAATCTGTCATATCACTTTTTGGGCTTCCCCTTTTGGGCTAAAATGTCTTCAATTTTGCAGATCTCCCAAAAAGTTGTACTTTTAGCCCAATATTTGGGGCATCCACTTCCCATAGAGAACATCTTGAGACGCGTAGCTTTCGTCTGCCAGCTCGTAGATAGATTTTCTTTCCTGACATTTTGACTGTAATCAACCGCTTGCTTATCTCGCTCTATGCGTCGCGCTGGGTGCTATGATATCACGGGATCACGTTTATTCTCGGATATACCTACAGCATAACCATAGCGTATCATTTAGTACACTTCCACCGAGTCTGGGATTTCACGTCTGCTAGGGAAGAAGAAAATTTAATCACTCGTCAGCTGGCGATTAGAGCCAAATTTGTGCGATAAGTGCTTCGCGACGGCTCACATGCATTGCGGTTCCAATTCAATCATTAAGTTGAGACCTATGTTGTCCAAAATGGATACAGTTAGAAAAAGAAGCTTCTTTTAGCTGGTATTCTGCTTGGTATTTTGCGCGTATCATAAGCTGAGAGTGACAAATACTCGACGCTGAGTTCGCGGCAATACGTCTACAACCGTCTATTCACAGTGTACCCTCCTGGTTACATAGATTTGAATCTACCTGCTTATGCTATATGTTGCTCTCCCCCGCACTGGGGAAGCTTATCGAGAAGGCTTCGTCCGAAGTGGTTTGGCAAGATTATGTAAAGGCGCGCGTCTATGCGGTTGACCACGGTTAACCCGGATGAGTGGGCTAATGTATTAGAATCGCTTTAGCTTCTCTAATTTAGGTCGATTCATGCACCATATAATGTCAAGATAGGCAGATGGGCGCTAGGCATTCTAGGACTCAGATGGCACTTAGAAGAGGCTGCGTTCTTTTTACTGGTATTCATGATTTCAATACCGAAGCCGCGGGTCCCACTGAGTCATGTCTTGAGCACTCTCCGAAGATCGCCAGTGCATATATATACCAAACACCTTGCAACTTTCTCCCGCACCCACCCTGTCCAATCACCTCAGCATGGATCCGAACGAGGAGATCGGCAGATTACAGCAATTATTGGGTATGTAGTGAGCTGCTTTTTGAGTTCCAGACTAAAGTGCTAATGCCTGCCTAAGATTTTCTCCACATTCGGGCCGGCAGCAAGCACGACAGCGTTGACTATACGCAAGGCCAACGAACACCGCAGGAACTACAATCCCCGCCCTCCCTAGACTCAGTGAGTGCTTTCAGCTGAACAAATGCGTGGTTCAACATCCCAAGCTGATGTTACATCACAGCCCAAGTGTAAAGGCCTTGGAGATGTTGATCTAAACCTAGCCGAAATCACATGTGAGGATGTGTTCTTTCAGTTAGCGAATGGCTGCTAACTTGAAACAGACTTTACTATTAGAGAGAGTGTATATGCGCTGAACCACAGCGCTTGGGCGATATACAAAGTCGACGATTCACTCGAACTAGAACTAGTCATTTTCGTTCCAGCTCCTCTCATAGAGTTTCACGTTGAAGATACGTTATTCCGGATGAGAGATGCCAACGAGTTACAACGCTTTGACATTGTTTCATGGGAGAAAATGACTCTTTATCCTAGCTGGGGTGAGGCATGCGCAGCTAGCAGAAGCCACGCATCTGCCCTGGGCTCAGTCTACCCCACTCCTGCTGTCGCTTCTACGTCCTTCCGACGTGACGCCCGCCCAACAGACGTATCAATCAACCCGGCCTATGGCGACCCAGAGGCGGCGGGGCCTTCGCATATACGCGCTGCTATTCAACCTGGACAAGCCGAGAGTGAATATTACGAATCCGACTTAGAAGGTTCTGACCTCACTAGTTCTGACTGCGACGACGAAGAGGAGACGGCACCGACTTGGGCTCCACTGTTGGGTTCGCTAGAATGGGGTATACAGCGAATACCTTTCTCGCCCCTGCTCTCCACATCCGATGAATATGAGCCCGACGGCAGTAGTACATTAACGGGCACAAACCTCGCTCCTGCGCAAGTAGGACCAGCCGAGGGAGTCGCTCACCAGGGGTGCTCAATCATCTGTGGAGAGCACTGGCCTCGAATCCTACGGCTTATTGATTGGCGACATCCAACCCAGGAGCATGTCATAAATCTGGTGAAGTTCCTCAAGACGCAACCCAAACCCACCCAGGGGGAGCCCAAACCTCCTCTACTCTGCCCAGTAGTAGGGTGCCACAAACAACAGCGAAGGCCGCAGGCATTGAGGGTAAGCTGCGACACTTTTTGGGCCCCACACATTACAACTGAAACCCATCCGCAGGACCACCTCTTCTTTCACTTCGGTATTAAGCGTAAGTACATAAACGCATGATATTTGATAACATTTCTTATGTTGCGTTGTTCCTTTTTGTAGCTTACGAATGCCAACATTGTCCGCGGGCGTTTGAAACAAAGGCCAATTGTGGAAGACACACGAAGACTTGTCCACTTCTTCAGTCTTCTCATGCAGGAACCAGCGGGCATCGTATTGAATGAATGGAAAACTTCATCTCTTCTCTCATGTCGTTTTCTACTCTCATATATTTCATACCTTGGTCGCAACTTGATACCACCGCTTTAGTTATCATTCCTGTTTATCTTATCCTTACGACTATGTGTTCTATATATTCTCCTGGGTCGCTTGTTCTCTCCGTTGAGGGTTGATGTGATTTTGACGGGCATGGGTTTATATAGGTTACATATCATGTACCCTGTCATACTATTTGGAGGGGTCTTTATCAGGCATAAATGTGACATTGCAGGTGGACTTAGTACGTTTGTTACTTACTACGACGCCGGTTAGCCGCGCAAAAGATGCCACGGTCATATCCACACAGCCCGTAATAAAACATATATATTTACACAACCACGCCTTCCATAAATCGAATAGCTATTATCCCCTAAGTGGTATCACACTGTAGCAATTAACGTCCACTTATGGCATCCACACCTTGATACGCTGATCAACGCTAGCTGACGCACAGACATTCACCCGCCTCCCTTCACCAGCGTCTGCACGCCCCCAAGCAAGAGAAGTGACAAAGTGGTCGTGTGCTTCGATCGTCTTGGTGCATCGCCCAGTCTTAAGATCCCATATTCGTATGGTCTTATCGTCGCACGCCGAGAGCAACAATAGCCCATTGGGATGGAAGACAAGTCCTCTTACCCAATTGACATGCCCGTCCTGACCATTGCGGTGTGAGCACCAAATTCAGACCGTGCAAATGGCAATTGGAATTGAATAGGAGCTTACCAATGTTTTCAGACATTGCCCTGACGAAGTGCTCCAAATTCTGATGGTCTTGTCTCGAGAACCAGTTGCAACGTACTGGCCGGGTGTCTTGTTTCTATCTGAGGCCTATCTTGCAAATTTAGATAAGTTAATAAGGTAAGTGAAGCACCGGATTCACCTCGATGGACGCCAGTTCCTGAATGGCCGCATACGCAGCGACGGGTGCAAATACAACTGTTTCAACTACGTTCTCATGGCCACGCAGTTCCATTTTGTTTTCCCCTGTAGAGACGTCCCATACACGTGTTGTCTTTCAAACACAGGCGCCAGTTAGAATAATTGACCCTGATATACCACAATATGGAGAGGTTGTTGGACATACTTGGTCATTTGAGCAAGTTGCTAATAATTTACCATCATCTGATGGGGTCACGCATCGCACCCAATCGTCGTGAGCCTGAATGGTCTTCACACAGTACCTGCTCGCTGGGTCAATTAATCAGCAAGCGTTATAAAAAGACTGGCTAACCCGCTCTCTACGTTCCACATCTTGACCGTTCGATCTCTACTCGCGCTCACGATGATTGTATCTCCGGGCATAAATCGTACTGCATGTACGCTGTGGTCGTGGTCGACAAACGTGCGCGCCTGGACCCAGTCGTTGTCCCCATCCCATAGTCGGATGGACATATCAGAGCCGCAGGAGACTACCAAAAGAAGTGTCAGAAATGTGTTTGTATATGCGCCGTACGTTGATGCCCCAGTCCACGAGCCCGCAACCCTTTCCCTCAGTCTGGCTATCCAATTAACTCACCTAACCACTTTCCCTTGGAGTCGAACTCAATGTCATGCACTGATCGGGTATGACCTTTGAGCGTGCGTTCGAACTCGCCGGTTTCCCAGTCCCATAGCTTGATGGTGGCATCCTCTGACGCGGACGCTAGTACTGAGTACAACGGGTGGAAAGCGACTCGCGTCACCTGTCGTGCGAAAGACCGTGAAGGGTGTCGATGGGCGTGATAGGTCAAAGTGTAAACATAAAGATCGTTTATCAAGTGTGTCGTGTTCGGTTGAGTACATGTAAACCCAAGATCAGCATGGCCCAGGTTGGAAATCACAGAAGAGAACGAATAGAAAGAAAAAGCAAACACTGGCTCATGCCGAATAACGCGAGTCAGCCCAGGAAAGCAATAAGATAGTGAATGGCAAGTGCGGGCCCAAACCGAGGTGACTCGTCGGCTACCCCTTTGTTAAGCTCCGTGATGACTGTTATTCAAGTCCCAAAAGCACATGATAGTATCACCATCTACGGAGGCAGGGAGCGCCGTCGGGCTAGCCCGCCCACGCCGGTCTTCCGAGCCCAACATGGTGCTTCCAATTTGCCAAACGGGGTAACTCCAACCCACCCCACTGCCCGCTCCTCGAACCCGCACCCCCAACACCGGATAACTGGTGCGCATTGCACTCATCAGGCGGAACCAACACGAGGCAACTAAATAGTGGATGGTCCTAGGCGATAAGACCGACAAGATTGATTGAATAGGTGGGGAGGGGAAATATCCACAGCAACCTGTGTGGCTCTTCTCATATGTGCATCTCGCACATATCACACACACCATTTTCTCTTCACCGCAACCCATCCATCCACAGCTCAAGCCCCTCCCCCTCTTCAGACCGAAAATTCCACAAAAATGAAAGAAATTCAAGAAAGCCTTACGTACCTGCGACCTATGACCAGTGAGGGTGTACGCTGCAGGTACGCGTGGGACCCAGTCCGCCTGGGACGCGCTACCACCTCGTCGAGGCGCAGATGATACTTCCTCTGTCAAAGCGGCGTTGCGGTTCTCCAAATCCATTATCTAGTGCGCAACGAGGGAAAAGGCAGGGAGTCAGCTGGGCGCGGGAGGTCTACTGACGGGGCGCGACAAGGGCATCCTTTTTCTCTCCAACGTCTGGTCGTTCCGTCGTGCTCTCGTTCCATCGCGTCCGTTTTGACACAATCACAATCCTACACCGTCCTTTTGCCCAACCTCCCACATCCTACCCTGCCCCTCCCATAAAATAATCCCCATTCGCACCCCTTTTTCATACGCCTCGTCGTGCCCCTAAGCAACTCACCTTCTTCTGTAGCCGGATGACACTGGTCCATTTCTTCTCGAGGAGACCAGCGTGACGCGCTTTGGGGTCGGGAGCGAAAGCGCATCCGGTTTCTTCAAGAAGAGCTTCGTATGATCGCGTCAGACCAGAAGAGTGTAAGTAGTCGAGGATAGACTTGTGTCTGGATGGTGGTGATCAAGTCCGGCAGATTGGTGAGTGGTAGATAGATAGATGAGGATAAGCAACAACACCACAGATAAGAGCAAAGCCCATACAGCTCATCTTTTTGCCTTTCCGTCAGCTGTGACATCCCAATTTGTGGAAATGAGTATTGAACACGGACAGAGACGCGGAGGTGGAGACGTGATCGTTCGTTGCAATTGCTAATACCTCAGGACACAGGGTGCTTCCTATCGACGACAATTAGTCCCTTTTGGGCACACTGACAATTGAAAGATATATTCACAAGTCCTTACAAACAGATCTAGTCCACAACAGTGTCTATGTATCACCAGAAAGCACACCAACCAAAGAACGCAACACACAGGTTTTCGTACGACGTCGCCTGTTCGATCAACCTCATCACCTGGTCCTCCACACTCAACACTACTTCAGGATCAAAATCGCGACCTTCACGCGACATAAATCAGTCTGGATTATAACAGTACCAACTTTGCTCACCATTCAGCTTCCTCTGTACACGGTTGAATACTGTCAACGCACGCTCGTTGATATCTTCTTGAGTCGCCCCGGCCTCTCCAGCGGATTCTATAATGCACTGTTAATCAAGTGCGCCAACAAGAAGACAAAATAGGTAACGTACCATCAAAGATAACGTTTTCATCGGCCCTCATCCTCCGGTTGGGACCTTGAGCTATTGCATGCGGGTCATTTCCTGTATCTGGATGTCACATTATGAGTATCGAGGTCGACCAGCAGAATGTGGTCGTTTACCTCCGTTCCGAGCCCGTTCGTCCGCCGTCTGAAGCAATCTCCACGCAGTCAACGGATCGTACACGAACGCCTCGAGCACTGCACTCAAAGACTCTCGGTTATCACGTAACACACCCATCGAAATAATGCACGTCGTCTTGAAGCTTCCCCCGATGCCGCAGACCTAGAAGATAACCAGGATTTAATTGCCTAGACATACCGATTGGAAAAGACAGGACACACCTCCATGGCTTTGACGAGCATCCGTGTCAGCCGGAACGGAACCTTTTCGGGGTACTTCTCTCGGTGCATCCTACAAGCTACAGTATCAGTACGCGTTAATCGGGATGACCAAACCAGTTGACTCACGCAACCTCGAAGCAATCGCCAAAATCAATATGGATGACCTTTCCGGTTACTCGATCCAACAGCAAGTTACTGGGATGTCGGTCGCCCAAGCCCATGATATGCCCAACCATCGAAGTCACAGCCAAGCTACGGGTGTACGAAGCGCGCCGGTCCAGCCATGCTTCGCTATTCGACGACTTGAGCCAGAGCAAACGGTACAAGTCTTGACCTGTCGTATTGTCCAGCGCATATTCAAACACCTCTACTTTCTAAATTGAGTTGGTGGTAAGTGTTTTGCCGAAGTCTGAGTGGATCGTGTAGCACATACTTGGAGAAGCGTCAAGAGCTCGTAGTCTGGCGCCATTTGCAACATCAGCCGGTACTCAATGTTCAGCAAGATCTTTCGGCTGTCGCTGTTCACACAAACGCCAGACTCGTCAGCAATTCGTAGACCGCTTCTACCTCAGCCTACGCACCGATAATCCCGAACCAAGATGTGGAGTGTGTCACTCTGCTGGACCCATCCGAGCAGACCCGCGTTTGGCGCAAGCGGAATCACAGGGAAGCGCTGAATGTGCAAGTGTCGTTTGTAGCTTTCGGCGTCAAGGTAGAGCAAACTGTTGACAAGCCCAAAGAGCTGCATGACACGTTCGTCTTGCCGCAAATCTTCGTGACCTGATAGGCGATATGACATTTCAGCTTTGGACAAATAGTGCATGAGTCTTGAAACGTACCTTTCAGGACATACTGATAGTCTTTCCCATCGCTTCCCTTCAGTGTCAAGCGTCTGGGACGTTGTTTGGATGTGATAACCGACAACGTGGGAGTGAATGACGCGATGGTGATTACAGGTCGTCCGCTAACATACGTTCCTGGAAATATCCGCCTGAGTACGAATCCACACAAAACAACGCACTACACACCTGGTACCGCGATATCCAAATTGCGGCTGCGCAACAGCTCAGGCGAGACATACTGAAGATCCAGAGTAGTCAAATGCAGCAACTGCTTCTCAACCTTTTTGAAAACCTTGAGACAGGATACCGTATGAGCTTCGGTGCTTCACGCATACAAGGAAATATAAATACCATGGAATAAATTTCCCAGGCTTGGTTCAAATCCCCAATCTCGCCATAGGCTCGGAAGCGCCGCGTGCACCGACGTGCATCTTGCAGCTCTCGGCCAAATACTTGAGCGAACGCGGTCTCGCGGGTAGTAGTAGGGCCCTAATAAACGGACAAATAACTCAGCCGAAATGAATGATGGACTTGCTCAAAGGACATACCGCCTCAAGAAGATCGTGAAGTGGCTCCAAGACAGCAATCATGGCCTCCGGGTTCTTTTCAGTAAAGTAGAGACGAGATGCTTCCTCTAGCCCCTCGTGCCACAACTCGTGCCACAGAATCGCTACTCGAATCAACTCGGCGCTCACAACTAGAGCCTAAGAAACGGAGGTTCAACCACACGCATACACAACGCCAGCAGCTAGTTTCTTACCTGGTCAACAACTTTTGGGCTATGCTCTCTCATTCGGTCCATAATCGCAGTAGCTGCATTCCGACGCGCGATGGAAGAAGACTTGGACGCGACTGTGAGTGGATATATAAGGGCTTGTGGGTGCGCGCGTCCGACATCGTTGAGCAACTGGCTGATCAGTCTCCGCACGAGCGCGCTTGGAGTTTGGATACGAGCAATGATCTGTGGGATAACTTCCAGCCAGGTTGTGACGTTGACGGTGTGGAAGCCATCAGTCATCGCTAGACTGACATCCTCGTGAGCACCGAACTTGAACCACAGGGTAAGTACGCGCAAAGTTTCTTGAAACGACGCCTCGCTACGTAAAGCAATTGAACGGAAAAATCCTAATAGAACAGGTTGAGCAAACGAATACTGGGGGAACAACGGTGCATATACTCGCCTTGTATCGCTGCAGCAACGTGTTTGACCAGGTTCGGAGCGGCCTCATCAGTTTTCGAGTCGCCGATGCTTTCGAGATGACCGATGACCTCCAGATTGCACATAGCCCACGTATGCCACGCCTTGTACCAGCTATTATCAAACTGCGTTGCCAAGTAGTAGCAGCGAAGAATGTCCGGAATATCTCGCTACAAAGAAGAGGTTCATTTCTGCGATATCCAGGTCGCTTTCAGCGTGGATGTACTCACAGCAGCCCAGTCTTCTTGCATTTCGGATTGCCACTGGCCAATCTTCAAATAGCATCTTGCCAGCAACGGTGCATACCCATTGGACTTAGTACGGGCCGCAACAGTTGGTACCCGGCCCGACAATTCAGCTTGAGTCAAGCCGAGATCAGTTGAAAGTTTGGTAGCCCAGTCGCGGAGGTACTCGACAGCCTCGACACGTGAGCCATTAGCCCACATAAACTTGAGATGCGCGTAGATGACTTCCGGGGATGCTTGCTACGAAATAGAATCATGAGCACAGGAAACCTCGCAATAGGGCATACACTCACCTGATCTACATGTGGACGCAACGACTCAATGGTTTTCTGAGCCAACTTCATTCGATCGCTTTTCCGAGCCAGGTTTGCGAATTTGATCCACATGGGTGTATCTTGATCAGGCTGCAGGACAAGTGTGCGAACCTGTAGTACGCGCTGCCACGTCTCAACGTTAGGCTGGCATCCCTGCAACCTGAATGGATGGCATATATGGTTAGCGCAAACTATGATAGAAGAGTCTGGACACTTGCCGCTTCATCCATGTCTTCCTCATTGTAGCCTGCTTATCAGGCTGCTCAGATAATTGTTTGTACCGGATGATCTCCTCCAACTCAGATAGCATCTGAATGCGAATAATCACGGCTAGGAGCGGGCATTTTAGTCTACCTTCGGCATGAAAAGCGATCATCATCAGAACTCACAATACGACCGTTGGTAACTTTCTCCAGCCAGGTTCGTCATCTCTGGATCCAGCAAGTCTCGGGCGAGAGCAATATGTTTGGCAGCTTTGGCAAATTGGCATCGGTGGACAGAGATGATCGCTCGGTAGAATGCCTTGTTGGGCGAGTCCACTTTCATGGTTCCGATGTAATCGTCCATCTTGTCCCACTGATTCAGAGACCAGGCCGCCGCGGTTGCCAGTGGCGCTATGTCACGGCGGTCATCCGGATTCGCACTCGCCCACTTTGTCTCGACCATCGAAGCAAGCTGTTCCCACTCCCCAAGCGCATGCAAGCACCTGGTACACAGAATCAGCCAAAGCGAAACACGAAAATATGTCTAACCCCGCACCTCATTTTGCCAATGACAACTCCTCGAGCTTCAGCCTCTTCGCCAGTCTTGAGGTTGTATGCTTGCAAAGCGTCCTCCCATTTCCCCAGTTTCTCGTACCACTCCTCGTGCTTCGAGTCGTATAATTCACGAGCGACGACAAGGGTGCCCAACGCAGCGTCATGTTGCTGAAGCTGAGTGTTAATACCAATCAGCGACTCATAAATCGCGGGTGAACGGCCTTGGAAAGACTCGATCTCCTTGTAGTGGAGAGCCTTGGCATAGGCATGATACGAATACGCATATTCTCCGAGGATTTTGGCCTCTATGGGCAGCGACTTGTCGTCGACCTCCATGAATTCGGCCAAGTTGAGCAAAATATGAATGATCTCCGGAGGTATGTTGGGATTGGTGATTGCCGTTTCGATCGATCGTACAAGGTCCTCCTGTAAAGATTATCAGAGTGTATTCGGCCCAAAGTCTAAAAGGACAAATGTACCTGATATTGGTCAAAGAGCTCCGTCCAACAAGAAACAAAAGCAGCATTGAATAGTTCTCGAGCCAACGGAATATGCACATCCGCGAGACTCATGCAGGCACGCAGAGCATGTGACGGCGACTCCTTCATGAACTCAACAGCAAGCCGACGGATCCACTCTAGCCAGTCTTCACGAGATCGGACTTGAGACGTATCCCAAGCTTGTTTGAGATGCTGCTGATTCACCGCCATCTTGGTCGACTCGGGCGCAGCTGCTGGCTCGTTCCTATCTTCGTCTCCGCTTGATGGCCCTCTGCGTTAGTAGGAATCACAAGCTTCCAACACAATATCTACTTACGCAACTAGGGTACCAAAATCTCTTCGCAATCTCTCGCCATCCAGCAATCTTGCAACGTATGATTGATATGAGGGGTGCTGAATACCAAGCCGTACGACTGCCTTATTGATCATTGGCACAAAGATCGCGAAGTCCGGACCAAGTTGAAGCATAAGGTCGCACAATGTATCCATGACTGCCATGCTGAGCTCGTTGTTCTGTAGCGCCAGCAACCGCACCAACGGATGAATCATCCTCGACGCATGGTCAGAGAAGTTTACTTTCGAGGAAAGGCGTCCAATGGTCTGGATAGCCCCCTTGCGCAAGCTGGTGGGATTGTCGTTTGATTCCAACGTGCGAACGATGACCGGAATGACCAGGTGCATATACTCTTCGACATTCGGCCCGAAAGTGTATAGAGTATGCAGGACCTTCATTTGTGCCGCCTGACGTTTTTCTGACGGATCCGAATCAAGAACCTTGAGCATAGGCGGCAATAATGCTGGCAAGAATGTGCGAAATTCCGCGTCGAGCGCCTTTGACAGCGCCTCAATGAGTGAAACCAGGCCCGTATGAAGCGCCACATTCGCAGCCCAGAGTTCCTGGATTAGTGCGATAATTTCCTGGAGATAATTTCGAATATGTTGTGTAACGATTGAGACTAGGATAGTCAATTGTTGGAGATAAAACTCTTGCATGCGCGGATTTGGCGCCCGGACAACGGCGAAAAAGGCGGGGATGATCTGCACAACTCATTAGCCCTCACGACGGCCCCGAATGACTGGACAATCACCTGTGGTAAAAACGGCACGCAACGCAGCCGCTGAGTTTTGAATATTGACATGATGGCATCGATGCTAGCGTGGTGGCTTGACTGCAAGGCATTATCCTTGAGTATTCCAAGGAGGGCATTGAAAACAACTGTCTGGTAGTAGTCTTCGGATGACGTCCCTGACGCATGAAGCACTGCGGCTGGATCGCTCGGGTTTGTTTTCACTGCCTCGTTAGTCGCCTCGTCCAAGTCGGCCAGTTTACCCTGTGGGGCGAATTCAGTCTCGGCTCCCTTGCACAAATACTAGTTGTTTTACCTTGCGCTTGTACGGATCCAGGGCACCTAGAATACCCATAAGCTAAGCATGCAAAGTCAGCCGACAGTTTGTTTACTTTCATAAAGTTCGGTTCAGCTCACCCTGATTGTTTCCCTCCGTACGTTCTGATTCTGTTCCGTCCTCAGAATTCGGTTGAAGATGGGCATTAATGCCGGGTAGTCCATCAATGGGGCAATCACGTAGCCCGTATTGGAACACAGAGAGCCCATAGTCCTTAGCGCCGCATCTCGTTTACTAGTGGACGTTTGGTCTTGTAGAGTTTCAATGAGAAGGGTCATCATGGCCGGGACATGAGGCATGAAATCCTCTCCGCCAACTTCCGCCAGCTCGCCCAAACAAATGATTACGTTGGCTGCGACTCCTGCGTTAGGGTCACGAGCCTTTGGGAGGAGAACCTTGAGCATGGCAAGTGCATAGGGCTTGATGAGCTTGCTCGACGCGGAGACTAGCTGGTGCAAGAGTTTGGCGCTCTCTTCCCGATTCCGCCTGTGATTAGAGTAAAAAACCGCAATTGAGCATGGCATTTCGAAGAAAGAACGTACATGACGGTAGAGTACTCTAACTCTGTCAACAACTGAATCAGGGCTTTGCGCAAAGATGGCACAACATATGCCGGATTATATGGCGCTGCGAATATGAAGGATCAACAACCAACTGATTACGACCACACGAGCCACTCACCGAGTCGGCCAATGATTCCAATAGCCACCTCCCGATTGGCAAACACCTCGTCGTTCAACGCAATAAACAACGAGCGGACATTCTCCGCCTGAGCCAAATGCCTATCGAATCTCGTATCCAACGTTGACAATACAGTGTGTCTGATACCCGGGTCTATATATCAAATATATGATGTCGGCTTTCCAAACTTGAGTCTCATTTAGAACGAACTCACCTGGATCTGCAATGCCAACTGTCAAAAGCTTATCAAGCACATCCCCCACAATCTCTGTCGAATGAATGCTCTGCTGATATATAATAGGATCTTGGACAAAAAGCTTGCACGACGTCAATGCAGCAGCTTGACGGACTTCCGGCTGGTCATGGTCCAAGTACGGCAACGCGCACGAGCGCACAAACTCGTTCAGGACGTGTCCAGTAAAATCGAACGAGCCAAGCGTGATCAGTGCGAGCGCTATGAGTTCTGGGTTTTGGTTGTTCTGCGCAGACTGTGTGCGGATAGTGGTTAAATATGGGACTAGAAAGGGATCGTGTGAAGTACCTGTATGTCTCGTGCGACAAGCGTGGCAATCGACCGATGTCCAGACTCAGGTGATCCAAGAGACTTGAAAGGCCGCCCACATAAGATAACGGAGATCAAGTCGAGCAGTCGATCTAACGTGAATGAATGCGTCATGTATAACGAAGCATTTTGATTGGCAGATACCTTGGATTGTTTTGAGGAGTGGGGGGATGTGGCTCGCGATGGAGACTAGGGCTTGACGGAGAGGCTCGCTCAGGCCACAGTCGAACATCAGGTCCAATTGGTCGTGGAGCAATTTCGTGAGGTTAGGGCCAACTGCAGCTGCCAGCATACCCAAGCATTGGAAGATAGGTTCCTCTAGAGGCGCATTCTTTTTGCTACTTTAGCGGTCAGTCGTTAGTCCGTCAATGTGAAAGTCTGAGAACCCACCCATGAAGTTGCAGCCCTTCTTTTATGTGCACCATAATCTGCTCCAGGAATTGTTTAATTTCACTTCCAACCGCTGATGCCACATGTCCAATCGCCACAAATGCTAACAAACGTTTGGGTCATTCATAGATCATGTTAGAATATACCAACAACCATAAGAGGACGAAACTGCTCACCAATCGTCCGTTCTGCAGGTCTCTTGAGCGTCGCCATCAAATACCCCATTGACTTGTGCAGAAACATATCGGTGAAGCATTCACGGTCGTATCGTGCAAAGGTGGGAATAAGGGTGATGACTTGTCTACGGATTTGGGGCTCTCTATGTTCGCGAAGGTTCAGTATACTCTCTACTGTGGTGCCATAATCGTCTTTCAAAAACTAGTAGATGATTAGTGGGAAAACCATCAGCCTAGCATAGCGCTCACCATTCCAGCGTGCAAGAAAAGTTCGCGATACGCAAGAAGACTTCCGTGAACTGTTTCTACAGGCACCATCATGAGACCTTTGGCGGCCTTTTCGTTAATGTCTCGATAAACAGGCGTGCGCTGGGTACGATCACGCGAGCGCATAATTTCTAGACATGCTGCCAGTAGCTCTGCGGCACCCTCTCGTACAAGCACCTACACACGCGTATATTTAGATAACACAGCTGATTGGTGGCTCATGTCGCTTACCCTCGAGTCCCTTAGTGGGAGCCATATCCTATCGAGTACCAGCCCAACGTGGGGGTGGAAGTGTGCAGCACTGTGTCGTGCAAGCTCTCGAAGCACAAGGACAGCAGCATGGCGGCCTTCAGGCTTGTCACTTTGAAGCGCCTCGAGCGCACGAGGCACCTCGACATCAATTTGGTCGGCGAACGCGGTGCCGCCCATCTCAGCAATCCGTCCTAATGTTTTAGAGGCCGCGATCATGACGTTAACGTCGGGAGAGGGGAGGAGGGATTTGACGTAGTTGAAGAGGCGAAATAGCGTGTGTTTAGCCTCGATAGTTTCGTCGCCCTCGATCTCGAGTAGGCGGTCTGTGCAGCGTCAGAAAAATGAGCTTGTATTGAAGTAACATGTGTGCTGAGTACATCGGAAAGTGGAACGCACCAATCGCGAGTACCCCTCCGAGTCGTTCATGACTGTGGTTACTGTGAATGATCTCGAACAGCCGTGGGCTAATCTGCTGGTTCCAAAGTCTAGCTGAGCCATCACTCGAGAGCTCCGCGACTGCAGACTCGACCTAAACGCTCTTGAGTTGAGGCAAGGCAAGATATATAATTTGAACGAACATGATCCCTGAGCTCTCGCGCGGCAACTTGACGAACTTGCTCATTTCTAGTGGCAAATGAGTAAAATTAGATTCAGATTAAACCTATACATACTTATTCTTTAATTGCTGGAAGATACCCTGCAGCGGGTCTTGTGATGAGACCGCCGCGGCCATCGTGCGCGTCGCCGGAAAGCAGGTCTAGCAGGAGTCCGGTCGATAGTCTTTGGAGATAAGATAAGATCGAATTGTCCCTTATTTGTCCCTAGGGGTCAATGAGACAACAACACCCGACTCCTTTCTCCCCGACTCCTTTCATGTCTCCAGCTATTTAACTTGATGGATCTCTTCGCTCGTCTCCTCTCACTACGTCGACGAGGGCACAAAAATGCAAAGGCGAGAACTCGAGACTCGTCAGGCAGTAGCTTTGAGTATGGCCAGCCCTTGGTAAACAGACTTTCTGGAGACTTTGATCCACACCAATACCGCACTCATCCAAACGATCACCCTAATTTCGCCCGCATCCGCTCAGCTGGCATACCTATTCGTACTACTACCCCTCGCTCTTTACCTTTACTCGGTATGTGACGCCCATCGATTGAACCAAGGCATCTGACGCGCTTTCAGAGCATCCAATTGACCATGTCTTGCGGCGAAATCCA
The DNA here is from genome assembly GCA_015039395.1 of Ceratobasidium sp. AG-I. Lineage (NCBI taxonomy): Eukaryota > Fungi > Basidiomycota > Agaricomycetes > Cantharellales > Ceratobasidiaceae > Ceratobasidium > Ceratobasidium sp. AG-I. Next base: position 454,140 of record MU132158.1, on the reverse strand, counting down.
AACGCTACCGTTTCGTCTCCCTCGATCAGGCTGCACCGTAAAATGATCCTGCAACGAACTGAATTCCCTCACGGCGACCCCCCACGCTCTCCGCGCAAGCCAACTCAGCCAGACTCTTCTAGACCCAGGCTGGGCCACCGACGTCCAAATACATCGCTTCACCAGGTGGAAAGTGTCTATTCGGATTCGAGTGACGAATTTCCGTCCAACTCTCCACAGCTCGAAACTCTGCGACAAGATCCATCTGTGCTGAGTCTCGTTTCTGTTATGGATTCACACGGCTTCATTCCCTCCGACATCTTCACCAACAGCCCGGCAACACCCTGTCCTCCTCCCCGTAGCCGTATTCAACACTCGCACCCCTTCTCAAAGAGCACTCCAGAACTGGCTGTGCGTACGCCCTTGCGTACACGCGTCACTTCTACAAAGTCAAACCCATTTAATTTCAGGTGAGCAGACTCTTGAGCGCATACATTCGGCCCCAAATGACTGATCGCCCTCATCACACCACACAAACAATCCAAACGCAAGGATCAACGCTGTCCCGGAGACTCATCCAGCCCGCCCCAAATCAGAATTTCACCTTCCTTCGTTCCCCCTTCATATCTTTCCTTCCCAAAATCGATGCGCAACCCCAGAATCACATTCATTTTCTTCCCTCCAAGGCGAGCAAGGCAGCTTCTCCATACCCGGCGACTCCACCAAGAAACCTCTTTTCAGCACTCATAAATCTCTCACGAAAGCTTCCGATGCTTTTCGCTTTCTCGAAGACCGATACGACAAAGACCTACCGCCGACACCTGTAGAACACAATCCGCGCGGTCCTAGCGTTAACGACGCTGTCGGCGGGTCATCGTCGGCGTCAAACCCAACCGCAACCTTGCGGGTGCCTCACTCGCCTTTTGTCCACGAGCGTGGGGGGGAAACCTTCCCATTGAGCAATGCTACGTATAATTCTCCAACTAGAGTTGAACCTGTGTGCTTCTCACTTGCCGGTGTGGGCCCCAGCGCTTCGCCTGGGTCTCATATATCTCATTCAAGAGCAATTTCGCCTTTGGGTTCGCCGCTCCCTGTCCTGACACGGATCCGCCCATACTCTTCATCTTTTTCCCGAGCTCGGCACGCAACCAATCATACGCCTTCATCTTCTGAGGAGACTACAGCCCCCAGTCCTTCCCGGTCCCTATCAGAGTCTTCGCGTTATTCCCCGCCAAGCGCAGAAATTAGCCCGAGGACACCAATGACTTCAGACCTTATCCAAGGATTCCCAACGCAAACTCGAGCACGGCCGCTTGCTATTGTTGTATCACCCTCCCAAGTCTCGGCTTACGAAGAGCTTCAGGAAAAGAAAGTAAGCTTTGGACACCCGTCTCACCGGCTCGCGGACTTTGCCGACCGAGGAGTGATCCGGGTGACCCGTCCTTTGCGCGCAACTTCCGGAGCCCTCGATGCACAAAATTATGATTGTCATGTGCCAACACAATCTGTCTATATGCAGTCACCTACTCATGAAGATCGACACACGCGCACAACACGCCCACCGCGAAGGATTCGTATCCCTGCTGAAGAAGTCCGCGCGGGGCTGGGGATTTCTTTTGATTTTAACTCAGGCGACGATAGAGTGGTTGCTGACAGCGTGGGTGACCGCCTGGATGAACATCAACGGGATATTACGCCTGGTCGGCCGACCGTTGTGCTTGTTCCGTCTGGAAGGCAGTTCGATCGTGGTGAGGATCCCGCTTCTGCTTCTGCCTCTGCTTCTGTCAACCTCGAGCTTGAATGTGAACGCCATGGACCCCGATTCGCGCCCGGACTCGACCCCCAATTCCCACTGGAGTCCGAGACCCACAGCTCAGTCAGTCACGCAAGCTCCTTCTATACTGCGCGAGAAGATTTCGTGGAGCCTGAATTTTCTCATTGTGCTCGCTTTGGAAATAGATTTGGACATGGACACGCGCGCAATGGCACTAGTGGCACCTCCAGCGTTGCATTGGACTTCTCTCCGAGAGTGAATCTAGATTTCGACCAGAGCGTTACTCTTGCCGCAACTGCCGTCCCTTCTCTCCAAGTTTCTAGCTCGCCCCAGTCGCGTAATCTCCATCACGGTACGCAATAGATTATATTGTATTTACATTGATCGGTCTGGCCGGGGACTCGCTCGGCCTCCTACAATTTATGTAGACAAATACTGATCGCTCGCTATATGCCCGCAGGTACGCAAACCGCACAGCAGCGAATTGGACTTGGTGTGGGGATGAGTTTAGGGAGCCGCGCCTGGCCGAGCACATCGTCACTTGTGTCTGACAATAGTTCACGGGATGAATATTCGAGATTTGCGAGTATCACACGGCATCCGGCACACACACACTGGAGCCAATTCGTGCCTCCCACCCCGAGCCCAGAGCGTCTGTAGAATAAAAGCCTCGATGTTTCAGCATGCTCGCATCTCGTACTTCGCGCTGTAAGGATGCGCCTTCTGTTTGTTGCCACCTATATAAGATCGTGCGTACGTCAATCGAGTATCATTGATACCCACCAGCTGGGCGTCAATCATTCGTGGCAATGGACATAGGGTCGGGGCGCACTTACCAAATACAGTATGGCCCGATGCAAGAAAAGCAGCCAATTTGAGCCATCCAGTGGCCCAGCTCTGGGCTCTGTCGCGCCATCATCAGAGATCAGAGCGCGACATCGTAGCCTGGCGCACACCTTCCAGTTCTGCGTGAGATCTCTCGATCCGTCAGGGCTTCCACGTAAGTTGTGCGGTGGCCACGGGAAAGTCTAAAGGTGCAGCGTGAACTGGAGCTAGACAAGCACCTGGACACTCAGCGATGACATGGGCTGCCACAGGGGTGCACATGGATGATGTGTGCGAAGAGAGATATGCATTTGTTATTTGACCGTGCAGATCTAACACAACTGAATATAGAGCAGCAACCGCGCAGATGTCTATGATCGCCCATCAGGCGGGGAGTCCGCTCGCTAGCCGAAATGGCCAGAGTACAATGCAAGCGGGGGCCGTAAGACTTCCTGCGGTGACGAGCAGTGATGGTGCATACAGTCAGGCACACGGACGGAGGCGCCTCGCTGCAACGGGCAGGCTTGCGTTCGCAGCTCAAAGCCCGCAATCTCAATGAAAATAACGTGTGTTCGACGTCATGGGCCTGTGTGATACGGCCTGAGTTGCGAAGGGATCGCGGCAGCACGTAAATCAACCGCTGCTGGCCGCACAGCATACCAAGTGACAGAACCCTCGAGCTGCCCGACACATTCGGATCAATTGTCCCTGCTCGACGTCGAGGCTAGCGGCAAACAGACAACGTTGAATTGATTCAAATTAATACATGGTGGAATACTGGTAGAATTTCCTGAACACATTCCCGAAATGAAGTCGGCCCATCAGCTGTTTGCGCAATTGAGATCACGGATGCGTGCGGTAACTCACAAAAGCATCACGATCGTCTCTCTCATATCATGATGATTCGACAGTCGACACCAGAAACGAGGTACCTGTAGTTAATAAACGACGAGATCAGCAAGCGACCAAGCCTCTTGCGTGCGCGTATCCACGAACCATAACACCTGTCCTTCTATCGCTCCTCCCTGCCCGGGTTCGCGCCGTCACCCGCACCCGAACCTGAGTTTGAATTTGCGAAGCCCCGTCCGCGCCCGGCATACGCGCCGCGAGCCGCATAGCCAATCCGGAACGGCGCGTGACCGCGGCCTCGGACGATAGGCAAGGTGATCTGCGGAACTTGTGTCGCTCGCTCGTCCTCGGTGCGACGTGGGAGCGCTGCAATCGGTTGGGAAGCACCTGCTTCGGCGTCGTTACGGGTATGGTCTTCCATTTGCTCGTTTGCGCTAGCTTGGTCGGGTTGGGTCAGCTGGACTTCCGCAGATGTTGATGAGGAGCTGTGCAGGTCGATGACGAGCGCGCCACAATGCCAGCCGGCTGCAGCCACTGCGAATACGTAGCGGTCCCGTACACCGTCTTCGTGGTCAAATGAGACACGCGTGGGCACGTCAACGTCTCTTGGTCGTGGTCGTTCAGCAGGACGATGGAGCATCGGAGGCATGTTAAACCTGAACCGTGGAGCGGATCGACTCTCTGGAGTGGGGCTGCCCAGTCCCAACGCACCGTTGGAGTGCTTGCCCCAGCTGAACAGTTCGCCATTGGAGGTCAGGGCGCAATAGTGATAATCACCCAACACCACCGAGATCACATTCCTGTTCTGAAGCTCCGGAATAACCTTTGGTGCAGCCGATCGTTCACTGCTAGTGGTATCGCTCCCCAGCAGAACCACAGACGAGCCTGTGGTGGAGTACACAACAAACGTGCGGAATTGGGCAGAAATCTAGGAAATAAGTGTACTTTGTTATGAAGCTGTCTCCACAAGCGGCTAACACGCGGCTTACATGCGTGACTGTAAGGTCTTCGAGCGTACTATCTTGTCCCGGTTGTCTGAAACCCGGTTCTTCGCGTACTTGAGAAGGATCACAGAACTTGGGAAGCTGCATATACGATTAACCAGTGCGCGAGAAGGACGCAACTCTAAACGACGTACATAGTCCCATTGTAGCTCTCCACGCGTGATCAACTGGCGAAGACCAGTCTCGTTGTCGGATCGGAGGTCGAGTTTCAGTACGTGTCCACCATCTGTTAAACCAACAACAAAGTGGTCGCCTGCAGCGATCTTAATGAGCTTGGGCGGGGCGTCCTGGGTTTCAGCGTCCGTCTTGGCATGAAGCTCGGGCAGATCGGTAGGCAACGACGGCAGCTTTGTCGGGTGGTGTTCAAGGTCCCAGCACTCACACGGCAGCTCATCGCCTCGTCTAACAACGCCCCTCCGAGAGCCTTGTGCATCGGGTCGGGAGATATGCGTCTCTGCCTCGGTCTCAAGCGACCCGCTGAACGGAAACGCGACATATGCATCTCCTGTCTGTGTAAGAAATGCACAGACGTCCCAGCCCGCCTCGACCTGCAAAATAGATGACTCGGGTCTAGAACCGTCGAATACAGGCGCAACGAGCCGCGCAGGACGACCCCACGCAAGCAAGATCCAGACATCGTTCTGCGCGTCGAGCAGGACAGCGTGCCGGCGCCCGGCACTGGTAGAACAACATACAAATCAGTTAGCTACTTCCCCCTGAAATGAGCATGGATGGATCGAGCGGCCTGATGTGATGTTCGGTCCTTGAACGGAATAGCACATACCTGAGCGACTTGATCTTTTGCGGAAGGATCAATGCGACCGGGTCCTGAACCGTCGTTGCACTATACGCCAAGTTGTCCGTACCCTGTCGAACAAACATGGGCTTCGCTGTCAGCGCCCGGGCTGGCATAACAAAATGTTCCAGGCACACACCGAACCGAATCCTGTGCTGTCGAGCACACCCCAGACGAGTACACGCCCATCGTCGGTGAGCGCATGGAAGCTCCAGCCACCCGCTGCAAGGTGCACGACGCGTCGATGGAGCTCGAGCTCGACGGGGTACTCGATGTCTTCGAAGCTGTTGCGTCCGTAACTAGAACCGTGTTTCCGCTTGCTCAATGCAAGCCTGCCGTTGCCCGACTCGCTGTGGAAATAAGCAAGTATATTAGCCACCGTCAACTGCTGGCCTGGACTCTCGCGCCCTCCGTCACGAGCCACCACCCCAAATCTTAATCAAGGTCCCAAGACAGAACGAATCCCGTCTCCGTCTCCGGCTCTCGCTCCGGACCCAATGCAGGATAACTCGGCCACTCGGACTCACCCCCACACAAACACACGCGGCTTCCTCAACCCGCGATACAGATGCTTAAACCCACTCGTGCGTGCGCTCGCCGCACCAGGAAAGTTGTACTCCTCGGCCGTCTTGCGCTTCCAAAACGTATCGTCTGAACATACGAGCGCAAAGAACCGCGATGTCCGAGCGAGTGCTAGGAGATCCCGCAGGTCTAGCCACGGCAGCAAGCTGTCGATCAAGAGCTCTAGCGGGAGTGCATCTAGCGTCGGACCGGTCATCCTTCTGTGATACAAATGAATAAGCTAGTTGGGTCGATCGACGAGCAGAATTTAGTTGGTAAATGCGCAAATCGTCGCTCGTCGTGGTAGGGCACGCACACCACATGCTGCGCCGTCATCCCATCTATGACTTCACGCATAAGCTCGGGACCCCGGGCAGTGCACCTTCCTCATCCGCTCGAAATGAGAGTGGACTCACGGTACCGTAGGACAGGCTGAAATTCGCTCGAGGGGATCAAACGGGGGTGATTTTGGAGAGTGATTGATTCTTTGTACAGGATAGAGAGAGCGCGTAGTACTAGCAAAATACAATCACATCGACAACAACAAGTGTGGCTGACGAAGTAGAGAAAAACTAGATAGGGGCGGGGGTAGAATGCAACGGACAAGGGCGGGCGGAGAGAAAATAAGGCGAATGTGAAGTACGAAGTATATGTGCGCGAAGAACATGGTAGATAAAAACGAAGAACGAATGCGTAATATGCAACGCGAGATCATAGACACGAACAAGGGGCGACGACAAGACAGCACGCTAAGATACCCGGAAGCAGAGAATATAGTGACTGAGAACATAATAAACAAAGGTTGCGCTGATAAACATAAATCAAGAACCGAGTGATGGAGAGCAGGACCAGCAAGACAGACACAAGCACCAGCACACAGAGTCCAACTACCGCCCGTAGCCCCCAGACGGGCCTGGACGGTGGTAGTCGTAGTCCGACGGCCGACGCATCATAGGCGCGCTCCCAGACATAGGCATGTTTCCGTATCCAGCCATAGGGTGCATAGCGCCGGAGAACTGCTGTTGCTGTTGGGAGGGATGGCTGGGGGGGAGACTCTGCAGCAGTGTTGCGTTGGCGGGAATCCTGTCCATCACGCCTTCGTCTGAACCCATGAGATGGCCAGGCATTCCGTGTGCATGTGGATGTGCATGCGGATCGTGCTCGTGTGGATGCCCCCCATACTGCATCCCTTGTTCCCCCTCGTACCGTCCTGGCACCCCCGAGGCTGAAGCCACCCCCATAGACTGTCCCCACATCGGATCCATCTGACCCCCAGGGTATGACTCGCCAGGCTGGGGTGTCCCGTCGTCCGACTCGGGATCTGTCCCGTATCCAGGACTATCGTAAGAACCCGACGACGTCCGATGGAGCCCTCGCAGATCGTCGTCGTCGTCTTGCCCAATGCCGCGTCGCCTTCGAGGCCGGCTTGCCATCTGCTCGGCCTTTTTCTGGCTGCGCCACAGCTTACGGAGCTCCTTGAACTCTGCATTCACAAGTCCGTCAGCGGGCTGGATTGAGTAAAGTCACAAGTAAACGTACCGCTCGGGTTGCGCTTCAGGCCGTGCTTCTGCATGGTAACATGAGCGTTGAGGTGATTAAGCGTGCCATACGCCTTTGTGCAGTCTTCGTACGAGCACGAGTACAGGCGCTCGATCTCGTCGTACCTTCTCCGTGGCCGCTTTCGGATTGTGGACCCCGCAAGTGAGACAAACGCGTAAGTGCGTTGGCCCGGGTTCTGAGCCGAGGGGGCAGTGGCACCTTCTGGGAGCGACGCGGCTACAAGCCCGGATGGCAGCGCGAGGTCCGGAGAAGCAGGGATGCCGGTCGAGTTGGATGAGCTGCTGCCCAGCGACTGCATCGGCGAGTGGTGGTCGAGGGGAAGCGCATAGCCCATGGTCTGTGCCGGCAAGTCCTCTGGATGGTGGAAGTCGTCATAGCGCGCGCCTGGGGTATGTGATGGCGCAGGGGACTGCTCCGACGACGGACGACGGCCCGACCACGTCTGCTCGAGCGGGTACTCGTACGGCGTGAGGCTCCCGCCGGCAGGGCGGGCCATCACCGGCGGCGTGGCGCGGGCAGGGTGGTAGGGGCGGGGCGGATGGTAGGTTCCGTACTGGTACGCATGCTCATACGAGCCAGCCGAGGATGTAGAGACGCGGCGGTCCTGTGTGGGGTCCGCGTACGCTGGCGAGACGGACGGCGCACGGGAGACGTACTCTTGGCTCTCGGGCTGATAAGATGGATATTGGAGGTGGTGGCCGGCCATTGCGGGGTCGGGACCGGCGCTGGGCGGAGTGTGAGCCGAGTGCGCGAGGTACGCGCTCGGGATAGAACCAGCGCGGCCGTGCTCGTCGCGGTCGTCGCGCAGGGTGGCCTCGAGGGTTGAAACAGCGGGGTGGGGGCGGGGCACGGGCGAGTGGGTGTGCACAAAGGCCTCGGGATGCGGGTGCGGGTGCGAGTGCGAGTGTGTCGGATGGGGCTGGTGGTGGTACGGCGGGCGGGGGTCAAAGACGGGCTGGCCGCGGCGGGCAGCGTGGACATCGTCCTGGGGCACGGCGTCGGGAGCGGACTTGGCGGCGCGGGGGTCGGGTGGCGCGCGCACGGCCGGCGAGTGTGCCGGGGGAGAGGCCGGGATGGCGGGCGGGAAGCGGGCGGTGTGCAGGGGGGGCAGGTTGGCGGGGGTGTAGGTGCGGGGAACGGCAGACGCGTCCTGCGCGATGCGCGCTGAGCAGAGCGCCAGATTGGAGGCGTGTACGAGGCCGGGTGGGGTGGGACGGCGCGTCTGAAAGAGGCGAAGGCTGGAGGAGGCGAGCATGAAGATGCGGACGCTGGCCCAAGTACGGGTCTATAGGCAGCTCACAGCTTGACAGTTGTTGTGGTCAGCACACTAGACCATATGCGGCATAGTACTCCGATCGTGCTTTTGTCACCAGATCGGCGCAGATGTCGAGTCTGAAACCGCCGGGCGATTAATCGGGTTCGTGGGACTGAAGAATGCACATTATATTTCAGTCGATATTCAGGGGACAACCACGACAATATCCAGCATATTACTAAATACTGCATGTTGTCACATTTCCGCGGGGATTGCCGCCTGCAAGTGCGAAATTGCCGAGTGCGCACCCTGCTTCGCCGCTTCTGGCCCGTTCTGCCGGTCTGAGGCTGTTTCACCCGCTTTTCTCCAATTCGATATCAGGACCTGCACCGCCACCGCCCGGCCTCCGCTGACTCAGCCGGCAGCGCATATCGCGCGGCCGTGGGAAACCCGACAGTCTGGCACCGGCGGCAGCCAAGCAGCGCCAAGCACGGCCACACACTCCACCTTTCCTGCCCGGGGTCCGCTGCGGCACCTCCCTGCAGCGACGACGGGCGGTGGGACGACGGCGACGGCGAATGTGGCGGTGGCGACGGTGGTGCAACTCTGGTAGCTCTGCGGTGGCGACGCTAGTGGCACGGCGGCGACAAATGCCCTTCGGTGTGCCTGTCGATGATATCATGCAGGACGAGAGGAATCCGTCGCTCTGATGCGCTCGCTGATGCACCCCGTTTCGCAGCGCTGATAGCACTGCGCACGGTAATCAAACCCCAACAAGTGTTTCAGAGGTGACGGCCCATCGGGCCATCATATATGGCGCCGCTCCCAGGGCCGACTCCTGCCTAGACGGGCCAACAATCACTGGGTCTTCTCGCTCGAGTGCGCGCTCGCTCTTCCTCGTCGTTCTCGCCTGCGTCGGCCCTCGTCTAGTCGCACCACCCCCCGGCTGCGATTCACGCGCGGAGAGGTTCCGCGACGGACACTGCAGATCACCATATCGAGCGCACATTAACCGCAGAATGGAAGTCCGCAGGGCCGAGATGCGGTAGGTTCGCCCACGTCCACCGTGTGATCCCTGCGATCGACGTGCCACGCTCACATACAGTCGCAACCTTGTCCATTGAACACTCCAAATTACATGAACAGCGTCCGCTCCCGAAGCCCGCGCATCCCAAGCACCTCCTGCAATCACAGTCAGCATATACCCAGTGCGTGTGTGTCGATGAGCGTACCCAGTCTCGCGGTGTGATCCACATGTCGTTCACGGCTTCTAGCTTTGCCAGCACCGCGGCGCCCTTCCAGGTCAGCACTCGCGGGTCGATATCTTTGGGTGCTGGTACCACTTGCACCTTCTCCATCCCAGGCACCAGCGGGAACGCGATCGCCTGCAGCCTACGAATCCATCGTCAGGGCCGGGTGTCAATGCAGAAGGCGGAAATATAAGGGGATCATGTCATACAGGGAGCATGATAGACAGCCTGACGCGTCATCTCCATCAGACGCGCTCCATCTGCCTCGGATGGCGAGGGGAATATCGCGGAAAATGGAAGAGGGAAAAAGTAAAGCCAGACCGTACGCACCGACTCTCGAGCGCATGCACCATCCCAGGAATAATACTCGTCCCACCCACAATCACCACCACCTGCAAAAACTTCTTAATCCGGTCCACACCGCCCGCCGCACGCGCGCTATTAAATATCGCCACATCCAGCGGCAACTTGCTCGCCTCCCAGCGTACGTCAATCACAGGCGTCGGTGCCGCCGCACCAATCGGGATCCCCACCGGCGTCCGCGCTCCACTTCCACTCCCTTCGACGTTGCGCGCCTTTTTCTTGCTGCCTTCCGGAACTGAAATGCGCACAATTTCGATATCCGGGTCGGGGGGTGTCACATCCCCGGCCGACGCGCTCAGTGGGGGCGGCTGTGTGGGACTCACCGAGCGCTGGCCCTCCACAGACGAGCGCGGGCCCGATGCGGCGTCCGTCACATTCGGATGTAAATGGCTCTCCTTTGGCTTTGGCTTTTCACTCGGAGCCGGAACTGAAGCTGGGCTGGCATCGTCACCGCTCGTCTTGGCAGTGCCCACACGCTTCTCTTCAGTCACAGGTTTTTTCTCCTCGCTCTCCTCGACAGCTTCCGGTTCTTCACCCGGGCTCGACTCCCTCTCCCGCTCGCGTTTCCTACTCGGGGCAGAAGACCTGAGCACACCCGATTTAGCGATCCACATTGCGGCCACACCACCATAACCGCCAGCTGCCCCCAATCTCGAGCTCAATCTCCCAGCCCCTCGCCTCCCACCCAAGACAGGAGCACCAAAACTCGATCCAGCCCTCCTTCCCGCCCAATCTTCGCATCTTACCCCACCCCCTTGACAATAACAGTACTCGCCACGATAGGAGAAACAATTTAAACTATGCTTACTCAGCTACTCCTGCGTCCGCGTGCGAGCGGACGTCCATTTCAGTGTCTCCATCTGCATCATGTGCTCCGTCCAATTGGGGGACAACCACCACGGGCGCCTGCGCAGGAGTCGGAGTCGGGTTCGGCGCATATACTTGCGCGGGCGGTTGCTGGGCCGGAAGCAGGTGCTGAGTCGAGATGAGCATCGCTTGTGTCTGTTTAAGGCGATGTGGGCCAAACAGGAAGGAAGGAGGACAGGGGGCGGAGGGGGAAAAGAAACAAGTCAGATTAAACGGGAGGACAAAAGAAAATTGGCCGAATCGGTAGGGAGATAGGAGTGGAAAATTGATGAGAGTGGCTCAGAGAGGAAAGATAGGGGCTGTTGGGAGGTTAAGCGACTGTGGGTGTATGTGCGCGCATGTGGGGGCTGAAACAAGGTAGAGATGTGTGCGTACGAGGACGTCGCTGGAAAAGTCCGGGATGTCTTCTACGTTTTCGGGTGTCCAGAGGAGCCGCTGCGTTGCGCGTTTGGCGTCGAAATCGATTATGCGGGGCTCGAATATGCACTGAGATGATCCGCGGGATTAGAATACTCTCGTTTGTGCGTTACGGGTGACGTACCATGGCTGCGAGTACCGGCTCGTCGTATACTTGCAATGCGTAGCGTTCGGTGATATGTCCCGGTCTGCGAACCTCGAAATCGTACACATTGAGCGCGACGTCGGTCTGCAACAGGATGGGAAGATCTTATCATTCAGTCTGTCAGAAAGGAGAAAGCCGGGATGCTTACCTCGGCCAACGAACAAATCGTCTTCTTCAGTTTGGTCATGAGGTTCCAATCATAGATTCGATTCAGCTCGCACTCGCGATACGGCCAGTTGATTCCCTTGAGAAGATAAAACAAGTACTCGGTGATATCATCGCCCCCAAAATCGAGCGTGATTCTAGAATGTAAAAAGCAAAAACAGAGTATGCATGAGGCGCCCGACCCAGTCCAGACGCTCAGAGACAGTCGGAAGTCGGCAGGAAGTGTATACATACCGGGTGTCGGGTACGACCTGGCCTTCGTCCACGCACGCAATGCTCGTCTTGACTGCGCCCAGGTCGACCACGCAGGCGGTAGAGAGCCCAGCCCCGAAGGCAGCACATAGTGATTCCTGGTGGTGGCGTATTACACGTGTAGGTATGTGGCCGCAAGAGAGATCGGAGGGTTGAGAAGGCGTACCTGCTGGACACACAATTGGGCGAAGCCCATCTGCACAAGGAGCACGTTGACCAGTTCACGTACATAGAACCGATCGAAATAGTCTGGGATCACGAGAATTACGGACAAGTCCTGTAGATCTCATCGTTAATTAATGTTAAACGGGCGCAAACCGGCCGACTCGCTTTGTATTGGGAGCGTGAGATCTCGAGTTCCTGCAGGAGGGCTTCGCTCCAGATTGTCTCAATGTCTGAGATGATTGCCTGCGCCGAATCGTAATCGCGTGTGTTGAAACTGGTGCCCCGCATTGGCCATTTCACAGTGAACGAGCTGGCTGCTGGGTCCGCAAAGGTCAGAGCCTACACACATCATCAACGCGAATACCTCTCATTGAAACGTTCGACAGACCTTCTCCCCAATGAAGTATTCTTCTGTCGTCACGGGCTTTGCCGGCGTACCCAACCATTCCACACGGTATGGGTCATTGTGGTCTGCAATTGTAGTAGGCTTATAATTGGTATTGAACCTGGTAGCGTCCGAAGAAGCGTTCGGCAAAACCTGGAGTTTGTAAAACTTCATGCGAGCGAGGAGCGACGAACGTATTCCAGCTGTACGTTCGACAAACTGCGAACCAGTCAAATTCACAAAACATATTCGTTGATAGGCACGACAAGGTTAAAAAAATCGCTCACGGGTTCTTCCAGATCAGCAGCTTCATCTGGACCGTTGGTTTTTTCGCGCCCCGTTTCACGCTCGCTTTGCGGCTGGATAATCGAACTGTGGAAGGCAGGCTTAGCAACTGGCTGGACGCGCTGTTTACGCGCAATAACATTCGGGATCGACACTGGGAACACGTCCGTGGCCATTCCAATCTTCAGCCACCGTGAGCCTGGGTGAATTACGACGGTTTTCGCACCCGGGGTGGACTGTGAGAGGACATCCGACGTGAGAACGGAGACTCGCAAATAGAACCGAGCGAACGCACATCGTTGGCAAGTGCCTTTTCTTTGCCTGTGAATGCCTCTTCTGCTGTCCGCTTTCGTTGTGCCTGGGCAGCTGCGTTTCGGGCCCATATAGTTTGTCCTTCTGCTCGAAGATACGAGGAAGACACGTTTTTCGTGTTTGTCCTAGTTCAAACAGGTGGGCTGGAGTGAGAAGACTGAATGTTCGACAAGTACGTACACTGGTGGGACATGAAAGGCCGTAAATTTCATAGGAACCTCCTCCCGCTTGGGAGCTGACGAACTGCGAACCATAGTGTTACCAGATAGCGAAAACTAACAGCCAAGGTATGAGATATCCAAAACAGTGTGTGGTGTAATTGGTTTACAATTCATTGTTGTGATTGAATACAAAATCAGGTGTCATTTGTTATCTTCCGGGCACGTGAGCGTTATCTATTGATCTATGAGTGATTTATCGATTAGACTTTTTAGACGACTGCTATTAATTTACTTCCACCTCACCACACCCAGACTGCCTCGGCGCTTCATTCTAGGCGATACCTCCGCTTGCTTGCCCTCTACCTCGACCTTCTGGGAACCCAAGTTTATGCGAACGGTACCTGTAGCCGGGTCCCGGTTGAGCGACGTCCGGTGCCTGGGCCCTAGATGAAAAAGAAAAAAATGTTGACCGGCGGGTGTGCACGCCGCCCAACCAACAGTATTTAGTTCGCAAGCATTTGCCACTTGTCTCCAGTCACCTCCCACTTGCAAACTCTTCAGCTCTCCCTTTCAACCATGGTGCAATTTACCGCTCTTTTCCTGGGTTTGCTGGCTGCTTGCGTTCCCTTGTCTTTCGCGAGTCCTGTCGCGTCCTCCGGGCTTCAGGAGCGTGCGGCAAAGACCACTGTCCACCTAAGAATCGAACTCGAAAAGACTACCATTTATGACGGCCTGATCAGTACGAGCCCGCGAGACGTGACCACCGCGAGTGGTGGAACCCATCATTGTAAGCGTCAATGATGCCCTCTCTTTCAATAGCCTATTTGGGGTAACATATGCTCATGTTTTACAGGTGACGGCACCAACAATGGAGCGAATCCTGTTCCCGGGCCCACTTGCACATCAGCCCTAGCCGATTTCTCTGCTTTGTCGCTATTTCCCTGGGATGGCACGGTGCGCTTTTTTGTTGAGACGCGACCAGATGTTTCTGCCGGTCGCCCCAGCGTACGATTTACTGACTTGGGTTGTGTTGCATAGTATGACAGCTCATTCGACGACTACTTTGTTACACGCGTTGGCGGGTCAACTGCAACAGAGACTCAGTTCTGGGGGGCGCTCCTTAACTGGCAATTCATACCGGCAAGTGCCACTCATTCCACCTTTTCTATTCCATCTTTAACACCATATGCCTATTGCGTTTGCAGGTTGGTGGTTGCCAGCAGCAGGTAGCAACAAACGATAGCATTGTATGGGCCTTTGATGCTTTCAACAAAGTCTACTTCTTGAAACTCGATGGGCCTACTACTGCAAAAGTTGGGGTTCCCATACAAGGTATTTCCTAGCCACGCGTAACCCACACCAGGACATGCCATACTTACATACTGCCATAGTCTCTGTCACTGATGGCCCATTTGGCGACAAGATCTCCGGCGCATCTGTCGCCGGTACTGGTGCTTCGGCGAGCGGTCCCAGCGATGTCGATGGGAGAGTGACGGTGACCTTCGCGAGTGCAGGTACAAAGAAGATCAAGGCCCAAAGAGCTGATTCGCTGCGTTCCAACTCCCTTACGGTCGTGGTCACCGCCTGATTCTCATCATCTGACTTGCATTCAAGTGTGCTACCAATTCGCGACTCATTCAGGAGCTCTTCTTTTAACTGGACATGTGGATCTATCATATAATTCCTTTGTATTCAATCAGTCATGTTATCGCACGAATGCAACTTTAAGTTCCAAATCAAGACCCCGCTTGATTTGGGAGTGTGCATTGTTGGCCTCAATGGGTACCACGGTTGATCCACGTCAAATGCTAACATGGCTTTGATCGCGAGAGCTTCAAGTACCTGTTCCATGCTGACCAGAACGGCAGCCTGATGGCTCTCGAGGTTAGCGAGCGCTCGCCCGAAACTTCCCTATCTTTTTCGTACATGTATTCAAAGAATTCGACGGAAATGAAAGAAAGTACAGAGGGGGTTAGATACCACAATGGCATGCACATAAAAGTACTAGCACCCCGTCGGCATCCGCTTCTCCTCAAAGTTCAACGGTTTAAGTTAGATAGCACCCAGACCCATTCGTCCGGCTACTAAAGGCAGGGAACAACCCGTCTACCCACGATCGACACGCTGTGTGGGTAGTCGAGGATCAGAATGTCTGTGCCTTGGCCGGCGTCGGCAGTCCGTGTCCCAAAGTAGCCTGAATGTTGAAGTGGCCACCCCCGTATTTCAACCATGCCCCGGAGCCGGGCCGCATAATAGTCAATGACGAACGTTACTTGACCGAGGCAACTACAACACTCAATATTACACTGTCGAGGAACATCAGGGGCTGAAATTTCAAGAAATTACTCGAGACATACCTTGGCGACTTACCCCACAAGCAATAACGCCCAAATTACGCAGTGCTCTTTGTTAACCACGTCGAGATGAACGGCCTGCCCGGCTAGCAACATAGCATTATCAGCCTCCGATGCAGCTCCGTTCGCGACACACTTTAAACCATACATCAAGAAGAGCGAGTGCGAAATTGCCATTAACCGCCCTATCAACAAGCGCCGCACCGCTTGTTTGATTCAATTGATCCGTCTGCGCTGTCAGTTATTCGATATGTCGGGCGATCAACGGCACTAGTGCATATTTGGTAGTTTTTGCGCTAATTGGTGATGAAAAAACTTGAGATGAACGCCTTTCGTCCGCGCGGTTTGTGTGTCGAATGGGGATGGGGTATGTCGCGCTGATGCAAGCGAAGAGTGTAAAGTGAGATGGGCGGACTTGGCTGTGCAGCTTGAGCGCAATGCCCCATGCAAGCGCAGCGATCTACACGAGGGATGTGAGCACCCCCACCGACTGCGCACTCCCCAGTCCCCATGGGAAACACCTGGCGAGTGTCGCTCGCTCGACGGCCGAGCTGATTGCTACGTTGGCAACCTCCATCGCGATACCTGTGAATCAACAGTGCGGGAGCTCGGGCCTTTTACCGAAGCCCCAAATGCCCGATATCAGATGCCTGTCATCCAAACCAGAACGGACTGGACTTTCTGCTGTCCATGGTGGCTGGCCTGTCCAAAAAGCGTACATTGTCTGAAAGGGCAAACACAGAAGGTGATGGATAATCGTTGGATCACGAATTTGTCCGGGATGAGGGAAACAATAGTGATAACCGCGAAATGAACAGACAATTAATTCTATACAATAGCTTATGAGCTCCCGGGCGGGCATTCACCCCGACGCCAACGGATGATCACCCCTAAACGGCGACACTCCGACGAGACGCGGTCTGGCCTTTGGCTGTCGTCGGCCCTTTCCTGACAGCCCCAAAAATGCTAGAAAAAACACACAAAGAACAGAAGCCGGCCTACCCGCGTCTTTGGCGGAGCCGCAGAGGAGCAAACAGAACTGAGTCGGAGCTGGAATATCGGAATTGGGAGCCGTTCTCGCAGCTAATTCTTATCCAGGAAGCATCATCTGTCTGTCACTCAGCGAAACGAGAACAACAATCGCACCAACAAACTCGGTAGAACAAAGCAGAGTCTTCGGGATCGCCACCTTGTGCGCTCGCCTCCCCAAAAGAACAACCTTGCTCGCGCACAACAACGCACGGAGCTCAACGCGCATACATTTGTCGCCACCCAACACTGTTTCTCGTGCCCATTTCAGAGCGCCAAAGGCCGGTCCAAGAAGTCGAGTGAGTGCGCATGTATCCCGACCTTCTCATCTCTCGGCAAACTCGTACCCTCTCGTCCCGCACCGCATGAACCCTCTCGCGGCATTCCTTCTCCGTACCACCCCGCTCCACACAACAAACAAAACAACAAGCGTACATGGGCAGCGCTTACGTTGTCGACCGCGTGTACCTTGCAGATCACTCAAGGTTAAAGAAATTCCGAAGAACGGGCGAATGTTTTGGTTCCATTTCGTGCGCGGAGTGCTCTGGACCCGGGGATACTCAACAAATGAGCGTCTGAGCGTGTGGCACAGAAGTGCGCTGTGCGTCTGCGTCAAGTGACCCACCTCCAGACCGCCGGTATCAGCACGGGATAAGCCCAGTTTGGCCGTTGTCAGGCTCGGGAATCAGTGTGGGTTCCGCATACCATATGATTCCCCGAGTAAAGAATAGTGTTAATACATGTAAGAGTGTGGTTCGAACCATAAAAACGAAAGGAGTAGTGAAACATAGTGGGTGCGGACAGCGTTCGAAGAAAAGCACAGGGGTTAGGGAGCGAAACAACATCCGAGTCATAACGGACAGACGAATACAGACCAAATATCGTTTACGAAGGCCAGAGAAGGGTATTTTCAACAAAAGCGAATCCGAATATACGTGTCCCCATAGAACGCCGAAGAAGAATGCGAGCCGGAGATGGGGGCGCAAAGGCCAGACTGAAAGCTGCGTAGAAGCTCATTTGCGACGGGCGCGCTTCTTACCGGTGCCCGACCCGTTTCCCGACCCTGGGCACGACGTACACACACCGTCGACAAACTTGGCACCCGTTTCGGCCTGATGGCGTTTTACAGCATCTTTGCGCGAGAACGTCTGGCCGCTGAGGGATCAAAGTATACGTGAGCATATTGTCAGAATCAAACCACAGCAAGGGCAAAGGGGGCTCCGCACATACCATCCTTCACAAGTGGGCTTGCTGATCTTGCCCTTCCAGTCCTCGCCTAGCAACGTTGCCTGGCTCCGAGTGAGTCGACCATCGATAACCGCCTGAGCCTCTTCCTCGCAGTGCTGGTGGTCGATGTGGCGACGCATATCAGCAACGCGCGAGAACGTACGAGTGCAAGCGGGAGTGTCGGGAATAGGGGAGACGTATGAGCAGGGAATGCCCGCTCGATGACCGGCCCATTGTACCTTGGCCGGGGCCGCTCCTGGTGCCAGTGTAGAGACAGACTCAGACCCCGACCCAGCTTCAGGCCCTGCGTGTGGCGCCGGCGGCACAAACTGGTACTCGCGCTGACTGTTTCCTGACGCGTCTGATCGAGATGAGGGGGAGGATGCGCGTCTGATGACATATAGGAGGTCAGTTGAATGCAACATGGCGTGTGATGAGTGTGAAGGACGGGGGCGGGCGACGGCGACTTGCCTCTTTTGCTTTCCTGCGCGAGAAGACGACGCCTTGCGCTTAGTGGGTACGTAAGGAGTGCTTCCCGACGCAATGGGGGGAAGGTCGTTGCTGGATGCGTCCGGGTCGTCCTTGAGCTCATCGTCCTCACCGTCCTGCATACACAAAGGTTTACTGGCTGTGCTGTGCGACCCTGAATTAATACTCACAACTGGGATGTACGTGCTCCGGCGACGGGGGTACGGACTCGGCTCATACGAGTGCGGTGGAAGAGTGGGCTTATGCAAGATATTAGTTCTCACGTCCCTAAGTTGGAGAATGTGAATGCGCACCTTGACGCTCGCAATAGACGGCGAGCGGTAGACTGGGAGCTCAAACGGCGAATCGGGTCCGTCGATCACGTCGGCGACAATTACATTGCGCTTGCTCTCCTGGGACGACTCGACAGGGTCTGGGGCGGGCCGGGGGATGCTGGCCGGGTCGTAGACAAAGTGCCAGACCTTGCGAAAGACACGGATTGGGAGAGCTTCGAGGTCGAGATTGAGCGTAGCGTCTCGCTGTCATGGACCGGGAGCTCAGCGTGGATATACGCCTCAGTAGCCGCTGGACTTACCTCGGAGATGCCTGAGGCGGGAGCGGCGACGAGGAGCTCGATCAGGGCGTTGAGGCGGGCCTCGTCAAGACCCGAGATGGTCTCTGAGAGCCTGCGCAGGCTGGACTTGTCTATAGCGGGTGGTTGAGGGGGTGGAGGCGGATGGGGGCCGGCGGGGCCATTGAGGAGGGACCTGATCTCGGCAGGCATGGTGGGGGGAGGGGGCGAGAGCAGATCGTCGTGCGGACGAGGCCTTTAGGGCCCGATGACCAAGAGAGGGTGGCGTGGACGTGCTTCGTGCTTCGCACTTTGGAATCCAGAGCCAGAGCCACACGGTCGGCGGTGCTGGGGTGGCGGCCGGGGCGCTCACTAGTCAGAGTCGTGTAGGGGGCCACATGTGAGTGGGTGGCTGGACAGGCGCAGCTTTATAGAGCCACGGCGGGCGCCACAACAACAAGAGTCGTTCGCGCTCGCAAAGGGCTCCCAAGGGTGGCTCGAGGGGCGAGCGGATGTAATTGAAAATGACCCGGGGGAAGGGTCATGCCGCTTTTGGGCTTTTCAGACTTGAGTCCAGTGCTGCGAAGATTGGCCGGACCAGACTGCGAGAGCAGGGGATGCTATGTGCGGTGGCCCTTGTCCCCCCCGCCGCGTCTTCGCCCTTGTGCGTGTGTATTGCGATTTCAGGCGCATTTGGGCACCAGCTGAAATGTCGCAGATGACTCGGGATTGACTAGTCCGACAGCGCAGCGTCGCGTCTCCCAGACCGTCAAGACGCGTCAACGAAGCCAAACGAGGCTCTTTTGTCCTGGGAGCGCAAATGGGCAGCTCGCCTGCGAACAATGCCTGGGAAGACGCCTGCAGAGTGTATGTGTGTATGCATCAATCAGCCCTGCCCTGAATCAAATGGAGATGATCTCCAGGAACGTTTGCCGTGCAAATAACAAGCTTTGGATTC
The DNA here is from genome assembly GCA_015039395.1 of Ceratobasidium sp. AG-I. Classification (NCBI taxonomy): domain Eukaryota; kingdom Fungi; phylum Basidiomycota; class Agaricomycetes; order Cantharellales; family Ceratobasidiaceae; genus Ceratobasidium; species Ceratobasidium sp. AG-I. Next base: position 434,163 of record MU132158.1, on the reverse strand, counting down.
GGGGTGGCCAGTGTGCAGCCGCGGCCAGGGTGGCCAACGCAGTGGCGAGACCCACCCAGCCAACATCAAGCTTACATCAGTGCTCACATCTCGCACGATCTTGCCATGCCAGAGCCACGCGATGATGAGCGACGCAACGCTGCATTTGGGGCTCGCTCGTTTCAGACGGCTCTGTTGGTCGCCGGGGTGGCGTGGGTTGCATACGGTGGCGCTAGCGACCACCCTGCTCGCCTCGGAGGGGGACATGCACCGGACTCTATTGTCGCCACGGTGGCTCACGCGCACGCATTGGGGCATGCCGGGCTTTCCATGTGCTCGCGAAGCAACTCAAGGTTTGGGTCTGGGCGTTCTGTCCTATCCCGTGCGGCGGGGGCCGTAGGCTGCGGGCGAGGGTCTGAGGGTGGGAGAGCACACAGTGATGAGCCTGATGATCGGCACCGCCCAAGTAGCCTCAACTTAGATCCACCAGGGCGTCATCGCACACGGTGGCAACACGCCGTGGCTACGCTAGTGGCAATAGGGGCAAATCGCAAATAAACTCATCGAGGTGGCGCTAGTTGGCCACCACACCACCCACGACCGCGTCACTCTTCACGTCCCAATTTGTCACTGCACACTGATTCCGTGCACAACTCAATCCGGCTGGAAAGTTACGGTATGGAAAAAAGAACTTCGGGCTGGCCGCCGCACCTCACTTACCACGCGCGATGGCAGGTCTCCCACCAGGATGCCCGACCCGCACTCCTTTCCCCCACGAACGATGTCCCTCGGCAAGGGCCCCTCTTCCCCACCCGCCCCGCGCCGCTCATTTTCACCAGCGCGCTCCGTATCACCGCCTCAGTCTACTGTCGATTGGGGCGACGAGATCCCGGTGGTGAGTATCGCGCCAGGCAGCTTGGGCGGAGTTGAAGATGTCGTTCCCACGGGATTCGACGAAGCGGTACTCAGAAGTTTGTGCGAGCTCGACGTACGTATCTCATTATTCTCTATTGCATCGAGAGCTCACAAGACAAGCGCGTTGTTGGGCTGGGCAGTGCGGCGTCCCCCTCCTCCTCGACCGGATAAAACAATCCATGGTCTCATGTCGCGAAGCTTCCATCTTCTTCCGCAAACGCGCCGCTCTCGAAGACGAGTTCGGCCGCGGGCTCTTCAAACTAGCGCGTTCTACCTCCGAAGTCTACGCTATGAATGACGGCAAAGCCGGCTCGTTTGTCTCCGCATGGACATCCACTATGAAGATCCACGAGATCCTTGGCGAGACGCGCGTTAGGTTTGCTCAGAGGCTAGCAGAGATGGGTGATGAGCTTGCGAGTTTGGCGAAAGAGGTTGAGAGGAACCGGAAGAATGCGAAGGATTTGGGGACACGATACGAGAGGGCGCTGCAGGATGCTGAGGCGGCGATGGAGAAGGCAAAGGGGCGGGTCACAGCTGTGACGGAGGAATTAGAGAGGGTGCTGGTCGCAAAGGAGGGAGAGAGTATGAAGGATGCTGGATTACGTGGGGCAGATGGGCGGACAGTCGGAATGGGGGCGTCGAGTGGAAAGGGAGCGCTGGGCAAGGCGGTTGCAAAGGGTGGAGCTTTGCTCATGGGACGGTCGGTTAATGTGAGCAGGCTCGTTTCTACTATCGGGAGGTACTCATATGTTGGAGTATAGTGGCAGAAACAGGAGGAGGACATCCGTGCAAGGCTATCTATGTCGTCGGATGGGTATAGGCAGGCGATGCTCGAAACGCAGAAGATCAGACAAGAGTACTTTAACTTTCAGCTCCCAAGGATCCTTCGAGTGAGTTCTTGCTTGCTCATTGAGTCTACAACACCTTACATGACCCTGTCCATGTATTTGGTTCTCAACAGTCGCTCAAAGAATGCGCGGACGAGATTGATCTCGGTACACAATACCATCTCGCGCGATACGCGTTCCTCTTTGAGAGCACAGTCCTCAGCGACGGAGCGACTCTGTCTCCTATCAATGTCGAAGAAGGTACGCGCCTCTTAAATTGACCAATTAATCGCCTCAGGTGGCGCCTATTGAGCTTGTTCATGCGGCAGGTCCTGGAATTAAGCTCACGATTGAGAGCATTGACAACCGAACGGATTTCAAAGTCTATATGCAGAACTACGCTGTTGCGCACGGTGCGCCTAAAGGGCCTAGGAGGGACGGACCCGCTGAGGATGGATTCGTGCGTATTGCTCTGTTTCACTTTATAACTGACATATCTAATTGTGTAACAAAACCAACTCCTTTTATAGCTCCCGCCTTTGCCTTCGCTCGAGTCACATACGTCTGGAACGTCTGTGCACCAATCAACGTCGTTTGCAAGTGCGGGCACGGCTGCAAGCGGAACGGGGACGAACAGTACACACAGCCATCCCTCTCATCCTTCACTATCCAACCCCCAACAGCACACGCACAACCACAACCACGCACATAATCATACCCAACCTCCTACGCCGACCAACTTCTCCAGTACCACCAGTCAATCCCACTCCCACACCAATTCCAATGCGAACACGGCGGACAATTCGCCCGCGACCTCACATTCTCAAGCACAGTCATATCCTCACGCGCAGGCATACGGTCCTACGCAATTCTTCCCACCTATCCCGCAGCAGCCTCTGCCCACGTTTGGGGTACCGTTGGCGTTGCAAATGGCTCGGGATGGGGTGGAACATCCAAGGATATTGACGAAATGCGCAGCGGCAATTGAGAAACACGGGTTGAATAATGTGGGGATTTACCGGTTGAGTGGGACGACCAGCCGGGTGAGGGAGTTGAAAAACCTATTGGATCGTGGTATGTTTTTGTTTTCGTTTATTCAAGAATCACGTATTAATTCGTACGTTTATGTAGATGTGGCGAGTGTGGATTTGGATTCGGGCGAGTGGGCAGCCGATATTAACAATGTGGCGTCGGTGTTGAAGTTGTGGCTTCGGGAGCTGCCAGAACCATTGATGACGTGGGACTTGTATCCGTCGTTTATCGAAGCTGCGCGTGAGTATTTGGTTTGTTTTGTTCGGGTGCACTTGGATTGGTTCCGCTTGGGGGAGTTGATTGCAGGGCGGGATGCTGGTGAGATGAATGGGAGGATGATGGGATAGACGCGCGCGGAAGAGATGGACGCAAAGGGACATAACGTCCGGACAGCTGGGCTTATCACTGGCGGGAGTGGCTAGATTGGGCCCGTGTGCTGACGGCGTTGACAGAGATCGAGGGCGAGCGGCTCCGAAGCATTCGGCTGCACGAGCACGTGAACGCGCTGCCTGACGCGCATTATTCGACGCTCAAGTTTCTGATGGGGCATCTGCACAGGTGAGCATGTAGAATTAGCGTTGATGAGCCGGGCTGAGCCAACTTGGGCAGGGTGTCGGAGCGAGAGCACGTGAACCAAATGAGCAGGTCAAACTTGGCAATCGTGTTTGGTCCGACGCTGTTGGGGGCGAGGCGCGAGGGTGAGGGGCTGGGTGCAACGGTGCAGGACACGAGCTGGCAGTGCAAGGCAGTGGAGACTATCCTGGACAAGTATATTGACATTTTTGTGGACGAGTAGCTACATGGGTGGATTAGTCGTGATTAGTAGTGGGAGTAATGGTTGTATTGTAGTGTATATTATTTGTCTGGGCGGGGGGTGCTTTGTCAGCAAGTCTCGCGTCGCAACGACCACCACGACATGTCCCGCCGCTCTGGAGACAATGACGAGGCTGGCTACTGGGACGCCATCGCCTCCAACGACGACGACGAAGGCTCCCATCTCTTCTGGGTCCCTGCCCACCTGCATCCCGAGATCGCTCCTAGCGAATTCCGCGCCTTTCTCAAGGAGCACGCCCGGGCGGCCGACGACAACGACAACGAAAGCAGTATTAGCGACGGCGCGTCTTCCAGCAGCGATGGCGCGTTACCAACTCCGTTCCCAGGTCCTGCGCGTGCGCTGTCGAGCGGCGGTGTGAGTCGGAAAAAGAGCATGCTCAGTCGCCCGTATCGCCCCAGTGCAGATGACACGGACGACGAGCCCCAGCCCGTCCGACGCAGTCGCGGCAGCATCTACGGCGGACCCCAGCTCACTATTGACGACCTCCAGAGGATCGACGAGCTCGCCCAAGATGCTGACCCTGCCAAACTGCGCGCTGTCTTGCGTCGCAGCCTGAGTTTAAACGTCGCGCCCTCGTGTAAGTGTTCTATTCTGTGCGTGTACATGAGCTAATCGCTTGCAGTTCTGGACAAGGCTGACGCGCTGCCGGACAATACTGACGAGGCCGACTCGCCCATTATCGTGCCCCGCCCCGGACAGATCCTGCGTCGTACCGCACGCACCAAGATCCGCAAACCGCATCTGCTCGGCGACGGTGGCGGCCATCGTTTTGCTGCTACGCGCCGGACCACCCGCTCGACCTCGGCAACCGCGTCTGCGCCGGGCGACGAGGGTCGTTCTGAAAGCGACCACACGACCGAGTCTGCGCCCGAACTTGCTTCTACTTCGGCGTCGGCGCCCCTCGTCCCACCGCACGCGATTGAAGACGAGGACTGGAGCTCGGACCGCCCGTTGAGCTACACCGATGAGAGCACGATCTTCGATGCTTATGTCGACCGTCGGGACTCGATGACAAGCGTCGCTTCGGATGACGAGCGGGTCATACCTCTCACGCCAGCCGCTCACGGAACTCTTGAAGAGCCGATGCACATCCCTGCTGCTCCTGTCTCTCATCCGCGCCATGAGCCAGAGCCAGAGCCTGAGCCAGAACCTGAACGTTCGCCCCCACTACACCATCCCGCCCCTCAGCGCCATCTTATCGTTCCTGCCGAACCCGCTCCGCCTCAACGCACCCCAAGCCCAGGCAGATCACACTCTGCTTCCCCTGCGAGTTCTGACCAACATCACGTCTCTACACCCAACCTGCCCTCGCAATCGCAGCCGCCTCGCAAAGAGAAGAAAGGCGGCCTGTTCGGTATGGGCAAAAAAGGCAAAAAGGACAAGGAGGAAAAGGATTCTAGCTTTTTTGGGAGTCTCTTTGGCTCCGGACGCAGCAAGAAACCCGAGGAAGGTGCGAGCGGGAGCCCGGGCTTTGGCGCAGGGCCTGCAGCGGCTGCAGCCCTTCTTGGCGCCAGCAAGGCTAAATCCCCCGCGCCGCCACAATCTCCTGGCCCGGCGGTACAGCCAAGCGCCAACGGAACATACGCGCGGTATCCGATTCACGTTGAGCGCGCGGTGTATAGGCTTAGTCATATCAAGCTCGCAAACCCGCGCCGACCATTGTACGAGCAGGTGTTGATTTCGAATCTGATGTTCTGGTACCTGGGCGTGATCAATCGCGCACAACAGGAGGAGAAGGAAAAGCAGGCCGAAAAGGACGCACAGGAGAGGGAGAAGAAGGAGAAGCGGACTTTAACAAAAAGCGCGAGTGTAGGCGGTGGATCGGCTGGGGGTGGGCAGGGAGGACAGGGTGGACGGAGGGCGGAGATGCCAGTTAGAGGACCGCAGTATGAGATGCAGAATCGACAGGTTAGTTCCCTGGCGATCTTACTTGTGTATGAGGAATACTCAGGTCTAACCTTCGATTTTGATAGATGGCGGAAGAGTACAGTCCCCAGTTAGCGCGTTCTGCATCTGCTCCGCCGGAAAGACAATACCACCTTCCTGCGCGACAACAACCACAACCAGTCCAACAAGGGCGGCAATCAGGCGAGGAACCCTTTGGGTACACTGCGCCTACGAATGGAGGTGCGCTTCCACCAGGGGCGATGCCTCCGTCAGGACAAGGGCAGTATGGCGCCTCTAATGCAGGCGGAGGATATGGACCTTATCCGCCCATGACAAGACCTAAATCAGCAGGGAAGGGTTCTAGTGGTGCGAGTGCGACAGTGGGACCGGGAAGGAGGCCGAGGACGGCGGAGAGTCCACAAGGGGTGGGCGAGGACGACGTGCCACTTGACAGGATTGGTGGGTCGCTCGGCAGAAAGGCGCGATAGGTGTAAGTGCGTGCGTGCGGGGTGGGTGGCGTTTTGTCGGTTTGTCGGTTTGTCGATTTGTTGAATTGATGGTGGATAATGTTTCTGGATGCTCGCGAACTCTCTTCATTTTATTTTTACCTTTTTCCAACTTTAGTCGGTTGAGGTTTTCTTCTTCTTGGTTTGTGGACAGAACTCATACTCTCACCCCCACCCGGTTGTACATAGGCACACCCACCCCTCGCCTCGCACGGCCCCATCCCTGCTCGTTGTACACCCACTTCCCCTCCCCACTCACGGTTATCGTACCTTGTATACCTACGCACGCACGCACGCATAGATCGAACTTTTAGTTCCTCATTCTTCGCTCGTTTAATGCTCCCCTTGCCCCCATACCTCGTCTACCCTACTCATCTCTTACTCCTCTCGATCTTCCCTGACTCCCCGAGCTCACCCGAGCACCGTGTCGCTCGATCAAGTACCTTACCGCTCTCACAGTCCGTTTTCTCGTTTTTCAGTCTCAGTTCTCTACTCCCTAGTCTAGTCCCTATGCATGCAACGAATCTTGTGGCATTATTTATGTAGTTTTTTACACGTTGGTGTGGTCTGAACGAGCAAACGTGGCCGGGGGAGAAAACCGGGAGAGCATAAGATAAGATAGAATTAAGCCCAGGGTAGGCGTTACAATTGCGTGCTTGTCGTATCGCAATTGCGTACGTAGCAGGGCGAGAAAGAAAGAGGTTATGGCAGCATGGATCTAAAGGCACCTCTTGGTGAAAGCTGTGACAGTTGACAACTCTCGCTACCCCCCGTATAAGCTCCGCACATGCGTCTAGTGGCAAATTCAATTCTGGAACTTGCGAAGCGCTTGAACTTCGTCGAGCAAAGTTTGGAGCCTATCTTCGTCAATTTTAACTAAACTGAAGAAAAAAAAAACGTGTAAGAAATCGTATCCGAAGAGTACGTGTGTTTAGGGTGCGTAAAGCGCGTACCTTGGTATGATGTTTCGCGCTTCGTCAACATCGGCAGGACACAGGTTCGCGATTTGCGCGGTCTCAAACTGCGTCAAATTGGGCTCACGCCTAAGTGTCCTATTCAGAAAAAAAAATCAAAGAGGGGTGAGTACGATTCGGCACGCGAGCAAAAAGGAGACGCACTCTCGGACAGCGCTGGATGATTCGTTCGTGTTAAACTTAGTGAACGTTTTAACATAGTCGAGTGTCTTATTGTATACTCTGAAATGACCTTTTTAGTCTTCTCCTATTTTAGGTGTGTTTTTCGTACGTACGTCGTGTCCGGTGAGTCCTTCTCCCTATGCTCAAGGAGGTACTTTACTTCAGAGATAAGTAAGCAACCAGCATTGTTGAATTCTGCCAGAAGAGATATAGCCCAAACGAGAGATTAGAAAATGCGTTTGGGACGAACCAGAGCCAAGTTTAAGTGCTGCCGCATCTTCCTCCTCGTGCTGCGTTCGGCGAGTGCGTGTGGCCATCCTCAACCAATCACTTGGCATCAAGACTCACACAGCACGTGACATCAAGGCATAAGCATATACAAATACATGGGATGAGGCATAATCTACAGAATGGATAGTGCGACATTTTACAACAACTAAATAAAATACTTAAACAAAGACCAACAATCCCGTCAGTCTTAATGCTAACGTACTCCTCGCTCTTCCCTCGCTCTTCCCTTCCCTGTCTCTCGCAGCCCTGCTCCCCTCGCCCTCCTTCCTTTGCCCTTTGCGGCGGCCGCGCTTTGCGCGCAATCCTTCTGTTTATGCTCCAGTAACTCTGGGCCTCCGTTCGACCTCTTCCCGCAAATCTCGCAAATATAATGCATGTTTTCTTTGTGCGCCAATAGGTCGGTCTGATTTTCAAAACGAAATTCGCAGGTGCGACAGATATGGTGGACAGCCTCTTTATGTCTCCTCGTGTTCTCTTTGTTTGCAAACTTGTCAAGGCATATATCGCATGTGTCTAATTGAAAGGTATAAGTTTTTGGTTGCCTTCTCATTAAAAAATGAGTTAACATTCCAAGGCTCACCTTTAAGATGAAAATGTGGGCGAAGGTGGCGCTATGCAACAGCTAAGAGTCAGAGCCGTCGACGCAAAGTGACACCGGTTCTCACAGTACCTCTAATGTTGAGTCCTTTGAGTCGCATAGAGCATCTTTCCCTTTGCACTTTGGGTGAGGACACTTAACTTGTTGTTGGTTCAAAGCTCTTAACTCGCTCTTGACTTTCCGGGCAAACTCCTTGATCTCCTCTTCGGTCTGTTCGCCCTCGGGCAGTTTCATGAACCAGTGACCTTGTGGGTCTTCAAGATCAAGCGCTAGGACGGTTGGCTCGAGCACTACATTTGTCAGCCTGGGAGACAAAAACACAGCGTCTGCAGTGCTGCTCGAAGACACGCCCAGTTCATTCCCAAACTCCGGTGCGCGATTTATGTAGAGGTCAAAGCTGAGTAACTGGCAGTCACCGATGGAGTTGTACGCAGGTAATTCGATAGGACGCCATTCTGGGTGCTCGTTCTGATAGTATATAACGATTTCCTCTAGACTTCTAAAGCACGGTCCCACCGGTCGATGTTCTGTTTCTCCATGCAGGAGCCTGAAAAGAGTACAATGGTCGTAACTCGCGCTATAAAAGTCTGGACCGATATGAAAGCAATGGATGTCGGGTTCGTGTATCATAGTTATGCAAGCTATGTTATTTGACTGATCTTGAACGTCGGTGTAGAAGATAGAGCTATGGCGATGATTGCGTATGTTCCAGTTGTAGACTCGGCACCTCCCATCTAGACTCCTCGCCATGAAGTACACTAATTTTGGACAGCAAGGTCAGACGCCATCGCCAGAATTTACAAAGAATCACACTCGCAATGTTCGTCTCGAAACCTTTCAGGGAGATCAGGATGCTGAAGATTTGGATGATTTTGCTCCGACTGCGTTGAGTCTGACTTTATTATAGGTTGACTGAATGTCAAAACGGATTTAGGTGCATCGAAGGAGATATGAGAACCAACCTCTATCTGAACGAATCTACGAACGCTCCTTGGACCCAATCGACCTAAATCATCCTTCTTCATTTGGCTACTGGGGATGGGTGACTCCGAGTATCCGGTCAAGCTTAATCAACAGGCAATTGGGAGAGATTAACCGGACACCAGGGCAAGGGGGATATGATGACTGTGACCCACTTTACTGGCCCAGACTCGGCCAACTGTGCTGGTCTGGATGTATGCTTAGGCGTTGCGTCAATAAGTCCGCCAGTTTCGCCGCGAGAAGGATTTGGAAAGTTATCATCAGTCGGGTCAGAGATGAGGGCCGTACGAGGTTCCATAGGCAACCTGGTCGGATTCTAAAGAGTCTGAGCGGGTTGGTTGAGAGAAGCAGTCGAGAGGAAGGGAAAACAGTTGACGGTATGGATGCCCCATCTGTTATACATTATGCTCTGGCTGTTTCCGGCTCATCCTGGCTCATCGTCGGTGAGACTGCAATATGGCAAGGACAACGTTTTTGTGACATGTAGCGATGCCATGTCGATACACCGCGTTACTTAAGCTTCTCAGTTTGGAATTACCGATTTCGATGAGGCTGGAGTCAACGAACGAAGACTATGTGCTTGTAGTATCCACAACGTGGGTGATTATAGTACGGAGCCTTAAACTAAGCACCAGATATAAAGATTGGACCACAAGCGACACAAAGACGCAGATAGATTCGCATATATAGACAAGATATACAACACTAGAACCAACGCCGAATTCTTATGACCCTGTTCGCACAGCAGTTGGTAGCCCTCCTGACCCCGAGGGTGTTCTACCGTTGCGTTTCTTCCGGTCACCCAACGTATTTTTCGCCTTCGCTCCCTTTGCCCCTTTCCCTTTGCCCTTCGGGCGGATCGACTCCTTGTGGACATCCTGCTTGTGGCTCAGCAGTTTCCTGTGGCTTGTAAAATCGGCACCACATGGATTACATCGTTTCTCTCCATGGATATCTCGCTCATGCCTCCGCATATTGGGTTCGTTCGTAAACCTTCGCGGGCAGGTGTTGCACGCATAGGCTGGCAGAACCCATGCAAGGTCAGTCAAGTAAGACGAGCCAATATATTGTTGCAGCCACTTACGTTGATGGCCATAGTGCGGTAGAATGTGACGCTGTTCGGCACCGAATTCGATTAACCATAAATCCAATGGATATTTAATTCTTACCATTAAGGTTGTATACTTGGAATCACATGGTGATTTCCCACACTTTGGGCACTCGACTCGCCGCTTGCCACTCAACTCCTTTAGCTTGGTCTCAACCTTTTTAACAAATATTTCGAGTTCGGCAATCGTTTGTTTACCCTCGGGTAGTATCATCTTTTGGCTACTTTGTGGGTCGTCGGAGGTAGGCGTCAAGACGCTAGCATCGAACGCTTCGTCTGATGACCCAGGAGAGGGCATTGCGGTTGCGACGCCTGGAATCCCATTCTCCAATACATCCCGTAGTCCATTTGTCTCCGTAGGGGGCTGTGGATTAAGCATGTTCATTAAATGACACCACAAATCCTCCGGGTTATCCGGGTCAGACAAGTTAATTAGTTGGCAGTCGCCCTTGGGATCGTGCGGAACTAGGGCATCGGGGTGTAGCGCCGGAGCCAAGGACTGGTAGTAACGCATGGCTTGCTCCAGGTTATCGCTCCATAAGTCTACCGGCCGGAACTCTTTACTGCCAAATTCACACTTAGAAAGTGTAGAAGTCTGGTAGTTTGAACGATAAAGATCGGGGCCGATGAGAAAATCTTGGATACCATATTCGCATATCCAGGCCACGCAGGACCTATCGTTCAGTCGGTCGCTAGGATCCACATAAGAAACAAAGCTGCTGCCCTGGTTCCGAATGTTCCAATGGTAAATTCTGTATTTTGAGTCCCAGCTCCTCGCTACGAGGTAAACTAACGTCAAAAGTGAGGCTTAGGGGCTGCAGTCTAATCGTCCTGCAGAGGGACGCACGATGTTCATCCCGAAACCTTTCAGGTGTACCGGAGCGAATGATCACCACACTCTTTCGCTTCGGCTAAGATAAACTTGATTGAGCAAATCGTGGCCGGATGCCAGTCTAATTTAGCCTCACCGAAGGGGGTCGAAGGAGGTCATTGTCATCTTCGTCTTTTGCTGAGTTATTGCCGTTTGCTTCTGGGGGGATTTCGGTTTTTGTCTCGACAGTGAGCGTACCTGAACAGTTGATTAAACCAGAACAATACATGACTGAAAGATATACTAACCAAATGCCCGTATGAGGTCATTGCCTTCCACATCCTCCACCTTGACATCGCTTTCGACCTTGACCACGGCTTCAACCTCAAATCTGGACAGAAGTTAGCAGAATAGATATTAATTCAAACAGCGCCTTACTTCTCTGGAGTCGTTTGAGCCAGTAAGGTCAGTGACATGGGTTTAGGCGCCTCATCTGTAGATTTCATACGCTCGCTCCAAGAAGAATCAAGAGAGTCATAACTAGTTGCGCCCAAGATAACAGTCGATGCCATCGTCAATCAAATAATATTCCCGCAAGAGGTGGTCGAAGGGAACGGGGAGGGGGAGGGGGGATATTGATACCAGATAGACGCTCTCCGTCCATTATATGCCCTTCTCATTCTCGGCTCATCTCTTGGCGCATCCACAGTAAGGCGCTAATAGGCGCATTGTTGGGGTGTGTTGAGGCAGTCCAGTCACGTGTCACGCAGGAGCTAACACCTCCTTTGAAAGCCGTTGGACGCGTGTACAACTGCGTTTACAGAAGTCAGATGAGGATAAGACATTTAACAAAATATATCCCAAGAGCCTGCAGTTTGAGACCATACGTTGTATCCGGATGAAATAAGGACCAGACTTCGATCTGTGGTGGTTGACTCTGGCTGCAACTTTCTGAGCACGTGACAGACAGCCACGTTTCTGGACCTTGAAAGTTCCAAGCTGGCACGAAATATCCCGACAACTGCTGCCCCTCTGTGAAAAGAAGTGTGTAGAGCCGGAGATCATGCAAGTCGAGCAAAATCATATATTCTACTTGAATTCGCATATATTCGAATCCGGCTGCGAAAAAAATGCCAAGCGAGCAGAATACTCAATACTCAACGCTAGGACAAGTAGTCAAACAAAGAGCGCTCTTGAAACACTACCCAGTAGCAAAGGACGTAGTATCATTCAGGATGTTGAAATCCTAGTAGAGACCGATACATTCTGCACAACCAAACAATGGACTATCGGGAGGATGGCAACCGAGGGGCTACCGGTAGCGCATAATAAACAATGCGAGGCTGGCGACACTGAAATAACTTTTTTCTACACCTTTTCCGTTAACGTGAGCTTACAGCTTCTACGTGCTGTCGAAGCTGCAAAGTTCAAGTCTAGAAAATAATGCCAAGGCCAGGCAGCCTCCCACCCAACGAGTTAGTAGAACGAATTCTAAGTGAGCACGGGAATTGTATAACCGGGTGATTGAATCTGACTGACTAGGTGAGCCTACTACAGTAAGGCACTGGCAGAAATGCAAGAGCGAGAGACTTACTTATATATAAGGGTGCAACACCCTGTTTTACGTACATTCAGTGCTCGTCTCGGAAGGGACGTAGATGATGCTGCCAGTAAGATGTGCGCGGTAGGTGATACAACGCGTCTTCAGGCATATAAGATCGAAGGGGGAGAAAACATTCGCCATTCCCTTGTCGTGTATCCCCACCCACGCGATGACGGGCATCGAGATTTGACCGCCAGAGGTGGACCACGCCAAGATCGACAGTTAATAAAACCGAAGTGCGTGGCGCTGTAATGTTATTGAGTGAGCTGGAACGGTGCACGTCCGTCACCATCAAGTTGATATGCCGCGCCCTCAGGAAATACACACTACGTGCATCAATGAATCGTGTGACGTGTAACCCCTATTTCACCGGCTCTGGCTGACCTTGGTTTCATTTATATGAATGGACGCGAGAGAAATGCCACGTGACCGTTGGGATCCATTGTAAATAACGTCGGTTATAAATATCCCTTCCGTTGTGAATGTCGGAAGGTTTCAAATTTTGGCGCTCAAAATTCTTGGTACAGTGAGTAGGTCTAGAGTTAGTGGGAGCAAAATGAAAGCGCTATCAGGCTCGGCTGTCGTTTTCCGCTTGGCGGCTGTGTTTATCATAACTTGGAAGATGCTTACTACTCTCACGCTGATAAACATCAAGTACTCAACTGGATCGTCCATAATCATAGCGATCCTTCTTTGTGCCCTTCAAATCATGTTGACCTGACGGGCTTGCGGCGATTGGCACCGATGCCCGAGCGCACCGTATCATGTGCTACTTCCTCATGTGTTATGCAAACGATCGGGGCGCATATAAAAGCTCGACCTCGTAGCCTTGGTCACTGCACCTTCCCATCTCGCCTTTTATCTGCGAATTACAAAAAACCTACAGGTATCTACTAAACTTGCGTGTCTAAAACATGGCTACCGAATCTTTGTCTCCTCTTCATCCTAATGTTCAACTTGTCCCCCGTCTATCTCAGGACCGTGGACACAGCAACCTCGGTATGTTGGGCTCATTCAGTAGCAACGTTGCGTCAGTTAATATAATGCTGTATGAAATAGGCTGGCTGAAGACCTTTCATACCTTCTCGTTTGCTACGTGAGTAGTGGCATTCAAACCGTATATTTATCAAACCCAGGTTATCTGAGCGAGCGTTAATCCCAGGTATGGGGATCCTAAGTTCGAGGGATTTGGCTGCCTACGCGTCATCAACGAGGACCGGGTTGAACCCACTGAGGGCTTCGGAACTCACCCTCACCGCGAAATGGAGATATTTTCGTACCTTGTTTCTGGCGAGCTTGAACAGTAAGTGTTGCGTAGTCACTGATTTTCCGCGAGGTTTGGCCAATGTGTGACCTTTTCATATAGTAAAGACAGCATGGGCAACACAGAGATTATGAAGCGCGGCGATTTACAGATGACAAGCGCTGGCACAGGTATCCGTCACTCGGAGTATAATCGCAACGACAAGGAGCAGGTTCATTTCCTCCAGGTTTGGCTCTTGCCAAATCAGAGTCGTCTTACACCGGCATATTACACTCGCCATTTCCCCGACGCGCAGAAGCGCGATGCACTTCTCAAGATTGTTGCTCCTATCGGTGCTACGGGGGTGCTAAATGAGCGAGACGGTGAGGGCCCGACCCCGGTTCACGCGGAGTTGTCGGTATATGCGTCTATCTTGCGTCCTGGGAAGTCGGTCGACCACACCTTCCCTGACCCTGGAGCTGGCCAAACAGCTCGCAAGGCCTACATCCACGTTATTCAGACCTCAGGGTGAGTATCATATACTTCGTTCGAGTACAAACCTGGAGTCATGATTAAATTACAGGTTCAATCCTGAAGCATCGACTGGTGCGCAAGTTATGCTTAACGGCGGTCTGGAGCTACGGGAAGGAGACGGAGCATATGCGACCGCTGCTGCTAACGAAGTACTCCATATGGAGAACAATGGCGATCGTGATGTCGAGTTCCTCTTGTTTGACCTGGAGTAGAGCATTTGGGTTGTTCTTGTACCAACCCGTGGGTTGAACAGGGGTAAAAGTAAAATCACAGTCCGTCTTTGTGAATGAACCATGTTTTATCGGAGAGCGAAGAACAAGATCCATGGACTGAAAAAAACTTAGACAAAGTACTCAGTATAAGTTGGTCATACAAGTGTCATATTATATTCAACCATCTTTGACAGTTTCTAGAACAAATTAGTTTTGTCTTATTTTGATGTTGTACCTCTAACGTAATAGTTTGGTTCTTTATAGGACGATTTATTGCACGAGCTTGTTCGTTTCACTATCCGCTGGACCTCCATGCGGGAAAAACGAACCACTGTACATGCTTTGTCGCATGTGATTGGACAAAGGGCTGCCTTTGTGACGCGTGCGTGGTATGGGGTTGGACATGCCTCGAGGCTTAGTGATTCACAAGTATAAAGCCCTAGACTCCGGTCTGGTCGTTCCAAGCGCCCCTTGTGATTTTCTGCCTGCCTCCGCTTCAGAACATCCGAAAAAAAAACATGATTGAAACTCCATCTTCTTCGGCAGTTTGGTATTCTGGCAGCGTGTCTCAACGCCTTAGCACGATCGCTCGCAGAGGGGAAAAGCTGCTCCCCGATCACTTTTGTCAGGCGGTAAGCTCATTCTCGTTATACACATATCACCAATTACGGATGTCGTTTCGCTATGCTCCTAGATCAACCAAGCCTCGGCTCGCGTCTTCGCACATGAATCCCGCATACATGCTCTTTATACCATACCCAATCTCTCTGTCACAAAAGAAGAGCCAGACTTCGTGTATACCGGCTACGCAAATGCCCTGGAGCCATTACTAAGATTTATGGTTGACCCAGAATCTCGCTCTGAGATGTACGGAGTACAAGTTCACGTATGCATGCAACTGGTAAGAGCCTTTGTTCGACCTGCATTTTTACTTATCTTACGAAACCCTTAGCTTGTACATTTGCGGCGGGTGTTGGCCATTCTTAAAGCACAAGGCTCTGACGCCCATTGTCGTACATACAACACAGCTGTCAAATCGTTGGTCTTGGAGATCGAGCGCGTTATGTAGCGCTGCTACAGCTGATACGGTGTAGTTGCCGGGTTTCTTTTATTTCTAGGGATAGTTTGGGTAGCTTAGCGCGTTCGCGCGATGGGACACGATTTATAGCTGTATTACTTATTATTATCATGTCAACTTGGTAGGAGCGTATGTGAAAATGTGTGGCGATCTTCATTGATTTGTGCAAAATATGCGCTCAAAGAGACCAGAGTCTTCAGATAACAGTTTTACTCACGGGTGGCCGAATTATTTAGATGGCGGAGAGCCACTGTTTCAGATCGGCTCATTGCTGGCAGATTGGAGAACATCAAGTGCTATATCTTTGTTATCTTGCCATTCCGGTCTTGTTGGTAGGGCTTTGCGGGGTGGGATAATTGCCCTTGGCGTGTCAAAGTATACTATACAGCGAAGTAGTGCACACTGCCCTCTCTAGTTCTAGCCCTTCGAGTCTCAAACAAGCGGGCTTTGCGGCCATGTTCATCTCTCACCTTTTCAGATGAGTTTTATAACCTCATGAATGCACTCCATGAATTTCCCCTGGTTACCCCATTTAGTTCCTGAGTCGAATCGCAACGGATATGTAGAATCAAACCACCATCCAATGGCTTTGGATCCTTCCGAACAAACACCTTGTACGGCCTGCTCACAGTCTTTTACGATCAAGCCTGCGGAGATGGCCGTGTTGGATGTGGAAGATATGTCCGAATAAGGAAGCATGCCCGCTACTCTTAGTATTTTCTTATCTGTTGAAGTGAAAGAACCCATCCACGAGAATTTGATGAATCAAGTGCACCCACAGAGTCTAGAGTTTTCACACAGCATCGTGCAGGGAAAGAGGAGGGGCTCGTGCTTGGCATATGCTGAGCGGGATATAAGATATCGGTTCACCCACCCCCTTCCCTCCCCGCAGTACGAAGGAGTACCACTGTTCGCTATGTTGCTTTTAGCTCAGTTGTTGGCACTTGTTGGTGTGTCTTTCTTTGTGCATTTCAAGTGGAAGAACTTCGGCGCTACGCCTTTGCCACCTGGACCTCCACCTGTGTTTCTTCTTGGCAACGCGTTGGAGGTATGGAACTCAATTATTCCACCTTTCCGATTGTATAAATATATATATTGTACCCTCAGATACGCAGAGCAAGGTTCCTATGGTTGAAACTCGCCGAGTTTGCAAAAGCGTATGGTGCGTCTCCCAATCGACTAAGATCGTGTTCCAATCTAAAGATGGATCGTCACTTTACCAGGGGGAATAATCACAATATGGCTACTCAGACGCCCTGTGATCGTCCTAACTGACCCCCAAATCGTCAATGAGCTCTTCGAAAAGCGTTCAGCGAATTTTTCTAATCGCCCAGTTATCCAGATGGCTCACTTGTAAGTATTCTCTCACATGGTTAAATTATAGCATACTGAACTCGTGCTCCGCGTTCAACAATAGGGCTGGTTGGGGAGAGAGTATTCTATTCACTCAGTACAACCAAAGACTTCGGACGTACCGCAAGCTCCTTCATCAAACGTTCAATCCCCGCGCCACACTAGACTATGAAGACCTACAGAAGAACGAGGTTAGAAAGCTTATGAAGCGGCTTGTTGATAAGCCCGATGCGTTCATGCAGCACATCCATCTGTAAGTGCCATGATCTAGTTTACCTTAGAGTCGGGACTGAATACTCAAACCCTGGTGCAGCATGGCTGGCAGCGTCGCTATCAGGATCGCATATGGGTACACAGTCGACGATCCAAATGACAGGTTCATTCGTTCAGCTGAGGAATTCATGACTGCCATTGGGGAGGGTAAGTCAATCATTTCTGTCGTGGATTTTATTACTAATTGTATGCGTGCAGCGACGATACCTGGTCGTTGGATGGTTGAAACCATGCCATTCCGTAAGTAAACCACGAATCGGTGTCTAATTTGTCCTAATAATTTGTATGCAGTACGGTTCGTCCCATCCTGGTTCCCTGGAGCAAGTTTCAAGAGGAAGACGGAACGGTGGGCAAAAAGGACAGTGACACACCGGCAGGAGCCATTTGATTTTGTTCTTAAAAACATGGTGCGTTACTTGCTTTGGGAGTGTGCGACTGGTATTGATTTCTAGGGCGTTGAATAGGCGGAGGGAACCGCGGTGCCGTCGTTTAGTTCGAAGTTGTTGGAGTCTGAAGGAAGTGCTCCTGTGAATGCGGAGGAACGAGAGATGATCAAGGTCAGACATGACGAACAGTAAGGTGTGCAAATACTCATGAGTGATTTATTTAGAATATTGCATCATCTCTGTACGGTGCTGGTGCAGACACGACTGCGTCCCTTCTCCAATCGTTCTTCCTTGCCATGGCGCTTTACCCTGACGTTCAAGCCAAAGCACAGGCTGAAATTGACGCGCATTTCAGCTCTACATCTAACTCCCAGGTTCAATTCCTAACTGTCTCAGACTGTGAAAACCTGCCGTACACGAGCGCAGTTGTGTCTGAGGTAATGCGCTGGCATCCGGTGATTAACCTCGCCGTGCATTGCTCGGGGGAGAAAGACGAGGTGGTGGGCGGCTATCGAATTCCAGGGGGGACGATGGTTATTGCAAACATCTGGTAGGTCAATGTATTGTCTTCGATCTGGGGCGAGACTGACGGGGTGGCTAGGGCAATTCTGCATGACCCTGCTATGTACATTGAACCAGGGCGATTTTGGCCCGAGCGGTACTTGGGTGAAGAGCCGGCCCCAGACCCAGGGGTGTATGCGTTTGGATTCGGTCGGAGGTACGAAGGCTTCTCTTTTAAGACGTTCGTGTTAGAAAAAGTGCTTATTTGGGTGTAGGCTCTGTCCTGGGCTGCATATTGCACGCCAATCGCTGTGGCTTACTATCAGGTAGCTAGACATAAAGTTCGAGCTGTATTCTAGAGTCTGATGGACCATGTACAGCAACCTTCTGGCAAATTTTGTAGTTAACAAGGCGCTTAGGGAGGATGGAACTGAGATTGTTCCAAAGGAAGCGTTTACGAATGATGTTCTCAGGTGCGTACTTAAACCCCTTCGAGATACCGGGTCTTGGTGCTAACTCCTGTTAATACAGTCACCCGGAGCCATTTGAGTGTTTAGTTGAAGCTCGGCCACATGTTTCTCAAGTTTTGGTAGAGACAGAGACGCAGTAGAAAGTCAAGAGAGGCTTCACGGTTGTGGTTATTTAATACTTTTTGCTTAGGATGTAGACACCTTCGTTTGCTTTACAGATCAACCTGTTTCAGTTTACAAAACACGCTCATTAGAATGGGCGGTAAAGGTGCAGTCGGGGCCCTTGCGAATATAAGTACAATGTTACCCACAGATGTTTGACCGTTCGACTGAAATGCGCCCGAGTACCTCGTAGGCATCGGTTGATGGGACGATCGTCAAAACGCTTGTTCATTCCTTTTCGCATAAACTGTGTGCAGTATCTTGGTAGCGTACAGTGCATGCGTGTTTACATATAGTATCCATTTTGGGAAGTGAATATCATGGTATCTTCGTATTTGGCATCACACATCAGAGGAACGAGGAAGGGACCTTGGCTCGGTGTAAACGGTGAGGTACAGGCCACTGGGATCGGAGTCGCAGCATGTGGTACAGCCGTAGGTTCTGATAGCACCCGCAAAGCCCATTAGGAACGTGCGTCGGCGGCTCTACCAGATCCAGAACTCTAGAAAGTCTACCTTCCCATCCGAAAAACATCAGCATACAAATAAATATTCGAACGCGCTTCCTTCCGTGACTCTAAGCTGCACTGATATTCCGAGCGGAATCTAGATTTTAAGCCTGATTAGAAGTTCTGCTCGACACAGCTTCTAGACTACGCGACTCACCGAATCTTCCGGGTCCGGGAAGAGCACTGTGACCTTGAGCTCTCAATATGGTTCTGAGATCGTCCCGCCGGGTTAGTAAGCTGGCCAGGGAAGGGAAATATGAGGCGTATTGAATGGTTCGAAGTTGAAGGTGTTATTGTTAGCGTTCTTTGCTTGCGGTTTTCACGGGCGAATCGTAGGATTTAGCGTGTGAGGTGTGTGATTGGGTGGGAAAGGAAGGTTAAATGACGTATATTCACCCGAAGAGGGATAGCTTGGACGGTTAAATGTAACCAAAATGCCGACAAGTTTGCAAAGCCTAACAAAGAAACAGAGGCGGATACACATCACGAGCCACATCCATCTCGGTCGGAAACGTTGCAAGAAGAGTAGCGTAAACGAGTGGGTCAATCACGAGCTAGCGTGGTAGAGTCGTGTCGACCAGTAGAAGGCGCAGGCGAGATCAATGACGCACGGATAGGGACGAGGCCTACGAACATGACGCCAGACCGACGCCATGACGTTCCAACCGACACCAAAGCTGGCATAGGGATGTCCTAGTCGAGCAAGTCGAAGCGGGAGGATCACGTGGTGCTGACTAAAGCACCACGTGATAAGTCAAGCCAGTTGCTTGACCTCGACATTGCAGGCGATGGCGTCGAGCGAACGACGAGCCGCAGCATACGAATCCATCTTTGGGCGGCCCACAGCGGGGCCCAGTGGTCCGAGGCCGCCGCGCGCGTACGAAGCTCCGGTGGAGGAGCCAAACTACGGCCCATACGCTCAATACAGCCAGTACCAGCCCTACCAGCCCCCTCATCCCGCCGCCCCCCACCCATACTATCTCCAATCACACCCCTACTACCACAATGCCCAACCCAACTATCCTCCACCAGCCCCTATGTATGGCCCGCGCCCCCTTGTTCCGCCCTCGTTTGCTCCCCGCCCGCGGAGCATCGCCAGCGGAGTCTATCCCCCTGGTATCATTGCACACCGCCCGCTGCTCGAAGAGGCCCCCGACCCTGCGATAGAGAGTCTCACGCGCCAGGGGCTCACTCCCGCCCAGGCATACCAGGCGCAGATATATCAGCGCACCCCCGGGCCTCCGCCCGGTGGGTTTGTGCTGCCCATGGTCGAGGTCACACCCGACCCGCCGCTCTCAGGGCCGTGGGATGAGCGCGAGAGATCGAGGGAAGAGCCGGAGCAGAGGGACGAGCACCGAGATGAATGGGCCCTCGTCCGCCAGAGCATGTACCAGCCCCAGCCGTCGCGCCAGAGTATGTACCTGCCGAGCATACGCCAGCCGTCGCCCACGCCCAGTCGACCTCAGCTCTCGCATCTCAATACGACCATTGCATCCCAGGCATCGAGTGCCACTACTATTACAGGCGACACCCAGCTCTCCTATTACCCTCCCTCGTCGACGTCTCCCTCCCCGCCAATATCCGGTGCAGTGGGCCCAGTAAATCTTAACCCGTCGGCATCGCGCCGCTCGATCGAGAGTGTGCGCACTGTTCCGGTTGGTGTCGGCGCTAATGGTGGCTCGCTCAGTCGTGCGGGGCGCGGGCACACGTATACGGGCTCTATCGGCGCGATACCCACAGACCGCTTACGCTCCATGTCAGCCTCTGCATCAGGCGCGACCCCACGCCCACCCGTACCCCGTCCCGGCGTGCCATCTTCGCGCCGGCGTCCGATTGTCTACCCGGCGCTTCTCTCACGAGTCGCGGACGCGTTCCGTCAGCGTATCACTCTCGCCGAGCGCGCCAAGGACGGTCTCACGTATCCTGCGGCGTTTGACGGGCGGGAGGCGGTGGACAAGATCGCGTACATTATCAAGACCTCGGATCGAAATTTGGCCTTGCTGCTTGGTCGTGCACTCGATGCCCAAAAGTTCTTCCACGATGTGACTTATGACCACCGTTTGCGCGACTCGCCTGCTGAGATTTACCAGTTCTCGGGCCCTAGGCCTGGGATTACGTGGGGCGGAGAAGGTGCGGAGGATGGCGAGGCTGGGACGCCCGTTCGGCCTGCTTTGCTCAGTCCCGGTAATGGGTCCGGCTCTGGCTCAGTCAGCGCCACCACCCTTGTACCCGACGATGATCCAGACACGCTCCCGTCCGGCGTCTTTACACTCTTGACCGAATGCTACTCGCCCACGTGCAGCCGCGATCGCTTATGCTACTGCAGCGCTTGTCCCAGACGCCTCGAGCAACAACAACGGCTCAATCAGCACCGCCCATTAGCTGCGAATAACAGTATCAGCAGTAGCGTTGGCAGTCCTGCGACGGCAACGAGTGGGCATGGTAGCGGTGTAATTGGAGGATCGGCTGGGATCCGTGCCGCCGGCGGGCTGAGGGGCAATTCGAGCAAAGAGAGTCTCATCGATCATGGCATGAAGGTTCGTTCTTAGGGTCTCGTCTCGGGAGTTTATGTTTGAGCTAATCACAGTGTTTTTTGTGGGATAGGAGCCCGGGCAGCTTTGGATTCATTCGGTGTCGGCTGAGGTTGCGGAGAGCGTGTCCGAGTCGGAGAAGAAGCGACAAGAGGCGATTAATGAGGTTATTTACACTGAACGAGATTTTGTACGGGACCTGGAGTATTTGCGTGATGTGAGTCTTGTCATTCGTTCTTCTGGTTTTGGGATGTGCGCTTATGCTGTGCGCTTGTGGTAGCAATGGATGATGCCCCTCCGGACCGAAGACGTCATTCCTCCAGAACGACGGACCGACTTTGTACAGCAGCTGTTTTGGAACCTCGAAGACATCATCGAAGTCAACACTCGTCTGCGAGACCTCCTCACTAAACGACAAAACGCGTATCCGATCGTCGAGACCATTGGCGACATCTTCGCCGAACTCGTCCCACACTTTGAGCCATTCGTGCAATACGGCAAACATCAGCTATACGGGAAATACGAATTCGAAAAGGAGAAGGCGTCGAATCCGGCGTTTGCGGCGTTTGTGGAGGCTGTGGAGAGGTTACCAGTTAGTAGGAAGTTGGAGTTAAATGGGTACTTGACGAAACCTACGACCCGGCTTGCGCGGTACCCATTACTGCTCGAGGTGGTGCTCAAGAATACGCCTGAGGATAGTGTGGATAGGGTTGCGATTCCAAAGGTTGTGAAGATTGTGAGGGAGTTTTTGGGGAGGGTGAATGAGGAGAGTGGGAAGACGGAGAATAGGTTCAATTTGTTGCAGTTGGATAAGGGGTTGGTTTTCCAGCGGGGTGAGGAGGTGGTGAGCTCCCTTTCCTATGTGTCTTTTAGTGAGGGGAGTGCTGAATGGTGGTTGTGGGGATGTAGGATTTGAAGTTGACGGACGAGCGGAGACAGTTGGTGTACAAGGGTCCGTTGAAGAGGCGTGGGGGGACGACAAACGAGAATGGGGACTTGCAGATCTTCTTGTTTGATCATGCGTTGCTGATGGTGAAGAGCAAGATGGTCAACAAGCACGAACAGCTCAAGGTCTTCCGACGGGTCAGTTCTTCCCCTGCTGAACCTTTCTTCCCCTATTCAAAACCTTCCCTCTCCTTCCTCGTGATGGCATGTAGCCGATCCCATTGGAACTTCTTGTTGTCTCGACGCCAGAAGAGAATGCTGCGAGGGCTGGGAGACCGCGTACGACGCTTATACGGCGGAACTCGAATGGGTCGACGGCGAATGGGACACCGCCGCCTGCTGCGCCTTTGAGGCCAGATTCGCAGAAGAGCGGGTACCAGTTGACTGTTTCGCATTTGGGGAAGAAGGGGGTGAGTGCCAGTTTTGTACTTTGTCCTCGGACCCCTTTTTGCTTGGTGTTTCTGCCCACGAAGCGACGTATGAGCGGGGGAGAGCAAGAAGGGAGGAGGGAAGTAGGAAACAGAATGGATGCTAACATTAAATTGAATTGTGGCAGTTCTCATTAACGTTGTGGGCACCGACGGTCGTGGCGCGGCGCAAGTGGGTGGAGAACATCACTGCGCAGCAGGAAGCGATGCGTGAACGGAGTATGGTGTTTGATACGTTTATGTTGAGCGAGGAGGTATTCGTTGGGGATGCCAAGGTCAACTGTGCAGTACCGTACGGTAAGTCTTTCCTCTTTGCTGAAATCTAGCCAGGAGCCAGGATGAGGCAGGGTGCAAGGAGTAAGAAAGCGAAGAGCTGACGTATGTTTGTTGCAGATTATGGTCGACGCATAGCGTATGGGACGGACGTGGGGGTGTACTTCCAGACGCTAGGCGAGGGCAGGAATCGGACGCCGATGAAGGTGTTGGACTTGCCGGACGTGCAGCAGATCGATGTGTTGGAGGAGTACCAACTTTTGGTCGTGCTCTCTGGTAAGCCTAACCATACAACCCAAACGCGTTAGAATGAGCTAACGGTGCTTCACAGAACGATCGGTCCTTACCTTCCCCCTCGACGCACTTGAATCTAATGACCCCGTTGGCGGAATGAAGCGCATGAAACGCATATCCTCGCATACGTCGTTCTTCAAGGCTGGACACTGCCTTGGCCGGACGTTGGTTTGCGTCGTCAAAGCGAGTTCGCTGTCGAGTACGATCAAGACGCTTGAACCAATCGACCAGAACGTACGGGGGAAGAACAAGCCAACATTCAAGAAGCTGCTGCAGGGTGGGAACGATACACTCAAAGTGTTCAAGGTGCGTATTACTACACGCCCAGCTATGTCTTTATACTTAGACAATGTTGATGATTGCAGGAGTTCTACATTCCCACCGAATCCCATTCTATTCATTTCCTGAAAACGAAGCTGTGCGTAGCATGCACGAAGGGTTTCGAGATCGTGGATCTCGAGACGCTGGATACCCAGGTCCTGTTGGACCCTGCCGACGCGTCGCTGGACTTTGTGCAGCGTCGCGAGGACGTTCGTCCGTTGGCTATATACCGTATAGACGGGGAGTTTTTGTTGTGTTATAATGGTGAGTTCGAATTGGACGTTTTTGAGGGTGGCGCTGATGTAGGTGGGGTGGCACAGAGTTTGCGTTTTATGTGAATAAGAGTGGGTGGAGGTCGAAGAAGGATGTGACTATTTATTGGGAAGGCACTCCGACTGCTTTTGGTAAGTAATTCAACGCAAGCTTAGACGCTGGTATTGACTGGCGTGCAGCACTTCACTACCCGTACGTCATGGCGTTCGACCCCACGTTTATTGAAATCCGACATGTCGAGGATGGTGGCCTCGTCCAAGTCATCCGCGGGAACAACCTCCGCTGCCTCTTTGCCGACACCCAACCCTCCGTGATGAACTCCTCCGCGATGAACTCCTCCGTGAGCTCCACCAGCTCAATCCGTAGCGGCTCCACGACGATGCACGGTTCCTATTCGAGCCACTCTACGCACAGCTACCATCAATACGGCCAGCCGGGTCCATATGGGCAGTATGGGCCGGCGGTGTATGGACATGCGCCACACATGGCAATGCATGCGCCTATACAGAGGCAGCGTCGTGCACACGAGAGGGACGAGATTATACTGGTGTCGGACGACAAGGTCATGGCGGTACGGCCGGCCGCGCCGCCACCGCGGACCTCGGACGTTTCCTCAGCTAAAGTATGACCGTGCGTTGTTGGTTGTCCGAGTATGGGGTCTAGTTGCACTTCTTTTGCTGTCACTTTTTTCTTCTCTTTTCTTTTTTGTTCTGTGCATATGCGGTTTCTTCTATTCACGTTGTGATGTCTGTTTCCGTTGATTGCAGCCTGCTGATCTCATCCCACACATAACTGTATTGCTTCTCCTCGTCTCCTGGTGCTACAATCAATATTAACTTTCGTAGATGATTAGAAACGGGTTCGCTGAGTGATGCCTCGGCGGATGCGTACCTCGCAACTCACGAGCAATTCATTAGATTAACTTGACAATATTTCTCTCAACCGTGTATGGCGAATGGCGAAATACGAATTTAAATTATGCTAAACCATGTAATGCGAATAGACATGTTGCCCAAAACAATCCCATGTGGGAGACCTAACAGTCCCATCCAACGACATAGCTATCCGTAACAGGGCCCTTGGCGCCTGCAGGTCCACAGAGCCCTGAACCAAAGATTTCGGTGGAGAGCAGGTCGACGACGTTGCGTGAGGAGATGGTCTCGGTTTCCATTGTGGACCAAAGTCTGTTGGGTGACGGTCAGGTAACGAACAGGCGGAAATGGAGGAAAAGCTTACCCCTCCATAGCGTTGACGTAGTATAGTCCATTATCGATCTTGACCGGAGGGAAGTCGGTGCGCTTCGGGAAATAGGGGTATGCATCCCACTGTAACCACCTCCATCAGCATACATCCCATCACAAAAATTAAGAACTCGAAACCTACCTCCTTGCGAAGCAACCACCCAACCTTGCCCTTTCCGAACAAAATAGCAAGCGTCTCATCCGAAATCTTCGTTTTCGAAAACATCTTCACGACGTACTCTGTCGCTCCGTTCTTCTGGATCGCAGCCTGGTACCGAATCGAGTTGAACTCGGGCTGGATGCCTGACTCGGCGGTTGTGAGGACCGTTCCGGGGAGTGCGAGTGTGTCGTTGAGTTTGAAGTAGCCGGGGAGGAGGGAGGGTGTGGTTGTTGTGAGGAGTGTGACGTGGAGGTGGAGGTAGTCGACTTTGGGGAACGTGGATGGTTTGGGGAGGTTGAGGAATTTGATGTTTGTGAGAGGGAGGGGGGCGGCGATGATGACTGCATCGTAAGTGACGATGGAGTTTTTGGTGGTGATCACGTATTTGTTGGCGATTTTCGTGACCGAGGTGACCTGTCAAACTCGTTAGATACATGAGCCAACCTGCGTGCAATGCGACGTACCTCGGAACCGAGCTTGAGAGTCGCTCCACTATTCTTCAACAACCCCTCAAAGATTTTAAAGTTCCCAGGCTTGGCGCTATACGCACTCGACGCAGCCAAACTCGCCATGCCAGCCACGCCTTGAATCGCATCCGCGTCCTGACCATAGTTGAACCTCGAACTCCCGCTCATGAATTCCCGCGTCCAGAGCTTGTTCACTCCATTGTTATCGAGGTAATCTTGGAGCGTGAGGGTTTCGAGTGGGGTGTAGCCGAGTGAGGCGGCGTATGAGCTGATGTTTTTCCATTGCGGGAGGGTGGGGGTGTATGATTTTGAGAAGTTGGCCGAGAATTGGCCGATGCTGAGTTCCGAGTTAGTACAACATGTTGAACGATGGGTGAAGTTGAACTCACAGCCCTCCAGAAACAACAGGACCGTCTTGGTATCTTTCTGCCATACGAATGTTGTCGGCGGTGCTGTTGTCAGTCGTCCGCCAGACGAATTGTTTGCCGTCCCAAATCCCGGTTCCAGGAGCGACGGCAGTGAATTGGACGAGGTCAAGACCGAGTGTAGAGGCAGCGCGCATCATGTTCTTGTTGCTAGACGTAAAGATCGACGCGCCGAGCTCGATGGGAGCGTAGGACGTGTCATCGTACGGATAGACCGTCGTGCTGCCTGAAATGAAACCTTAAAATGAGAGGAACAGAGATATTTGAATGGGGACTTACGACCGCCAACACGGGTGTCCTTTTCGTAGACGGTGACACTAACGTCAGTGCCCACCGCAGCCCGTTGTTTTGCAAGCGAGAGCCAATACGACGCAGAGGAACCTCCAGCACCAGCACCAATAACGGCAACTTTTACCGACTTGGACGCAGAGACCACATCAGAGAGTTGGGTGAGCCCAAAGAGCAAGGCAGAGGGAAAAATCATGGTGGCAGGAGGGTTGCCAGAACAAGACTCGCGGCGCCAGACATAATATACTACACAGGAATGCACAGGAAAATAGACAATCAAGGGAAGGATGCCGGTGCAAGGCTCGCTCCTTTGAAGGATATTAATACCAACAGCGTGGAAGCATGTGCGGGATGGAAGAGAAGACTGATGTGGTGACTATTATTTGATGTCTGATGCCGGTTCACCCGGACAAAATATATTATTGACACATTTACAGTATAGGGTTAGGCCTTAGCAGACCCAAAAAAGAAAAGAGAAATCCCGCGACGACACAGGCCTGTAGTGTAATGACGAGGTCATCTTGTGTCCACTCGTGCAAGCAGAGGAGCAGCCACCCGGGCGGCAAAAATTGAATAATCGATATAGGTGGCAATGCCACCGTTTAGTCGATTAAGACTAAAAGAACAGATACTACACTTGATCTAAGCCAAAAGGCCAGAGTGGTAAAGAATCAGAGCTGCTCTGTGGGTGCGTTTTATGTGATTGGGAGGTGGCCCGTGCGCGTGGTCTGGTCAGGCAGATGTGGTCCAAGTCTGACCGGCTATTCGGTGACCGGGACGTTGCCGAACCGACGAGCGGTTTTCCTTCCCCGCACCCCCTGACTCTTACAACGATGCTCGCGAGGACTCGGACGGCTCTTCCTAGACAGTTACGACTCTCCAGACTCAACCTCACTGCTACCCCCGCCATGGTCACCCGCCCTATCAGTTGGAAAGCTCAGGCTCCTGCGCCGCT
Organism: Ceratobasidium sp. AG-I; assembly: GCA_015039395.1. Taxonomy (NCBI): domain Eukaryota; kingdom Fungi; phylum Basidiomycota; class Agaricomycetes; order Cantharellales; family Ceratobasidiaceae; genus Ceratobasidium; species Ceratobasidium sp. AG-I. The sequence goes on along the minus strand of MU132158.1, from coordinate 406,333 downwards.
GCCGAATACGAAAACCTTTGCTGGAGAGGCGGCTTTACCGTTCTTACCGGTTCCGGACCTGGATGCGTCGCTGGATCGACTTGCAGTTACTTTGAAGCCGTTGGCGAGGAGTGCTGATGAGCTCAAGGCCGTCGAGTCGAAGATCGAGGAGCTTAGAAGTGCGGGGTTGGGGAAGAAGTTGCAGGAGAGGCTGTTGCAGCGAAAGGAGGAGAAGGATAAGGTCGGGAGTAGCTGGCTCGAAGAGTGGTGGGACGATGTGGGTACCCATCGTATCTAGCTTTGACGCGCTGCTCACGTCTTGTAGGCTGCATATCTTACATACCGCGACTCGGTACGTCCTTGCATTCATCCCACCCTACCAGCCACTAACGCACAACACAGGTCGTAGTAAACGTATCCTACTTTTGTAAGGACCACATGTCATATATTCTACACCATCTAAGCCTCCCCCACAGATTCATTCACGCCCCATCCAGCCCACCTTCCCCAAACGCCCGTCCACCGCGCAGCAGCTCTCACCCGCTCAGCCATGCTCTTCCGCCAAAAACTCAAGCGTGGAGAGATCGCTCCAGACACTACAAAGGAAGGCCCAATGTGCATGGATACGTGGCGGTCAGTTCACATCACATTCCTACCTATCCCAATTCATTTGCTTTCCCTCAACGCCCCAACGTGCTTAACCTTGACCGACAATTTCTGACATGATATCGTAGATGGATGTTCGACTGTTGCCGTATTCCCGGAACAGACGGGAAAGATTTCAGCACTTCGTATGCTCAAGCGGGGGATACGGGGGATACTGGATATATCGTTGTTATTCGAAATGGGAGGCTGTGGAAGGTTGAGGCGTCTGCTCCGGGCGGAGGGTTATTGGGCACAGAGGATTTGGAACGGTATGTAATTCATGAGCTGATTTGGCTATGACAGTACTAAGACGTAATAATTGGTTTGCAGGCAGTTTGAGTATATCTATGAAAACTCGAAGGAGAAAGCGCTGGGAGTGGGGGTCTTGACGTCTAACAATCGGGATACCTGGGCCAAGGTGCGCTCCAACATATGCTACTTCGCATATATCCTGGGAGACTGATTTTGGTGGATAGGATTACGCGGCTTTACGCGAGGTACAAGGGAACACTGAGATACTGCGCGAGATTGAATCGTGCGCGTTTATTGTGTGTCTTGATACGGGCCGTCCCGAGGGTATTGTTGATTTTTCACGCGCGACTTGGCATGGAGGTGTTAATGGAGAGGAGTTGGGGAATCGTTGGTGAGTTTGTTTTTGTGCTTTGTAGTAGGACGAGTATTGATTGAATGGTGATGTAGGGTAGACAAGCCGTGTCAGTTTATTGTGTACGATAATGGCAAGGCCGGGTTTATGGGCGAACATAGCGTGATGGATGGTACGTCCCCCAATCTCACACAACTACCTTAATTAAACTAATCACATCTCCAAAAGGAACACCCACCGTCCGTCTCTGCGACGAAGTCCTCACCGACCTCCAATCTCCCTCTTTCCCCCACACGGGCACATCCCCCTCTACCTCCCTAACACCAACCCCTCTCGACTTTACTCTAACACCCACCCTCCAATCCGCAATCTCCTCCGCCCAATCTGCAGGCACAGCCCTCGCCACATCCCAATCCCTCGAATACCTCCTCGTCCCATACGGAAAAGACGTGATCAAGGCATTCAACGTCTCACCGGATAGTTGGGCGCAGCTCGTTATTCAACTTGCGTTTTGGCGGTTGAGTGGGAGTGGGAAGGTGCCTGGTGTTGGGAAGGGAGAGTTGGTGGGGACGTATGAGGCTGCTACGACGAGAAGGTTTAGGAAGGGGAGGACGGAGACGATTAGGGTTGTTTCGGAGGAGGTTAAGAGGTTTTGTGAGGGGATGGATGGGGATGGTGCGTTTTTGTTTTTTGTTTTTTGAGAAGGGTTGAATGTTGATGCTTTGGGTAGGGACTGAGGGAAAGGTTGCACTTTTTAGGGAGGCTGCGAAGGTGCATATACAGAGGGCCAAGGAGGCTGGGAATGGGATGGGTGTGGATCGGCATATGTTTGGTGAGTTGGACTTGGTGCGTATCAGGAAATGGTCTAAATTCGGTGCCTGTTTCTGTGTAGGACTGAAGCATTTGATACGAGCAGAGGAGGGCGAGACTTTGCCGTCGTTGTTTTCGGATCCGCTGTATCAGCGCGCGTCGAAGTGGACGTTGAGCACTAGTGCGATTTTTAGTAAACATTTCCCTGGGTATGGCTGGGTACGTCTAAATTTATGTATTGAATTCTTTATGAAAACTGATGGGACTTTTTATGAAGGGCGAGGTTGTACCAGACGGCGTAAGTTAATCCCGATTCCTAAAATAACGTTGAGCGCTAACTCGTGTTTACAGTTCGGTGTGGCATACATGACGGGCTACAACGACCGTATGCAATTTACTATCACCTCGCGCAAGGAGATGCCGTCGGCAGAGTTCCGTGACGAGATTGATCGCGCGGCCAAGGACATGCATACGCTGTTTTCGAATGCGCAGGCGAACAAGTCCAAGCTTTAGATGTTTTTGGATAAATGAAACTCCAAAGTGGATTAAACAAATCTCTAGTTGTACTGGGGTCATGTAGTATATGCACGTAGGTGGACTGCGAAGTGATGATGAAATGTCTTGTATGCAACGTTGACATAATTAGAAATGATTCGACTTTTGATTGACGGCGCTTGGCAGGGTCCGAAAATGTGTTATTTCTGCCGCTTTGTTGAAGCTTGGCACCTCATCGCGACGACCACCGCGCCTTTTCCTCCCTCTCTTTTTTTGCCCAACGACGCTCCGTGCGCCCTCACCGTCCTTCGACACTCACTCTACCACAACCTATACCACCAAATATTAACTCCTCTTTTTCGAGATGAGGTACTCTCTGATTGCTACTACCGCCGCTGCGGTCCTATCGTGTGCCCCGCTTGTTGTTGGGAGGAACCATGCGCACGAGGCATATCTCCAGGTATGAAAACTCGATTTTTCTGTTTCCGGGAGGGTTGTTTACTGAGGATTTGTGTAGCGCCGTCAAGCTGCGCTCTCGTCAGCCCCTGTCGCAGCTTCATCTGCTGCGCCAACTGCGTCGAGCTCCGTCGCGGCTGCCAGCGCCGCTCCAGCCTCCGGATCCGTTACCAGCTCGGCTTCTGCGGCGGCAGTTACTACTCCTGCCGCTCCGGGCACTGCGGCGAACAACGACATCCCGCCTCTTGAGCAAATCACCATGGGTGGACCCATCCAGCCCGCTGTCCCTCTCACGAGCACATACGCAGCTGGAGCAACTCCCCCAGTCAAGGGCGCCATCCCCCTCCCAACTGGTACGCATTTTCTATACCTCTCGCACTTCCTAAACGGTCGCTAATGAGCATTTGTCATTTGTTATTCGTTGTTAGCACTCATTAAGGTTGCTGATTATCCTCCTGTGGATAAAGTGCCTGCGATCGACTCGCCCGAGGTGAAGCAGTGGCTTGCGGAGGTTGCTGCCAAGAACCCGAACATCCCGTTGATTTCGCAGACTGTGGATGGGTCGTGTGCGAGTGATCCTGCGATGGCTGCCAATGGGTCTGCGGTGTGTCTTGTTATGCTCCGAGTTAACGTGGCGCGGTCACTGACGTTCATTTAGACTGGCACCTGCTGGTGGACCTGCGGTGGATGCACGAGGGACACGGATATTACTGTTTGTCCGGACAAGTTGGCTTGGGGTTTGACGTGAGTGCGATGTTTATGAATAAGTGGTGGTTTACTAATTATAGTTTCAGGTACGATGATGGCCCGTCGCCTTACACCCCCAAGCTGCTTACTTATCTCGACCAGCATTCTCTCAACGCGACGTTCTACGTTGTTGGCTCTCGTGTTATCTCCCGCCCTGAAATGGTGCAGTATGAGTACATGAAGGGACATGAGGTAGGCGCGTTTCATACTGTTGCGAGAAAATGATCTAACTGTTGTTTCTAGCTCGCTGTACACACTTGGTCTCATAGCTCTCTCACTACGCTTACCAATGAGCAAATCGTGGCGGAACTTGGCTGGACTCGCAAGGCTATCAAGGATGTTACTGGTATGTTACCTGGGAGCCAATTGTTATGATTTCAGCTCTAATATACTATTCTAGGCGTCACGGTGTTGACCATGCGTCCTCCCTATGGCGATATCGATGACCGTGTTCGCGCGATCGCCATGGCTATGGACTTGACCCCCGTTATCTGGACTGGGTAAGAGCGTTTGTTTTATTTCTGTCTGAAATGGTTCTAATTCCTATTTCTTTTTAGTGTTGGCCAAGACGAGTTTGATACTTCTGGTAAGCGAGCCCAGTTATCTCTTTCATCTCCTGTTGGCTAACTCTTTACCATAGACTGGCGTATCCCCGGAGGCACTGCCAATGGAACCTCGTCCTACGCTGCCTTTAACAAGATCATTGCCAAGGCTACCACCCTCGACACTGGCTTCATCGTTCTCCAGCACGATCTCTACCAAGAAACCGTTGACCTCGCTGTCGGATACATTCTCCCTGACGCACTCGCGCACGAGCCCAAGTTCACCCTGTCCAGCGTGAACCACTGCCTGCACAAGCCTCTTGAGGGCGCGTACGCCGAGACTCTTACCACCGCTTCGGGTGGGAACGGGACTACCTCTTCAGGCGGCAATGGAACCACCTCTTCGGGTGGAAGCTCTTCGTCCGGTGCCAAGTCTGGGAACAGCACGACCACTGGGACTGGAGTGAATGGAGCGGGGAGGAGTGTGGATATGGGCGTTGGGATGAGCGTTGTCGGAGCTGTTGCGGTGCTTGTGGGGATGTTTGTTTGAGAATCGGGTACTTGTTTATTCTACGCTCGTTTAGATAATGTCATGGTTCTGATTTTTCTCTCGATCTATTGTTGTTTTTTGGTTTGTGATCTTTGTGTGCATATAATTGCTTAACATCCTTAATTCGGTTTGAGGGGAGAGTCCCAGGTTAGGCGCTTGTGGCAGGGAATTAGCTCCCGAATAACCAACAAAAGCATGGAAACCAAGCGCCGCTCGTACAGGAATGTGATATACGCACGCTATGGGATAGCACAGGCGAGATCTCCCACAGATTCGACTACCACAGCGGAACGACATGCCCCCCGGCTCCTCGCCCTCAGGAGGGGTTCGCGAGTCCCTCAACCGTGGTACTCGTCGTGTAAAGAAGTGGCTTCGGCCTGGGGCTCGAGAACCTGCCCCTCCTGCGACCTCCCCTCAGCCTGAGCCTCAGCCACCACCTGGAACATCAATATCACAACACAATCCTACCCATGAACCACCTCCGCAACCGTCAGCACAATCGAAACAGTCTATGGCTTTACCCCAGCCAGTCCCGAGCGCCAGTGGATCCATGCCCACTGCCAGTCTCGTAGCCCCCGACAGCGTCCAGTCGGCAGAATCAACGCTGGTCCAGGCCGCCAAAAAAGCCGGGGCAGACGCATGGACTGGTCTTAAAGCTTCACTGCAGTTGGTGGAGAAGAGCTCTAATGTGTTCCCGCCTCTCAAGTCCGCTGTAGCTGAGTTCCTTGGCGTGGTCGACATTTTCGAGGTGAGTGATCTTGACTGATGTGTTCGTGCGTGCCACTTAGGTATCTTCTGAGTGTAGATGGCCGCTCAGAACCGAAAAGACTACGAGGCGTTGGCTTTGCATCTTGAAGGTATGGTCGTTGATTTCAAGGAACACCCGGAGGAACGTACGTCCGCTGGGATGTCGGAGGCTCTGAAAGCCATGTCGAGGTATCCTACATTCTCAAGGCGCAGACCTGCGAACCTGACTAGGCTGTAGTGCCCTTGATAAGGAACTGGGGCACGTGTTAGAACAGCGTCGACGTTCGGGGTTTCGGAGCCATCTAGAGGCGGGGCAGGGCGTGAGTCACGTAGAAGAGTGTCGTCGCCGCGTGGATACACTGTGTCGTGAGCTACAAGTAAGCGTACTCTATTAGACGCAACCGAATGAAAAATTAACACCGAATCAGAATAAAGCAGTGCTTAAAGCTTGGAACATTGTGGAGGAACAGCAAGTGGTATGCGCGTTGCAGAGGAAAGCCGCAGATACTTGCAACTAACACACACTTTTATAGGAAGCGCGTCTCGAGAAGCTCAATGCAGCACTAAAGGCGACGTACAACTCGAATCTGTCTACTATTGTTGGTCGGCGTGCGTGCACTCCTGGTACTCGTCAAGGAATCCTTGCGGAGATGTGGAAGTGGGCAGATAACCCCGACAGTCCGAAAATATATTGGCTGAACGGGATGGCTGGGACCGGGAAGACGACGCTCGCGTATAGCTTCTGTGCCGAGATGCAGCTGGCTGGCCGACCTGGGGCCTCCTTCTTCTGCTCTCGGATGGACACAGATAGCCGAGATGTGTTGAGGATTGTACCAACGATTGCATATCAGCTTGCGCGTCTCTTGCCTTCCTACCGCGAGGTGCTAATCCGACAAATTGGCGACGACAAGGATATCTGCGCGCGAGAAACGAGTGTGCAATTCGAGAAGCTAATACGAGACGTCTTGCTCGAGATCAAGTCTTCGGTGCCCGAGGGCATGGTTGTAACGATTGATGCGCTGGACGAATGCGACAGACGCGACGGGGCTCAGGAGATTCTCGATATGCTATTTCTCCACGCTCGGAAACTACCGATCAAGTTCTTGGTTACTAGTCGTCCTGAGCCTGGGCTGTTCGACGCACTCCAATCCAAGGACGAACGCTACCGCTCTCTGTTTCACCTCCATGACGTCAAAGCGTCGTTCGTACAGGCCGATATCAAGACGTATCTGGAGGCTGAGCTAGGCGCACTCTCTTTACCTCAGGAAAATCTCGGGCTGCTTGCCGAGCAGGCTGGGACGCTATTTATCTATGCTGCCACTGCCGTTCGATACATCCACCCCAAGGGCCGGCAGGTCGATTCCAGCCAGCGTCTCGAGCAGCTGTTGTCGATAGCGTCCACGAGCAAGACCAATAAACACAAGGACATCGATGAACTGTACAGAGTCGTGATCGGTGCCCCATTTGCCAATGGCGATCTGGAGCTCAAGGAGAAGGAAAACATCCGACTGGTCCTAGACACGGTGATATGCGCCAGGGAGTCGATGAGCGTCGCGGCGATGGCGGGATTGCTGGGTCTGGGTGGAAGGGAGGTTATGTACGCGCTACAACATCTTCGCTCGGTGCTCCACGTCGTTCAAGTCGACGACCTCATTTCTACGCTCCATGCCTCTTTCTCAGACTTCATGCTTGATCGCGAGCGCTCAAAGGATCTGGGATGCAACGCTGCGAAGCACCATGAACACTTAGCCCTGCGTTGCTTCACCAATATGCATTGTTTGCTGCGGTTCAACATCTGCGAGCTCACCTCATCCTTTGATCTCGATGAGAGCATCTCAGACCTCGCGGAAAAGATCGAGAACGCAATATTGCCGGATCTGTTCTACGCTTGCCGCTACTGGGCAGATCATCTGGTGTCTGTTGAGACTCCAGATCATGTTCGCTCTGTGTTGGAGGAATTCCTATCGAACCGCCTACTGTTCTGGATGGAGGTTCTAAACTTGAACAGGTGCATACACATTGGTGCCAGGGGGTTGTACCGAGTGCAAGCATGGACTCAGGTGAGCTAACCACACACGCACTTGTTACCGGTTTTCTGATGAACACCAAGAGGGCCAACTGCCCAGTTGAAATTCAGCAGCTTGCCCGGGATGCTGCGGGATTTGTTACTATGTTCTCGTCGAATCCTGTCTCGCGCAGCACTCCTCACATCTATCTCTCTGCATTGCCATTTTGGCCAGAGCAAAGGCCTGTCTCGATACACTACTCGCGGAAAATGAAGGGCATACCGAGAGCAACTGGGACGGGGATGAGAAGGCGCGAGGCTGCACCGCTTGCTATCTGTGTCGCTCCGAGCGAAGTGCTTTCTGTTACATATTCGTTTGATGGCGCACGTATTGTCTCTGGGTCTAGGGACAACGCAATACGAATCTGGGATGCACACACCGGCAAGATGATCGGCGAGCCGCTCGAGGGTCATACCGGCAGAGTCTGGTCGGTGGCGTACTCGTCTGATGGTGCACGCATTGTCTCTGGGTCTATGGACAAGACGATACGAATCTGGGATGCACACACCGGCAAAATGATCGGCGACCCACTCGAGGGTCATACCAGTGTAGTCTCGTCGGTTGCATTCTCATATAACAACGCACGCATCGTCTCCGGGTCTGACGACAAGACGATACGAGTCTGGGACGCACATAACGGCAAGATGATTGGTGAACCGCTCAGGGGTCATAGCGGTACGGTCAGGTCGGTTGCGTACTCGTCGGACGATGCTCGCATCATCTCTGGGTCTTGGGACAACACAATACGAATCTGGGATACACATAGTGGGAAGATGATTGGCAAGCCACTCGAGGGTCATACCAGTTGGGTCATGTCGGTTGCATTCTCATCTGACGGCGCACGCATCGTCTCTGGGTCTAAAGACAAGACAATACGAATCTGGGATGCACACACTGGCAAGATGATTGGTGAGCCGCTCAAGGGCCATAGCGGTACGGTCTATTCGGTTGCATTCTCGTCTGACAGAGCACGCATTGTCTCTGGGTCTTATGACAACACGATCCGAATATGGGACATGCACACCGGCGATATGATTGGCGAGCCGCTCGAGGGTCACAGCGGTACGGTCAGGTCGGTTGTGTACTCGTCTGATGATACACGCATTGTCTCTGGGTCTGATGACAAGACGATACGGGTCTGGGATGCACACACCGGCAAGGTGATTGGCGAGTCGCTCGAGGGTCATAACGGTATGGTCAGGTCGGTTGCGTACTCGTCGGACAGTACACGTATTGTCTCTGGGTCTGCCGATAACACGATACGGATCTGGGATTCGCATACCGGCAAGATGATTGGCGAGCCACTCGAGGGTCATATCGGTACGGTGTATTCGGTTGTATTCTCGTCTGACGACGCACGTATCGTCTCTGGGTCTGATGATAATACAATTCGAATATGGGACGCGCACACAGGCAAGGTGATCGGCGAGCCACTCGAGAGTCATACCAGTGTGGTCTCGTCGGTTGCGTTCTCATCTGACGGTGCACGCGTTGTCTCTGGGTCTTGGGACAATACGCTACGAATCTGGGATGCACACACCGGCCACATGATCGGCGAGCCGCTCAGGGGCCATACCGAGGCGGTCTTATCGGTTGCGTACTCGTCTGACGGTGCCCATATTGTCTCTGGGTCTCGCGACAAGACGATGCGGATTTGGGACGCACATGCCGGCCGCATGATTGGCGAGCCGCTCAAGGGCCATAGTGGTGCGGTCAGATCGGTTGCGTGCTCGTCAGGCAACGCACGCATTGTCTCCGGGTCTGAGGACAACACGATCCGAATATGGGACCTGCACACCGGAAAGATGATTGGCGAACCGCTCGAAGGTCATAGGGGTACGGTCAGGTCGGTTGCATTCTCGTCTGACGGCGCACGCATCGCCTCTGGGGCTAGTGACAAGACAATTCGAATCTGGGACGCATATACTGGCAAATTGATCGGCGAGCCTCTCGAGGGCCACACCGATAGGGTGATGTCGGTTTCATACTCCACTGACGATGCACACATTGTTTCCGGCTCGTCCGATAACACAATCCGCATGGCTAACCCCGGGCAGACGTCCATTGACCCATGCCATACTTGGGTAGTAGATGAGGACGGTTTCATGCTTTCTAATGGTTCTAAGCCCCTGGTGTGGGTTCCCCCTGATGTACGAGATGTTCTAGTGCGTCCCCCGAATACAGCTATCATCTCTACGCAGGGCTCAGTACAAGTTGACTTCACTAACACTCAGATCGGTGATTCATGGGCTCAATGTTATCAGTATGCATAGAATTGTAATATAGAAATCAATCGTTCGTGAAATCAGTCATTTTCATTCCATCTCGTTGATGCTTTAGAGAGTGGTGTGCTTCAAGTTCCTTCGTCAAACATGACCACTTACAAGGGGGGGACTTAACGAGAACACAGAACTAGCCCTCTAGGTCTACTGTAAGTAGTGTCTCCGTGCAGCTTCACATCCACTAGAACTGCTCTAGCGACTGAAACATATAAGGACTTTAAATGATAGTGCAATGGCTCAGCATGCAGCTTTGAAGCTCCCGCACATCCTTTCGTCTGCCTGAATGCAAGTGGAGACTACATTTGTACATAACTGGGGATTGTCTGTGAATATAATAAGCGCTGCAAGGGTCTTGGAAAGGACCGGGGATGGAGCCCGACCAATCGTGTCACGTGACCATCGGACCCAGCGCGTCAACTTCTTCTATCCAAAGTCGCGTCCCATTGATCAAAGTCTTGCTACCGTCGTATCAAGGTCACGAGAATATCCGAATCCATCGGCCTGCACTCGTGAATAATATTGTGAGGTTGTCGATTGAATCGGTGTTTCGATTTACTTACTTCCTTATCTGGACCAGCGAACACCCCCGCCACGTTTGGTTTCTTACGCCACTGGACGTACGACGTTAACCACACCAACATCATTGCTCTGCACGCACGATATACACTATACACTACTATCTTGACGGCACAGAAGCGCAACCAACCCTCGGAATGTCCAAAATCTCGTCGTTCAAACGTGATTGGGATGGAGAACCCCCCGCTCCGCCTCCCACCACCAAGGTGGAGCTGCAGACGGAGAGCACTGAGCTATCCGATACTTCTGCTACGTCAGCTCCGAAACCAAAGGGAACTTCTCGGTTTGCGACGATTATGGCTGCGTTGCAGGCTTCTGGGCTAGAGAACAAGGCGAGTGGGAAGATGAATCCAACGCCTGAGCCTAGTTCGGCCTCGAGCATAAGCGGGAGCGCGAGTACCGCTGGGTCGACGTGGACAGACTCAACTCGGGCTACGTCTATAACGTCTAGCGCTCAATCTACGTCGAGCGCCCCGACCAAGCGGTCTCGTGACGACGAGGCTGAGAAGAGTTCGAAGAAACCGCGCGGGAGTGGGGACAAGGGCGTGCAGATGTCGTTGACCGTGGACAGGAAGGATCATATGGGGAGCGCCCCGGCTGGAGCGAGTAAAGCGAATCTGGTTATAACGTTGAGTTATGAGCAGACGCAGATCTTGAAGCTTGTGCAGGAAGGGAAGAATATATTTTTCACTGGGTCTGCTGGTACGTTTGTCTCTTTTGTGTAGAGTTTGGTGGTACTGATGGGAGTGGTGTAGGTACTGGTAAATCGGTATTACTTCGAGAGATTATCAAGGCGCTGCGTAAGAAACATAAGAACTCCCAAGACGCGGTTGCCATTACAGCATCTACGGGTATTGCAGCTTGCAACATTGGAGGGCAAACGTTGCACTCCTTCAGCGGCATTGGGATTGGAGAAGGAACTCCGGAAAGCTTGGCGACCAAAATCAAGCGTAACAAGAATGCTAGCTCTAGGTGGTTGAGATGCAGGGTGTTGATTATCGACGAAGGTGAGTTTGCGAATCAGGCATTGTTCCATGACAATGAGATTGACCTCGCTGCTGTAGTTTCTATGCTGGACGGAGATTTGTTCGATCGACTTGCGCGTGTTGCTTGTCTTATGAAAAAAAGCCCGAAACCATTTGGTGGTATTCAAGTGAGCGATATTACAGCGAAGGGCCTGAACATCTGCTTACTCGATCGTAGCTCATTGTGACCGGCGACTTCTTCCAATTACCTCCGGTCATGAAGAATGGCCAACCCAAATTTGCGTTCGAGGCCGAAAAGTGGGGCGAGTGTGTTGAGCGCACGTTCAACCTGAGCAAAGTGTTCCGTCAGAAGGACCCTCGTGCGTTCATTCAATACCATCGACTCGCGCACAGTGCTAAACAAATAAACTGCCTTGCTCGTATCTAGGCTTTGTTGACATGCTCAACGAAATGCGTTTTGGCCGACTTACCACCGCCTCCATTCGCACATTTTACGAACTCGCCCGCCCCATCTCAGACGGCGATATCGATGCTACGGAGCTATTCCCGCGTCGAGAAGACGTCGATCGCGCTAACTACACTCGCATGGCGATGCTCTCCGGCCGTGAAGAATCTTTCCCGGCTCGCGACGCGGGTACGATATCCGACCCTGTGCAGCGCGACAAGATGCTGCAAAACTTCATGGCACCGAAAGATCTTGTGTTGAAGCTCGACGCGCAAGTTATGTTACTCAAAAACATTGATGAGACCCTTGTGAATGGGACGGTCGGCCGTATTGTTGGGTTTTTCGATGCGACAGAGGTGGATATTGGCGAAAAGGGAGAGCTGATCCAGATCTATGCGCCTGGAGAGAAGAAACAGCTTTCTGCAGCTGGTAAAGCAAAGCAAAAGGAACAGCCTGGGGTGTTGAAGAAGTATCCGCTGGTGGAGTTCAGGATTCCGCGCGGGACACGCAAGTTGCTCGTGATGCCGGAAACGTTCAAAGTCGAGCTCCCGAACGGAGAGGTGCAAGTAAGCAGAACACAGCTGCCGCTAATCCTGTCCTGGGCGATGTCGATACACAAGTCTCAGGGGCAGACATTGGACCGTGTCAGGGTGGACTGCGGCCGAATTTTCGAGAAAGGTCGGTCGTTTTGTTATGATGTTTCTAGCGGTCTTGAGCTCACTCCTCTTCAAGGCCAAGCTTATGTAGCGCTTTCTCGAGCGACGTCCCTGGAGGGGCTTCAGGTTCTTAATTTCGATCCCAAAAAGGCAAGTCGATCAGCGGATTACACTTTGGAGATCTTACTGACCAGTTCATTGTATGTTTTAGGTGCTTGCGCACGACAAAGTGAAAGAGTGGAGTCGAACTCTTGAGTGCATTACTCATGAGGGTTCATCATAGGCAGACTGTCCAACCATTTCCTTTTCATGATACCCTTAGAATTCGTGTACTTTACTTGGTCAACTGATCTTTTGTTATTTCTAATCCCTCGCTGTACAACCTGTCCTGGGAGCTTAGTGTGCTATCACTTGGTATTACATTTCTGGCCCCGCTGAATTAGTAGGCCAACGCGAGACTGAGGTAGGAATTAGCCGACATGAAAAGCGCCCGCTCTGCATCCCAGCGCTTGAGAACCACCTGCATCAGTCAGAAAAGGAAGAGCGCTATTGGGACGCAGCGTGCGGAGGAGGCAATGGCGTTACTCGACCGACAGCAGAGGGTCGAGTACGGTCACGTGCCGTTGTGGCCTCCGCAGAGGCCAACCACGAGGACACCTTGGGCGTGGTGTCCTCGTGTTTTCTTCTATATATATTTTCGCCGCCCCGCTCAGCTCGATTCGGCCCACGAGACTCCCTCCACGGCCGACGATGCCCCCGAAAAAGGCGAAAAAGAAGATACCCGCCTCACTACGCTGCACGCCGTGCATCGATTTCGGCGATCGCTGCTACAAACAAAAACCCACATGCAGCGCATGCGACAAGAACGGGCGAATCTGTGCGTACGGTGCCCCAGCCGACGCAATTTCCGGCCCCGCCGGGCAGGGACCAGAGGTGGGCCACAACGATGGGGGGCCACAACCGGACCCACCGGGCCCTGCGAGCCCGCGCGCCCGAAGTGTATCCACCGCCTCTGCCGGCATGAGAGTCCCCAGGGAGACTCCGACAGACTGGGGTGTATACGCCAACTCCCTCACCCCCCTCTCCTCTCGCCAGGCTACCCCGGCCGAGAACCACATACCCCGCCGCACGCACTCTCTGTCGTCCCTGCTAGGCGAGCAGCGACAGCGGAACCCGAACAAACGACCCACCGCCTCACCCGAGCCCGACTCGGTGGAATGGCACGAACGGAAGGCTCGGCGAGCGCAGGAGCACTTTACACGAGAGCTCGAGGCATTGAAACAGGCCAAGGCGCGACGGGAGAGGGACCGCGCAACCACCCAGCAGGCGCACAGGGAGGCGGTACACCTGTACCAAGGACCATTGGAGGACGAGCGTGGATACAGAGGAGAGGGAAGAAACAGTAAGTTTTGTTCCTCCCCTCGCGTGATTCCTTCAGTCCGCCCCTCCTCCGCGTCACTTCGAGCGCTCGCCTTGCGCGTTGCCAATTGGACCTTATGCATTTGCAACCCCCCTGTGTCGTACGCACCATCCCACGAGCTATGCGTCATACGCTAGTTTTGAGTCGCTTGACCGTCATGCGGCGCGACGCACATTTGTGCACCACCTAGACCCCTGGCATCCAGGCTAGGCCCCGGCGGACGGATAGAGAGCCACGTAGTCATGCTACGTCGGTCGCTCTTCCTGTCACGCACCCACTCGTCATGCGAGCGGACTTCCCAGACCCATCATAGATGCCTTAGGCCATGCGCTTGTGCTATCCTCGGGAAGTACTTGCTGCTTACGAGGACGTCCGCTGACGTAAGCATCCATTTTTCCTCCCCGCAGGGCTACGCAGCAATTCAAACAGAGTCTCTGAGGGCTCGGACGACACTGTTGTCCCCGGATACGAAGCCGACGGCGCCGAGATCCCGTGCCCACAGGCAGTCGTCGCACACATCAAACGGGCCTGGCCATACCATTTCTCCCTCGCAACCTTAACCGACGAGCACTGCAGACAGACTGCGACGTCCGTCCGCTTCGGGAAGTCGCCTTCAACCCGCACTAACCCGAACCCGAATCTCGTGAACGATAAGCTAGCTGAAGAGGACATGTCGTACGAGGAATGGGTCCAGGCTTGGCGCCGATTCCTCGGTCTCCTGAACCGACACATGAATCGATATCACGCACGCTGGCAACAACACTTCGACTACATCGATTCCCGCCCCAGCCGATCGGTTCACTGGCACCTCTGGCTCGCATACGACATTGAGGTGCGGCAGCAGACACGCACCAATAGGAAGATCGACGTCACGGTCTTCCAAAGATCTATAATGGACGACGTGAAGGCTGCATACCTCATTTCAAAGGCTGAAAGCGTGCAGAGGCACTCAGATGAGTACTCATCGCGCAGACCTTCCCCCCCAAGGGCTAGCAGCTCATATGGGGACTGGGATCGATCGCCTGCTAGCACGTCGGATACCACTCACGGAGACCCACACAACCACGCGCTCCCGATCGCCGGCACGAGGACCGTTGTGGGCGTCAGGCGGTTCCCGCCCGACGCCCTCTGTTAGGGGTGGACGCGCGCAGCGCGTCACGGCCACGTACCGCCTTCACCGCAATCGCGCGGATGTGTTTGTTCGGGGGCGATCCTCGCGTTTGCAGGCTGGGCGGCCCGGCCAACATCCTCGAGCCGCCGTCGGCGGCTCTGGATTCCCCCACTAACACCGCGACAATTGGATCCGCGATGCGTCGCTCACTATGTAGGTTATGATCTAGTTATATAATATTATCACGGCGCTATGCCACGGACCAGCTACGACCCGTCGGACAGGTTGAGTGAGCGCTATTGGGACGCAGCGTGCGGAGGAGGCAATGGCGTTACTCGACCGACAGCAGAGGGTCGAGTACGGTCACGTGCCGTTGTGGCCTCCGCAGAGGCCAACCACGAGGACACCTTGGGCGTGGTGTCCTCGTGTTTTCTTCTATATATATTTTTGGTCCCGCCTGCCCGCCCTCGTTGCGCAAACCATGGTTGGCGCACGCACCAGATCCAATGCCACACCCAGCCTTGCGATCCTCGCGTTTGCAGGCTGGGCGGCCCGGCCAACATCCTCGAGCCGCCGTCGGCGGCTCTGGATTCCCCCACTAACACCGCGACAATTGGATCCGCGATGCGTCGCTCACTATGTAGGTTATGATCTAGTTATATAATATTATCACGGCGCTATGCCACGGACCAGCTACGACCCGTCGGACAGGTTGAGTTGATCACCGACGCCGCACCGCCCCAATCCACGTATAAAGTCGTACCAGCTATGCCGCCAAATCCCACATTCCGTTCGACCTACCTCTCCCCTGCGCTCATAATGGCACCTCCCAAGTCGAAAATTATTTGCCGCATTGGCCATCCAGGACTCAGCATGGAAAAGATGTTTGCTCTAGCATCGTTTTTGTCGCTTGCTGTCTCTTCGTTATCTCTAGCCATGGGCTTTATGCGATTAAAATCTGTTCCCTACGTCTTGCCCGTCGCTTGGTTGGTGGCCCTTTTTCATCATTTCGTCCAGTGGTGTATGTACCACTCGAGTACTCGGATATATATCATACCCAATTCGACTAGATACCACGGTACAGAGTACACCGGGAATACCTGGGTGATTGGCTCGCTTTCGCTCGTCTGCTTGGCCGGGGCTTATACAACTGTTGCTTCGGAGGGATTGATCCCGTGGCGTGGCGGTATATCAATTACAACACCAGTCGACTTGGTGTTTGCTGGGCTGGATGTAATCGAAGGAGTATCACTAATGGTGCTCACCGTGCTCCGCTGTGTGATTCCTTTGGAGGAGGACCCCATCGTGATGGACTGGTAAGTGTTTGAGATATGTGAGACACATAAAGCTCACACACGCCTTTGTCACAGTTACTGTGGATGCGTAGTAAGGGCTATCAGCGTAGAGAGCGCAGAGGAGGACAAACTGACCACAAAAAAGTCGGGGGTATCAGCTGAATAATAGCACCCACCATTGATTCCGGAGAACTTCGACAAGTTTGACTAGTAAATGTATAAGTATATGCGTGTAAAATCTTCGGAAAATTGTCTGTATGGATTGGGACAGCGACTAGGCTACACCCCTCGTGGAAAGGACGGCCCGTATCGTAGAGCAACCCAGGTGTTTCCAAGAAGCTTTGTACCATACAGATTTCCGGTATGCACGTTGCGGGTTCGATTAGATCTCACAGCTTTGGTTTACGACAAGCGTTCTTCGTTATGCATGCATCGGATTAGCGCCGGAGAATATACGCAAGTGCACCACCATTTATTGAGGAATGCTCCAGCCGAGTTAGCCGCATTTAGAGCTTCATTCGGTACACCTGATTCTTACCCGTACGTTCCCGATCAAGTTGCGTCTTTGATTATCAGTTCAACTGAAGATTGGCCATGACTCTACGGATCTTGGGAAGCGCTGTGTCCTCTCGGGTGTCATGTTCAGTTCGGTATAACGACGAATATATTCCTATAATCAACCTCGAGGCTCAACAATCGGCAGACAAACGAAGTCGCTGTGAGCGCCATAGCAGTGTTTATGCGGCAAGGGGAAGACAGGAAGCAAATCGCAGTCTCCATGCTGCCCGAACCGGAATCGGCTGAAGATAGGGTTAATAATGCACATACCTACCGGCAGGTCAGCGTTAGTTTGCCGAGCCCCCAACCAACTATAAAATGTTGAATGCATGGATTCCAAGGATTTTGGGGCCTGAGTGGGTGGCTTCGGATGTTCAAGAAACTTGGCACGGTATCTGGGATTCGCGGGCCATCTGACTCTTCTTCGAACAGAACGAGAGGGCTTCGTGCATCATGAAAACTACAAGTTCACCATAGCTATTACGATTAAATTAGGTTAATTCTACCACAAGACGAAAGCATGCTTGGAAATATGGCCACCGATTTGAGTGCGAATCTTCCCTTGTCTGCCCACTATTCTGATACGTAGACGAGAATAACGTGCGCATATAGTAACTATGTAAGACACCCCCTTTGATATCTGATTTGCGAGCAGCTTGTCGAACATATTTGTAACGAGTTGGCGTTCAGCCAGAACAAGGCTTGAGCGCGATCTGCTTCGCTCGACCCCCACCACTTTAGGTGATCACGTGACTGAGATAACTCATCTTGCCTCGGGCACGGGCACGTCCAATCTCTCCCCCGAACCCACGATATGGATTGTGCCCGACCCCGAGCTGGGATTATGGGATCGCATCCTACGAAATACTACCGTCGCTTGTACACCTCTACGCGCGTCCCCTCGGTCTTAGTCTGCGTATTGCACCAAGTCCGACCGTATGCCCGTGGGACGTTGGGGCATGATGAATGATAGACTGCGGCGAGTTTTAGATATAATGAGGCAGATAGACTATGTTCCTGGCATCTCAACCAGAGCCTTCTCTTCCTTTGCTAGCGATGGAGTCTCACCCGCCTGCATTACTTGCGGCTTCCAAGCCTGAATCGCCTGTTCCATCTGTCGACGACCGTGCTACTGCCGTAGAGGAATTGGCGTCATCTCCGGGAGCTCCGCCGAAGAAAGATGCTCGATTTTGGCTTATCTTCGTGGCGTTGTGTGTTTCTACATTCTTGAGCGCACTGGAGCTGGTGCGTTAGATAATTGCACTTCAAACTTGCTAAGTTTGCTGATATATATGCGCAGACGTCCGTCTCAACTGCCCTTCCGACGATTGTAGAGGCTCTTCATGGGCACGATTTTGCATGGGTAGGTTCCGCATACACTCTGGGATCTACGGCGTTTATGCCTATGAGCGGTGGGCTAGCCGAAATCTTTGGACGGTAAGCGCCTTCCGCCACTCAGTCACCTATTCCAAGTCTCACATGCCTTCTAAGACGACCGGTGATGCTCGCCTCCTTGGTCATTTTCGCTGTTGGAGCGGCAGTTTGTGGTGCGGCTCAGTCGATGAATATGCTCATTGCGGGACGTGCCATCCAGGGCATCGGCGGAGGCGGAATCATTGCCCTCACAGATATAATCGTTGCAGACCTTGTGCCCCTCGCTGAACGGGGGCCATATCTGGGTATCGTAGGGTCAGTGTGGGCTATTGCATCTGCTATCGGACCCCCGATTGGAGGCGTGTTCGCTGAAAGCGATTGGAGGTGGTTGTTTTGTAAGTTGGCGGTGCGGCTTGGCTATCAATTGAGTCATCGAGCTGACCTAACTTGACACGCAGATATGAACCTACCGCTCTCGGGGATTGCGCTAGCTTTGGTACTAGTTTTCCTCCGCCTTAATACCCCGAAGGAGTCCTTCAGACATAAGATCACTCGCATTGATTGGATGTATGTATTTTTTATATGTCCGAACTCACTGTTCGCTGATCTTGTTTTGTATCAGTGGTAATATTCTCGTCATAGCGTCCACCACATCCACCGTTATCGCCCTTACTTGGGCCGGTGCTCAATATTCATGGAGCTCCTACAAAGTACTTGTTCCCCTTATCCTGGGATTGGTCGGACTGGGAGTCACATTGGTGTATGATTTCACTATGGCTGTGGAGCCAATTATCCCTCGCGAGCTTCTCTCCAACCCCACCAGCTTGAGCGGATACCTCGGCACTTTCTTCCATGGGGTAGTTGTTACAGCTGTTATATGTAAGTGAATTTTCTGGAGGGTGATCACGTTATGGGGGCTGATATAGGACTGGCCAGATTACCTGCCCGTTTATTTCCAGGCCTCAAAAGGTGCTTCGCCAATCAAGTCCGGAGTCGATCTCTTTGGTATAGCGTTCACGGTTGTGAGTGCTACAGTTTTCCATAACATGATCCTCAAACTAATGGCGGACCTTGGGTTTGCAGGCACCATTCGCAATCGTAAGTACTCGTATATATGCGCCCCAACGTGTCCTTACTATAGTTATTTTTAGTTCACTGGTATTTCCACTATGGTCTTTGGCAAATATCGTCCTCAAAACTATGTTGCTTGGATTATCACCATCGTGGGCATGGGAATACTCAGCACTCTCAAAGTCGACAGCCCGACGCGGGACTGGGTTGGGTTCCAGGTGCGCTACACCAAACCATACGATATAGCCTTCTCATTTCTCTCCCTTAGGTTCTTGCTGGCATCGGAGCCGGTATCCTCTACGCATGCACAACCTTCCCCGTTCTCGCACCCCTCCCTATCTCTCGAAACGCCCCCGCTCTTGCATTTTTCGCCTTTGTTAGAACTTTCGCAGGCACATACGGTGTTGCCGTCGGCTCTTCTGTCCTACAAACCGAGCTCACCCGTCGCTTGCCCGGCGAGTTCTCCGCGCAGTTCCCTGGTGGGTCTGAGATCGCGTTCTCAGCGATTCCGTTCATCGCCGCTCTGGAAGAGCCCCTGAAGACTCAAGTCCGTCAGGCATTCGCGGAAAGCCTAGGAGTATTGTGGAAGGTTATGGCCGGAGTCGCAGGAATGGGCCTGATTTCGACTGTGCTGATGAAGGAGCTGCCAATGAACACAGAGACAGACGAGAAATGGGCAATGGAGCACCCCGGAAAAGAGAAGAAGGTCGAAGCGGATGAGAAAGCTTGAAATCTGTCTCAATAGATACTCATAGATCAATTGGATTGTTTTTTACTTAGGCTAATATTTGTACTAAACCCGAAATTAATGAGTTTTGTTTGCTGATAATAATTAGCTTGCCATTTTTGGTTCAGTTAGTAGAAGCCGTCCGATCAGTTTGACAACCACGGATTGCAATCATCAGTTTTACTCTCATTTCCTCAAAGAATTTGTTGAGTTTATGGACATTGGAGTCGCTACTGACATCTCTGGGGTGCTTAATTTCATTCTGAATCCGAGCGTTTACTCCCTATCTCACTTTGTCGCGATGTATTATTGTCCTTATTCATTTTACGAGCCTAGGTTGTTGTTACCCTCCATCACAAAGCATATACTCTGCGTTATTTCGGGTGGCTATATGCAGATGTAGTCAATAAATCCGAGAATTGTTCCGCTTCAGGACCTTAAACAGTGGTATTTATGGTGCTCATAGTTTGCTCGGTGGACTAGTAGAGACATGTGCGGTGGTTGGGTGGCAGTGAGTGTCGGGTGTGCTGTGGCTAGGGTCCTGATGCGCACGGACCACAGGTTCGTTGTTGGGAAGGATAACATGGAGAACCGCTTGGTTGGAACGAGTAATACCAATATGGCCGTTACGCTAAGCTATGAGCAGTCGCGGATCCTAACGCTTGTACAAGAGGGGAAGAACGTTTTCTTCACTGGGTCTGCTGGTATGTTTGTCTCTTTTGTGTGAGATTTGGTGGTACTGAGGGTGTGGTGTAGGTACAGGTAAATCGGTGTTACTTCGAGAGATTATCACGGCGCTGCGTAAGAAACATAAGAACTCCCAAGACGCGGTTGCCATTACAGCATCTACGGGTATTGCAGCTTGCAAAATTGGGGGGCAAACGCTGCACTCCTTCAGCGGCATTGGGATTGGAGAAGGAACTCCGGAAAGCTTAGCGACCGAGATCGAGCGCAACAAGGATACTAGCTCTAGGTGGTTGAGATGTAAGGTGTTGATAATTGATGAAGGTGAGTTTGCGAACCAGTCATCGTTTTACGATAATGAGATTGACCTGTCGCTGTAGTTTCTATGCTGGACGGAGATCTGTTCGATCGACTTGCGCGTGTTGCTTGTCTCGTGAAGAAGAACCCGAAACCTTTTGGTGGTATTCAGGTGAGCGGTGTTGCGGCAAGGAGTCTTGGGGATTCACTTACCTGGCCGTAGCTTGTTATGACTGGCGACTTCTTCCAATTATCTCCGGGCATGAAGAACGGTCAACCCAAGTTTGCGTTCGAGGCCGAAAAATGGAGCGAGTGCGTTGAACGGGCGTTCAGCCTGAGCAAAGTGTTCCGTCAAAAGGACCCTCGTGCGTTCTTTCAACGCGATCCGCTTGATGTGTCACTGAAGACAGGCTGATTTACTTGTACCTAGGTTTTATTGACATTCTCAACGAGATGCGTTTTGGTCGATTTACTGCCATCTCCATTCGCACGTGTTGCGAACTCGCCCGCCCCATCTCAGACGGCGACATCGACGCTACAGAGCTATTCCCGCGCCAAGAAGACGTCGATAATGCCAACCAGACTCGCATGGCCATGCTCTCCGGCCACGAGGTGTTATTTCCAGCTCGCGATGCGGGTACGATATCCGACCCTGTGCAACGCGATAAAATGCTGCAAAACTTCGTGGTGCCAGAGGATCTTGTTCTGAAGGTTGATGCGCAAGTCATGGTAGTCATGGACATTGACGAGACGCTCGTGAACGGGACGGTCGGGCGTGTTCTTGGATTTTTCGATGCGACGGAGGTGGTCATTGGCGGAGAGGGAGACCCGACCCAGTTCTCTGTGGCTGTTCAAGTGAAGCAAAAGGAGCACCCTGGCGTGTTGAAAAAGTATCCGCTGGTGGAGTTCAGGATTCTAGGTAGGACACGCAGGTTGCTTATAATGCCGGAGACGTTCAAGATCGAGCTGCCAAACGGAGAGGTGCAAGTAAGCAGGACGCAGTTGCCGCTAATCCTGTCCTGGGCGATGTCGATACACAAGTCTCAAGGGCAGACGTTGGACCGTGTCAAGGTAGACTGCGACAGAATTTTCGAGAAAGGTCAGTCGCTTTATTAGCATTTATTAACCTGTCTTGAACTTACTCCTTTTTTAGGTCAAGCTTATGTCGCGTTTTCTCGAGCGACGTCCCTTGAGGGGCTTCAGGTTCTTAATTTCGATCCCACAAAGGTAAATCGATCGGCAGGTTACGCTGTGAAGGTCCCACTGACCAGTTCATTGTACGAGTTAGGTGCTTGTGCACAATAAAGTAGCAGAATGGAGCCGGACTCTTGAGTGTATTACCAAAGATGATTCCTTGCAAGCAGGCAGTTTCACCTATTCGCTTCTTTAATACCCTTAGAATTCGTGTATATTTATTCGGCTAAATAGGTTAGAACTGTTCTTCATCCCTCGTTGTATCAAACCTGCCTCTCATGTCAGCAACGGACCACTTAGATCTCCGTCTAATTAAATGTGCAGGTATATGCGTGTGGAATTTAAGGAAAGTTGTCCGAGCTTATTCAGACAGTGATTGAGCCGCACTTCACATATAAAGGACGGCCTGCATCACCGCGCAATTCAAACGTTTTTAAGAAGCTTTAAACCACCATAGATATAGTACCTGATATCCACGCCGTGGATTCGATTAGATCTCACAGCTTTAGCCTGCTGCAAGCGTCACTGGAAGCTTCTTTTTTCTCAGAGGCGGTGTACGTACGTTGATTTTGTCCTTGCTTGTGCTCTTCGTAGATACCTCTATAAGAACCAGCAGACCTTGGATCTGATATCTCTCAACGATTCATTCACTATGGCATTTTCCTCAACTCTCGTACGCTGGTTTAACCTTCCGGACGACGATGCTGGGATCACGCTTGCTAAACTAACACTCGTCTCACTTGTTGCCTCAAATGTATCATTATTTATGTCTATAATACTGGCCGCCCGTTGCGCATGGCTTTTGACTATGCTACACCACTTGGCTATTTGGCGGTTGCTTGTTAAATCCCGAGAGGACACGACCGCAACATCAGCCAATCCACCCCCCTGCCTGAAACATGCAGCCAACATCTGTTCGCTATTTCTTATCTCCATCGTATGGCTGTTCGATGGCTCTACCATACTAGCCTCCGCTATTGTATCAATACGTCATGGCGTCCGGTTCTTCGATTTACTTCGGCTTGTGTTCAGTGGGCTGGCCATAATTGAGGGCATAGCCCTCATAAGCCTCGGGATGCTTTGCTGGAAACTGTCAAGAGAAGCGCCAGTCGGACTGGTATAGTGAGTGCACTACTTGACATTCGCCGATAACAAAGCTAAGCGCAACCTAGAGACGCACCCACTTATAGCTCATGAAATCACCGACGCTGCATTCTGTACACTTATGATATAACTCGTAATTGTACTTAAGGCAATATTTCATTTTAAAATTCGTATACATGCGTTCACCCGGGGCGGCCGGGCAGAAGCTTCGCACGGCATCCGACCCAGATATGGGATATACGTGATGGAACTTAGAAAAACACCATATGCACGAGTGTATATAAGTAGCCTTCCTTCGCCCCATGCAAGAACCACACCACTAAGCTATGAGGCTTTCACCCGCATCCTACCTAATTTCTCTCTTCCTGGCTACACTTGCCAATGGGGCTAGTGTTTCAACACGTCCTGGTCCCTTCAGACTTGTGACAACAGCAAGCACGGCTACACCAGTTGTCTCAACCGGAAATGTCGTTCTATACTATCTAAACCCCGAACCGGGCACTTTGAATCTATTCACCACCACTGCTTTCTTTGGTGAAGACTTCCAATTGTATAATGGAGTATTGGGGACATTCGAACGTATGAGCTTCCGTGCATGATACGAACAGTCAGGTTTACTAATGAGACATTGTTAGATCCTGATGATTCGTCCGGCGACCAACCCTATAATGCGACGACGCCAGCCTCCAATACGTCCCCAGCGTTCAAGAACCAGAATGCCGCTCATGCAGGATACGATCTTGTTGACAACACGTTCCTCGCTATTCATGGAGTTCTGAATGGGACATGGTGGCTTTGCGATGTAGATGGCCTTCCAGTGATTATTTACGCGGCCGCGGCAAGCAGGGGGTGTCAATCTACATACATCGCTGTGCTGGGCTCGTGATTTGTACTCCTGTATTACTGTGGTACAAGAACAATTGACTTTGATGCATCTAACGATAAACGAATGAGGCCACCTGTTGATGAGGTAAGGTTAGTTGTTTGATCGGCGCTTACGGCCAACGGATGCAAATTGTTGCACGGATTGTGTATCGTATCACCGGCGCGCGTCCGAATCCTCGTCAAGACCGTCAAGACCGTTCAGCAACGCAAAATTCATCATGGTGAGTGCCGTTGGTGTTTGAGGACTGCTGAATGGAAGTATATGTCGTTTGAATGAGACAAACCGACCTAGGAAAGACGGATGGAGGGCACACTACTTGGATGGACCGCATAACGCAACCCATGATACTCATACAACGTCCGAATTTTTGTAGGGCCGGGGACCTAAAAAGCACTTGAAGCGCCTTGCTGCGCCCAGCTCATGGATGCTGGACAAACTCTCTGGAACTTACGTGCGTACATGACCCAAAATGCTAGTTAACAGACTTGAGATTTATGCTGTTGGAGTTTAGGCTCCTCGCCCTTCCCCCGGTCCCCACAAGCTCCGGGAATCCCTCCCTCTCTCCATCTTCCTCCGTAACCGTCTCAAGTATGCCTTGACTGGACGTGAGGTCACCACGATCACCGCTCAGCGATTGATCAAGGTGGACAACAAGGTCCGCACCGACAACACCTACCCCACCGGCTTTATGGGTACGTTCACGCGGGTTTGGGTAGGAAAGAGTCACTAAAATCTAGTGAGATAGACGTCGTCTCGATCGAGAAGTCTGGCGAGCACTTCCGTCTGCTCTACGACGTTAAGGGCCGCTTCACAATCCACCGCATCACCGCTGAGGAGGCAACCTACAAGCTCCTCAAGGTTCGTAAAGTCGCACTCGGTGCGCGTGGTGTCCCTTATGTTGTCACACATGATGGCCGAACAATCCGATACCCCGATCCCGCTATTAGGGGTAGGTACATTGATTCACTACATTGTTCAAGTTACTCACAACTGGACTATCTTACAGTTAACGATACCGTTAAGTTCGACTTGACGACCGGCAAGATCACCGACTTTGTCCACTTTGACACTGGTAACCTTGTCGTGATCACTGGCGGGCGCAATATGGGTCGTGCCGGTACCATCATCCATCGTGAGCGCCATATTGGAGGTTTCGATATCGTCCACGTTAAGGATGTGCTTGACCGCACCTTCGCCACCCGGTATGTTGCATCACTCGGCTGGAGTACTGGTTTTAACAATGTATCTGTTTAACAGAATCTCCAACATTTTCGTCATTGGTGAGGGCTCAAAAGCTTGGATTTCGCTACCCAAGGGCAAGGGTACCAAGCTCACCATCTCCGAGGAGCGCGACCAACGCCGAAAGCAACGTGCTGCCGAGGCATAATTGTCACGGCCCGAGTTATCTGCGGAGGGAGGGGGTTTCGCTGCGATTATGCTGTAAGCTTCACGATGTGTTGTTCTATTTCTATGCAATGCTATGCATCTCCATTGTGCATGTGCGAGATGAAGACCACCACGATTGGAGCATAAGTTTATTTAAACACTGATGTACAAACGATTTGGGAACGCAGCAATAAAACAACTATGAGAAAAATGAGGATAAAATGAGTCTATTGGGTGAAGCGAAAGGTTCAGATATGAGGATTCCAACCTGTTTAACGAGATAGTTATTAGCATATAGGGAGTCGACGTACTAGTCAACTATGCTTACCAACGAATATTTGGGATAGATTGGCAGGATCTATCGCAGTGGCAATAAGGTCATTCACAGTATACTCCACACTCATCGAAGTGTCAAGCTTTCGTGAGACGGAAGAAAGAGCACGATCAGCTGCCTCGGCCTCTGCGCTTTCCAGCCCCGTTCCGTCAACGGCCGTGTCAGCGGTGCCTTGGATATGTTTGATCTTGACGGGAGCAGCAGACCTACGTTTGGAGTCAGCGTCACTTAGAGTTGGATAATTCAGGATTGGACATACCAGGAATGGAGCGGATCGTGGTTGAATACCTCCAGAATGGTTTTGATTACACTTGCTTGCTCACGCAATACTCGCAACGTCTCTTCCGCGCAGCGTCGGAATACACCTTCCGTACCAGAGGGACCAAGACCATCGACCATATCCGCGGTTAGCCGGAAAGGAACGGTCTCAGGAATGGGTAGGAGGCGACCCTATGCAACATTGAGCACCAATGCCCACGCAAAATCCAGTCGTAGCAACTCACCTGATCGAATGCAATACCAAGATCAATGTGTACGACCTCCCCAGTTATTTCATGAATTAGGATGTTAGACAAATGTCTGTCCCCCAGTCCCAAGACGTGTCCCACGATTGACGTTGTAGCAGCTGAGCGTTGGTAGTTCAGTCGCATGTCAAACCAAGCCGTCGGAAGCTTGTGCGCTTCGGTGAAAAAGTGGCGCATGACAGGCTTGAAGTGTTCTCGAATTTCGAGGAATGTGTCGTATAGCACTTGAGGCTTCGCAGTTGCTCTTGCCTTGCGAAGGTTCTCAGTACATTTGGCAGGCTGCCAGTCGCTCGGCGAGTATCTGAACAAATAATGATTTAGTTGGCAAAATCGCTATGCTTAAAGACGCCTACTGACTTTTTGTGCGCTCCAATCAACCAGCCTCCCAAAGGCATGGTGTTCGTGACAAACTCCAGCATTCCTGCCTGTGAGGCGAGAGGAATCACCTTGTACGTCCTGACTCCCAGGTTGCGCCTTTTACTCGCTCGGTCTCTCTCGAGCAGAATGTTTACAAGTTCGAAAACCTGCTCCATGACTGCATCTTGTCGCAGGTCATCCTCTCCTTCTCCTTTAAACTATGACGAGAGTGGTTATAGGTAATGTATGCGTAGGTCAAATCTAACGTACCAGTTGCTTATACCTTTCTCCATCATCACCGATACAGTCATTGATCTTGGGAAGATTGATTCCACCGGCTGTTGTGAATCGACTGCTATAACGCTGAACCCGCACAATTGCATCCTCATATCGGCATGTCAAGTCAATCGGCGTATATGCGGTTGAAACCGGCACGTCCAGGTTGTTCAATTTGGCCAGCTCCACATGCGACGGCACGAACTTGTTTTTGCTGTCCTTCAGCGCCTTGTCCTGGCGCAGGGAGTATTTGGCCCACTCCAAACACGCATTACACAATTGAACGAACTCAGCCACGCGTTTGCTGACTCGGGGATCCGCTTGGAGCTGGTTCAAGATGGCACGAGCTGCCTCGTCGCGTCCGTTTTGAGACTGGGGATCGGCGGCTGCGGAGCGAGACTGGCGTCGGCTCGTTGTGGCAGCTGCTGCGGTGCGTGAGCGCGACGATGCGAGTGCGTATACTTGGTGGAGAGTGTGGAATGGGTGGTCCCGACATAGACGAGCCATGAGGTTGCGGACGTTTCTGTGACCTGCGTCCTGCGAAGATGAAAGACGAGCGGAGATTTGATGCACGAGGAACACGAATTTGTGAGACGGAATTTCCTTTAGCGCTTCTTGTAGAACAGAGTCATTCAGCGCATGGTCAGAGAAATTTCCGAACCACAGGGAACAAAGTCGAATCATGGTCTCGTTGTTTTGGGAATCGTCGGCGACCAAACAGCGGGCGTACATTTCGATCGCCTGTTCAAGAAAGACGCGTTGTGATTTGGTATGCCTTTCGAACTGCTCTGTGTCCGCCTTGAGTAGCGCTTGGGATTTACGCTGTTGCTGGGTCAACTGAGCATTTCCCAGCGATGTTCGTAGGCTTTCCCCAATCTGTGTGAGCTCGTTTTTCTTCCGATCCATTCTCGCTTTGAGGCGCCTGACTTCAGGAGAAAACTTGAGTGTCGTGTTGTACTGTTCTTCAGCAAATTTGGCGTAGCGGTGGTAGACGATCGCATGTGAGGGATGCCGATGGAGATCCGTAAGCATCTTTTCAGCTCGTCCAAAGTACTTCTCTCGAATGTCCATTGGCTGTTCAAGACGAGCGTTCGATACCCATGTCCCCTTTCAAGCTGGAATCAGAAAATGGCCTTTCGTACGAGAGAAACAATCTTACAACAAGTGAAAGTAATTGCGCTGTAGAAATTGCGTCCTTTGGCGACCGGGCATGTTTATCTTTAGGCCGCGCGAGAAACTGCTTTAGGAATTCAACCGCCATCTTCTGTTCCTGTTGGGTCCACATGACACTCGCGAACTCTTGCGCAAAGTCGAATTCGTTCTGAAGTGCTCCGTTGTTGGCTCGTGTGATCGAATTGAGCGCGACTTGTAGTTTCTGGGAGTCTCGAGCAGCTTCCGAAAGGCGAATGAGTAGCTCTTGTTCTGACTTCAACAGCTCTTTGGTGGAATCCGAATCTAGGTTTCCGATTTGCAGCGCGCGGTTCTTGTGTATGTTAGCTCGAAGCAGTGACAGCCGTGTTGCAATCAAGCATTCATAGTCGTCGAATCTAAACCGTATAGAAGTTAATTTAGCTAGCCTAGGATCACTAGGAGTCAGTCCTTACTCGAAATCTGGTGATATTTGGGTGAATGCGCGTTGATTAACACCGTGCTCGAGCTTGCTGGGGTCCAAGAACTGCCGAACCTCACCAATACACATCAAAGCGCGTGTGGATTGACGAATCTGAGACATGTCTTCGGATCCCAATTGCCTTAGGCGCTCCATTTCGCTGCGACGAGCATCAAGTACACGAAGCTCTACAATGCCGGGGTCTCGCTCCTGGTGTACCGCGCGAAGTGCATAGTAAAGCGCCGACCCAGGGGGGAAATCCCCGGCAGCGACGGGAAGGTCCCAGGTTTCGGTACGCCATCCAAGTGAATACCCATCGTCTGTCGCAGGAACCTGTGCGTTCTTCGATCCATTGATTAAAGCCATTGCCATATTGTCAAACCCGAACGATTGAAGTGAGTGCAGGACGCCTGGGATACTGGAAGCGGACGCTGTGGGGCTTTCAAACATTGCTCCCAAGAACTGAAACGCCTTGTCCCATCGACCTTCATGGTGGAAACGGCGGATCAAGTGGGTCTGCACATCGTCACTCTTTATACCATAAAAACCATCAGGCTCGTCGATGTGGCTGTATATGTCGTATAGTATTTCCTCGGTACTACGTGTGATATGATGGTCGGGAAAGTCGTGGCTTCGATCTTCGTACAACTCCAGGAAGAGAATCGCGGTGGTATATGCCCCACATCGTAATGCTCCTTCTCCCAGCAAACGATGGTCGATATCAAGCCAGTGATTATAAGCCAGCCAGTCTCGAGGTTCAGCGTGTGACAGTGGATGAAAGTTACGCAAATGTAAGACAACCTGGATCAAGCAACCAATAACTGCGGTTGGCACGGAGTTTTGAGTGAGGAGTTCGGTGAAGTAAGATGATATTTGAGCTCTCGCGGAGTTTTCGCCGTACTTGGTCTTCACTGGTCCAAGTTGGTGCTCCTCGTATTGTAGGATGGCATGCACCAAGACAGGAAGAAGCTGTTTAGCCAAAATATCGTCCATTCGGGCTATATCGACAAGTTGTGCAAAAAACTCCTGGCTCTTGATAGTCGACAACACGGCGCAGAAGTAAGAGCCCATAGTGCGAATCCAGGTAGAATAGTCCGCGGCGGAGTCTTTGATATCTT
Source organism: Ceratobasidium sp. AG-I (assembly GCA_015039395.1). Lineage (NCBI taxonomy): Eukaryota > Fungi > Basidiomycota > Agaricomycetes > Cantharellales > Ceratobasidiaceae > Ceratobasidium > Ceratobasidium sp. AG-I. The sequence goes on along the minus strand of MU132158.1, from coordinate 376,422 downwards.
TGGCCGTAGACAATTCATCCAGTGACCTAGGCTCGATTGTCAATGACGCCTCCGCATATCGCCCGTAAAAGAGTCGCTCTTGTTGAACACTTCGGGAGGTTGATGGCGTTCCAGGGAAACCAGTAATATCAACATCCAAATTCGAGAGGCGACCAATTGTCTGATACGCTGTAAAAACTTTGGAAGGATCTTCCGAATAGATCAAGTCGAACAGAACAACAAGTATCGCCAAGAGCGGAGAAGTCGAATCTCGCTTGTTTTTGGCTGCATGGTCACGATGGATAGCATCCACAGAATGGGCGTCGTGCTGGTCGGATGTCAAAGCTCTGATGCTACCCTTGTTGGCAAATAACAAATCTGTGAACGCTATAGCGTCTTCGCTCTGCAACTGATCTCCTGGAGGAATACATGATTTGAGGTGCCAGAAGTCTGCCTTGGCAAAAGTAGATTGGCGCGCTTCGTCGCTCTGGGCAATGTACAGTAGGCGGTGGACGGTTCGAAACTTGCTAGCGTTTGACGCATAATGCTGAAGGATGTACGACATGTTGTCCGAGTCCAACTCCTCCGCGCGGGATGCGAGCTCAGGATACTTGAGCTGCCTTGGCCATAGTGCTAGAACATTCAGGATTTCAGGGTGAAGGTGTTGAGACTCTCCCACAGATTTCGCGGCCTCTTCTTCGAGTTTGGCGGTCACCCCTTCGACCCAATCCATGAGTTTGTCCCCGAGGTTACGCATGAATGTGTCCCTTTCGCGAGTATAATCATAAGCAATGCGCCCCATCCTTCCTAGAACCTCAAGCCTTGGGGACCCAGACGTGATTGCAGTGACGTGTTTTGGCACAAAGATCAAGCACCAGTCCAGCGCCGACTGAGCCATACGCGCGAGGTCAGGCTGAGTCAAAAGCAGGGAATAGCCATGAATAAGTGTTCGAAGGAGAATCCAGTCTTTTCGGAACTGTTTTAGAGACGCAACGACAACACTGAGAGCTCTCAAAAGGCGAAGTTGTTCATTGACCAAGGGGGAATTGTTGATGGCCGTAAAGAGACGATGGGCCACATGGTAGGCGAGATGAGAGTCTTCAAACAAGTTCGATCGACTTTTGATAAACCAGGAGAGAGCAGCAATTACTGTTTGGGGGGCGAATGCTGGCAAAACTGGATCATGCACCGGAAAATCATCGTCGCCCCAGTAGTATTGAAAGGACTCGAAATCTTTGGCCGCGCTGGCTTTGTCTTGCTGACGAAAAGCGTCAATGATCTCCTCGTCTGGGGCTCCGTTGATGGTGCGGACGATCGAAAATACCACTTGGGGAGCAACTCTGGTGAGATAATCTTGTGGGATCTCGTCTTCGGGACAGGCGTCGTTCGCGCGCTTCAAGATGACATCCTTCAGGTCCGTTGTAGCCTCTGGCGTAAGGCAATGCGTTTCTTCGTCTAGGCTGTCGTCATGATAGAATACGATTGAGAGACCTATAACGTCGTGGAAACAGTTTCGTAGCCCTTCCGATTCAGATATGCCAATGCTCTTGCAGAGACTCTGGAACTGCTTGATACCATGTGAGACCGGTTCCCTCAAACCGCCAGCAAGCAGAAGTGTAGGTCCTACAAGCTTAAAGGACTCTTCGATGCGGTCCCTCGAGGACTTGTAGCCCAGTAGATGGCTAGGAATGTGGGCGAAATCCTTTTGAGCGAGGAAAGTCGAAAAGGCAATCTGCGAAGCATACGCCTCGAACAACTGGGAAAGACTTGTCAAACCCATCCGATCAGAGACGGCAATCAGAACGGACTCCATATAGCGGCTAAAGAAAGTGGAATGATAGCATGTTTCCAGGAGGTGCCAGTATGGGCCACGTCTAACTGAAGAACTGACGACCATAATGTTGCCCAAAGCAATGAAGCGAGTCAACATGCCCTCGAAACTAGCCATACAATCTTCAGTATGACTAGCCACGTCCAAAAGAATCAGCACTTACTCGTCGGTTGAAACTGAAAGCTGCGCCCTCACGTCATGATAAAAAGACATCGGATTTGTTTCGGTATGTTTCAGCGATCTAAACACACGAGCTGTAGCTTCGGCTGCCCGGAAACGCACACGGATGTCACAATCGGCGCCCAGATTGACCAACATTGTCCCCGGTAGATATTCAGGAGAAACCTCATCCGACTCGTCGTTGGATGGGACAGACCAGACCGACTGCTGCGGATCGAGGGCCAAGTATCCGCTCATGAGAACCGTGAGCCGGTCTCGACTCTTCCAAGAGTGAATTTTCTGGGTCACCAGCATTTCGGAAAACCAATGCAGCAGAACGCGAGATTGCACACTAAAATCCTTTTCGATGTCGCCTCGCCTAGTCCAGAGTGGCATAACACATTCCAAGAACGCCAGCAAGGTCAGCTGCATTTTCTCACAACGAGGATGCCCATAAGATTTGAGCAGTTCGCCAAGATGATCGAGCGTGTTTTCTAAGCTGGAGGTGCTCATGTGAAGATATCGGCGGCGAACACATTCAAACACTTCAGGCGCTAGAGTAAAGAAGGCCAGACCATCGCAAGACTGTAAGAACTCAAGGAGGTTGCGGTCCCGGGTAGGCTCTAGATTAGGCGACTGCAGCATTGGCGCCGCAGTCAAGAAGCGAGTCGCAAATGACACAAGAGCTTCAGATGCCCGAGACGCGGTTGAGTCGTCTGTCACTCGAACATTAAGTTCAGAGCTCGCGGTTCGTATCTCAGAAAAGCCGTCCGCATCAAGCTGGGAGGTCGAGGTCTTCCCTTCACCTATAGCAGCAGGTTTTAAATCATGGATCAGTTTGCGCAGAAATGTCCCCAAGTCCACAAAGGCATCTTGAACCTAGCGACTACAAGGTCAATTTTGCATATATAGTAGACATGAAAAACGTACGTCTGCGGATTGCCAAAGTCTTTTCAAAAGCCCTCGGCGTAACGCTTGCTGATTTTTTGCGTTTGAGCCGTTGCTGTGTGTCATCTGGGCAAGCGCACGACGCTTGATGCCAGTGTCGACATCAGGGTCAAGAATTCCTTGCCAAGGGGTGTGATCCATGGTTTCCTCTCCATCGTCAATAAGTGTGTTGTATGCGAGTAGCACCACGATTCGTTCTTCCGAAGTCCACCTGGACGCCGAAACGCACGGCATTATCTTGCGAGCCAACGAGCAAGCGGCTTTGATCACTCGGCTGTTTGCTCTCATGCCATCGGAGACCAGCGACGCTTCAAACCACAATGCAAGGCAAATGAGGTCGATAGCCCTGCGTGCGGCTTCCCGCGACATAAGAGTGACATCCTTCGCAGAGTCCCATTCCGCCAAAAGAGCATCGAGTGATTTCAATAAAAAGGCAGAAGACTTGCGAGCGCGATCATTAGGCGCTATGAGCTCGCTTTCTTGTGTTTCGACGGGTCGGGCAGCCGGGTTGGGTTCTATGGACTGGGTGGAACTTGGCTGGATAGGATCGCCGGGCTGAAATGCAGGAAGCTTGGCGTAGACTAGGTAATCTCGAATCAAGTTTGTCCTATGACGATCGAGCATAGCCTCGGTGGTTGCGCAATCAGGTAGGATGGCAAGTGGCAATGGAAGGATACGTCGAGTTAGAACGCACGACACTTGGAGTAGCTCAAGGATGTCCGCCGGGGAATGAGTGTCGAGGCGGGCCCGTATGCCATTACGAACGACTTCGGTAACGCTCCATGTTTCTGACAGCCAGCCAAGCACTTTGTCCTCCAGCTGCTTTCGAAACAGTCGTACGTCACGACTCGCGATAGCTAGGCACTCGACAAGGAAAGCGCAAACGCTGTCGTGTGGAAATGCGGGTCCTTGGACTAGGAGATCCGTCGCAAACGTTTCGATATCCTTAGAGAGCGTTTGCTTGTCCAAATGTCCATTTTGGGCGATAGCATTCGCCGCATGGCACGCGGCTCTACATTCTAACGCGACGCTCGTTCGACGAATAGCATGGCCCCAGAAAGCGCCGATCTCGTCTGTAAGAGAATTCGGCATAGATGAGTTGAATGGTTTCTGGGCACAAGCAATGGCCGCGCAACACATGAACGCCCAACATGCAGCAGAGTGGTCGTCTTGCGAGAGAAAAGAAGTCAAGGTGGAGCATATGTCTGACTGAATTGATGCGGAAAGCTTGCTCCAGTGCCGATCGATGAGGAATAGCAACACTTGCAACCGGTAGTTGCGCGTCGAAGGGACGGCCTTGATTAACGACAAGAGAGACGATACTGGATTCGATAGCCGAAGGCTTTTGCCCCCACGTCTAGGCGTATTTCGAATGGATCCTACAAAAGCAAGCATCTGCAATACTGTCAAAAATGCTCATGACTTTACGAGTTACAACTAACCTTGGCAATACAATCTGCCTGAAGTTGCAGGGCAACCCACGACAATGCATGGGATGAACCAAAGTCGGCACCATGTCTGAAGGAAGTAGCCACAAACGCTCCACGACTGTCGTCGCCCTGTGGGATACGTAGCCGGAGAACATCTATAGATAAGCCCTCAAGACCCGAGCGATTGTCGGGCTCCGCGTCCAGCGCCGCGTGCAACCGAGCGATAGAATCGGCTCGTTGGAATTTAGCGTCTTCATTTTCCATCATCAAGGGCACGAGGATAGTAAATGCCAACACAAGCCCCTCTTTCACAGGCCGTACTTTGGTAGTCCATAAATTGAGTAGTGGCGACCATAGCTTAGCTCCGGTAGATATCACCTCGCGAGATCGGTTGAGTTCAAGATGAACCAGCGCGGAGTTGAGCGCCCAGATGGCATCCTGATGAGCCGTGCCATCGGCAGGATATTCGGTGAAGTACCTCCGCAATGAGTGTAGAATGGCTCGTGATGCGCCTGGGATTGAGGTCATCATGTAGGACGCGTTGGGATGTGCCAATAACGCTCGAATCAGGGCCACAAACTCGATCTGGTCGAGTCGGATCGCCTTGAGGTGAGTGATGGAGGATGAAGCTACTGTAGAGGGGACTGGAGGTGACATGATTCTTTGTCGCTTTCTTGAAGGACTAAGCACATTTTCCAACTCTCCGTCCGGGTCATCGTTTGTTCGGCCGTCATTCTCAGCTTCGTCGGACAGATCTTCGAGGGTAAGTTTGTGGGATAAACGGTTTCCTAGGACAGCTGCAAACGAGAGCGCCAGAAGATGAGACCAAGTATCTGGATCAAGATAATCTAGGTGTGGACGGAAGCTGATGATAGCCCGCAGCGCTTTGACATAGGGAAGTCCTACTGGAGGAAAGATCGAGCCATTGTGGACAATCATTTGCGTCAAATGGGTCATGAGAGGCTTGACCACCCGCCTATTCAGGTTCGTAACACTCCTCTCAGTGAGCCATCGGACAAAACCAGCTGCTTTTTCCAGGCGCGCAGCAGCATCTGCACCAGCCCTTTTGGAGGCTTTATCCGCGGAAACCTTCATATATTTGTCCCTCTCGTCAAGCACGAGCGGAAACACCTTTTGAAAGATGTACAGCCATGCCTTGCCGTCACCCTTCTCGTCGACACTGTTGACTACACTGTCGCGTTTTAGAACATCCTCCAATATTCTCATCCCCTCGGTGCGATCGCGGATCGTTTTGCCAACAAGTAGCTCTAAAGCGGTGGAGATCTCCTGAGACATGGTAGTAGCAAGTCGACAAGCAGAGCCCGTGAGTTCTAGTTGTAGTCGCCTAGACGGGCAGACCAGTCGATATAGCGTAGCAAACTTCGAAAACTAGATCTAAATGGCTCAAGGTAAACGTTTATCGCGAGGCAAATACAGTGGTTGAGTAAAATGTCGCGTCTGTAATAATATGACACGTGACATTGTGATTTGATTTAAGCTAAACACGTGATGAACGCGACTGTCATGAGAACTGAAACTGCTCCAGTATCCCAGAATCCCCTCAAAACGACATGCATCACGGTACTTATATGCAAACAACGAAAAATAGACCGTATGAACCATCGGGCCGACTTATTGATTGGATTCAACTCAGAATTTTATACATTAGCAGGACCAAACGCCGCCTACCCAGCACGAAGGGAAGACACCAGGGAAAGTTGGTAATAGCTCGTTCCAATACTCGCAAGGCTTATCGATTAGCTTGTGGTTTAGCGTGTCGGCTTGGCTTGAGGATAGCCCAAGTATAGCTAATGAGCTTATATCGCTATCACTGAAAGGTTTCCAGCCGGTTATTTGAGGACCTTTAGATGGATCTAGGAAGTGACATACAAATGAGAACATCTAGAGCTGCAACACAGTCGCATCACGCTCACCTTTGATAAAATTTGTCCAGGCAGTAACCAATAGCTCAGATATAAGTCTTTGCTCGGGCGTTGCCGCAACAAATGGTGGGGATTTCACAATCGTATCAACAGTTCTAGCACAGCAGTAGCCAGGTAAGCATGTAGTTGGATGTTATGAGTGTCAAAAGCCCGCATGCTTACCCCATAACGAATCGGATATCGGAACCTAGCGGATGTAACCTCAACCTTGCCTCATTCAACATCTGCATGCTATTGGCACTCACCATGGAACGCCCCAATTCGAACTCCTCGAGAATTGAGATTGCTAGCCACATGATCAAACCGGTACCGCCAGACCGGTAGTCGCAAGGCCTCCGCCCTCCACTTAGCGAGATTATGCGAGAGGCAAAGCATGTGAGCATCGCGCCACATCCCTGCGCTGACGTTGTATACAGTCGGGTATTGGTCAGAGGGCGTCGGGTAATAGTCGGATAGTTTTGTCGCGTTAGCCTCAGGAAAGTTAAGGTTCCTACTTGCACTATAGATTTGTATTAATAACAGTTCAGTTCGTTTCATAACCTTCCGAACAAACGGCTTACACGTATTGACTTGTGGTATTTAGATACGCAGTGGGCTCCCCTTCCACGATCAATGTGCCTTCGTCCTAGGATAAAATGCATCAACTTTGACCTCCCACGCTAGCATTGCTAGCTAACCATACCTTGTTGGTTCCTACCAGCAATGGTATGCGGGCCGTTTTACCCAGCTTGGTCTGACGTACAACATCTTTAAACACGGTGACATTGTCCACCACTGGTTGAAACTGGGTCCTCGTGTTTAGTAGAGTTTGACGCAAGACGTCTCCAGAGACGCCACGTAGACAGTCCAACAGTCCATTCCCTGTTGGACAACTAAGATTCTTGGCAATGTAGGCGATTTGTTCGTTGAGAGGCCACATGGGTTGAAGCGCTTTATCGGATTAGCGTAAGTCACCAAGCGTCAGCGATCCAAGCGAGACACTTACTATCCCCACTTTGCATAATGGCAGCCCGAATAATAGGATTGTCATGATACGCCAACATGTACAGGTTCGTCATTTCTAAGCATTGTTAGCGCCGATTTTCATAGGAGTTATGTTTGGTCGTCCGCATACACTCACCGGCACCGACGGACTCGCCACCTAAAGTGATCTTTGCAGGATCGCCCCCGAACAAAGCGGCATTTGTGCGCATCCATTCGACAGCAAACCTAGTATCCAAAAGTCCAAGGTTCTGCGTGCTGCCTTTTCCTCGATCCTGGATCTCCTTTGCGTGAGGAAACCCAAAAAGAGACAACCGGTAGTTGATACTAGCAAATACAATGCCTTCCCGAGATCGCCAGGGGTCCGAAAACCACGTTACGCGGGTTATGGAGACGCGATCGAGTCCAGGGGTAAATTTAGGTGCAGTTAGAATGGTAAAGGAGCTTACCTCGTGCTGAGAAATATGTACCGTCTATCTTAGGATCAGAAGATGCACCACTGTCGAATCCTCCACCACTAGCCCATCTTTGAGCATACATGGGCATTCGTGCGCGTGAAAACGGGGCTTACTGAATATAGATGTACACAGGCAACCCTTTTGCGTTTTCTGGTGCGAGCACATTGATTCTTAAGCAATCTTCGCTCTGCACAGCTGTGCCGTTTCCACCATCCGCTCTTCCCTGTAGACACGCTGGTCCAAACTTATTCGCAACTAATACATTTCCCTTGGGACCTTGAGACCGTAGGGGTTGCGGAGGGCGCCACCGGTTTGCCCCGGATGTGTCTTGAGCGTATGGGATGCCCAACCATTTGAGAATTGTTACATTGGGAATTGTTGTATTGTCGCGAAATCCAAGCACAGGGCCAGAGGTTGTGTGAACTAGGAGTTTATTGGGGGCGGCTGTGACAGCTCGTCCAGACAATGCAAGAACGAGTGAGGAAAACGACAGCAGAACTAGTAAGAAGTCGAGTGTGTGACGTCGCCTCAACGATGGCGAAAATAGCTGCCCCATTAATAGAACGGGGAGAATGCTCTGCGACCGCACGCTCTGTCTTATAAGACTGGGTCAGCTCAGCAAGGAAGGCGTTGGTATAGTACTTCTCAACGCAAGAACCTTTGTCAAACCTCGCGTTCAAGACAGCAGGCTCCGAGGAATCGACGATGAACCTGCGCCGCCACGCGACATCGCAAACAGGCCATAATGCGAAAACTAAAGATTGAACAGCACAGAAAACTATTGTATATACAAAATACAGAAATATGTTAACAATACAACGGCGGCAGCAATACGAAAGTCAAGATCAAAGCACTTCACCTCCAGCAATGACTACCAATAGTCATCACACCGATGTTCGACCATTATGCCCCCTCTATCCTTCCGCGCCTTTGCCCATTTCTCAAACCACACCTGCATTTTCCTCCGGCTCTCTGCGTTCCCTACGTTCACCGTTGCAATCATCCGCACCCAATCAACACTCAACGCAAAGCAGGTAAGCTCACGAAAGGACGAATGCTCAGAGTACGGCACTCCATAAATCGTGACCCGCGCGTTGGAGCCCCGTTGCGAGCGGAGGTCGGCCGCGGCATAGTTATGGTTTTTGGTTTGGGCAAGGATCTGTTCAATGGTGGGTGTAGTAGATTGGCCAGCTGGAGGGGCATACCTGGAGCAACCGGCATCAGAATTCATCTTATGTAAGGATAAAATGTGCATATACTTACGTCCAGCCTGTTGGCCTGAACCCCAAAATTCGGTCGTGCCTTGCACGATGGAGTTCCAAATATTCTTTCAGCCTCTCGATGTTAATCTGTCCGAGTGGCAAGACATGCACTTGGGCCTCCGCAGGGTTTTTCGTCAGCATAGCGTGCAGAACGGGGTCTGCTTGACACATAAACACTGCGTGTTTACGAGAATCACAGTATATCTTGGATGACAGTGCCTTCGCGATGGCTACGAACGGTATAGTCAGTCGAAGTGTATCTTCACTTTTGATAGAGTTCGGTTTACCTTTAAGAACACGTTCTTTGCCGATTGTATACGTTCCAACCACCACAAGCACCGTTTGCTTCGTTCCAACCCCAGGGCCCGCCTTCCCTGTGGCTGTTTGCGGCGAAGGAGACGGCGGACCGAATCGGGCCGCCATCTTTTGTGACGGCTTAAACCAACCTCCAACAGTCGGTTGATTGGAAGGTAACGCGGGGAGGCTCGTATTTTTGTCGCCTGAAACATATTGTTTCGCTAGTTCGGCACATGCGTCAATTACCATCGTCTGGGGTGGAAAGCAATACTTTATATAAGGCAGTCAGCCTATCAATGATATCATAACATATCAACGGCAACGCGTACCTTGGGGTTGAGATAGGTTGTATCGAGATAAACCGTATCCAATCTCTGTCCGCAAATTGCGGGGTGCAAGGCATGGCCCGGACATGCGCGGAAGTCGCCACAATGCAAATAAGTAAACTGGCGGTTGCTCCCGATAAAAGATGACTTGATAGGAGAGTCTCCAGCGTCGATTGTTTGCTTGCCTGTAAAGACGAAGAGTGATGATCCCGGACCTGCATATATGAATAGATTAGTTGGTAAAAGTGTGTTTGGTAGCAAGGGAAGCGAAACGAACAATGGTTTGCGTCAATAAGTGTGACTTTGACCCCTCCAGTATCCGGGATTTCAACGGCCTCATTTTCCGGAAGTGGCCTTACCCACTTAGGATCAACACGCAGCATATGCTTGATTAGGTTTGCCGTAGTCACTGTCCCAGGTTAGCGTTTATGTTAGAAAGAGCGAGCTCGGGGTAAACAATGACAATTTGGCCTACCGGAGCAGTAAATTAGCCCATGTTTCCAACTTGAGGATAGACTAGTATAATGATCAGAGTGGGCGTGTCTGGTAACACGGAGCAATAGCACATTCTAGTTATCCATTTGAGGAAAAGGCGACATGTGGCGTACGAGAGAAAATATGCAGTCACGCCGGGTATTTTTCCGTAGCAAAACGCGTCAACAGCAATTGGCATCCCGGGCATGACCTGTGATTGCGTCTCATTATTCAGCATTCGATATAAAAAAATGTGGGGGACAAAATTGAAACACCTTATAGAAAGGTGCTGGGCGTCTCTGCCGACCACTTTCCGCAGCGTTGGCTTTCCCTTTTGCCTTCGATTTCCCCTTGGTATCTGGTTTCACGAAGTTCGCTTCTCGTTTGGCTTGCTGAGCCGCATCAACCGCATCCCAAGCAGCCTTTTCTTCTCTGGACGACATCAATTGATTCAGCGCATTCGAAGTGTGATGTGGCAAGATATCCTTGTATTTAGATACTCCACTCGGCGTTTCGAATGTGCTACTATCTAGGGCGCGCGTATGTTGGCTCGCCCCGACATCATTGCTCGTTGTTGGGGTGGAGAGGCATCGCGAAGTATGTTCACGGATCTCCTATCCCGAAGACGGGTAGTTAGTATGGAGCTCCAGACTCAGGTGCTTAATACCAACCTCTTCCGTGGTGTCTAAAAGAAGTAACCCACATACGGTACACGTTCCTAGAGACACGCTAGCTGCAAGAACCTTATTGCCTAGGCATTCTGAAGATCTGTCGACCGTAGTTGAATCTAGCTGAGGGTCCACGGAAACATCGCCTGTATCATCTTCAATAACTAGTTTTTCGTCGTCCCCATCCTCCCATTCATCTCCAGACAGAGTAAAGTCCAAGATCTCCTCAGGTTTGACAGCAGTAGAGCGTTCGCCAAGGTCGTCTTCATCATCAGATATTACAATAGGGTCGGGTTGCACACTAGAGGGCCCTCCAATAGTATGGGAAATAGACGCAGCCGAGGCTGAAGGGGTGAATTTGGGTCGTTTTAATCCCCCAAAGAAGTTCAGGAGAGTGTGAGGGGCCTCGGTAGATGGGCTTTGTTTCCGTTTTTTGAGAGACGTTGACGAAGGCATTTAAACAGAAATTTCTATGTATAAACGGTGAACTCCTATGGTGTGGACGAACCTGCAAAGGCAAGGCGTGTTGTGGTCGACCGAGCTACAGCAAAAACAAGGCGATGGGTGAGATCATTGCACGTGACTGTCTCTGACCATCGACGGCTATTCGCAATTCTGAACTATTTCTTGGGCCTAGACTTTCTGCTGACGCCTTAAGTTTTATTCTTTTTTCAAACAAGGTGGTTTTGTATGTGATGTACTCCCCCCACACAGTTGGATACGAGCTAGCCCAAGCCCCAGAACAACTACGACCCTTCGCTGTCGGCCCCGAGGGCGGAACTGCCATAGACGATATGTACCACAATCTTTTTTTAAATTGTAAATTCACATAAAAACGACTGTGCGGGGCACGTATGATGACCAGTCGGCGTTAAGACGGCGCCACGCCCGATATAGAAAAAAGTTAAGAGAAACCCTTCTGTGAGGACCGTCAAACAACATAAAGTCTTTCTGTCTCTTGAAATGTTTATCGCATCCTACAGGATCGCTCTGCAAATCCTGGAGTTCCTGTACCCACGCAAATTATCTCAATTCTATGGATGCACCCACGAGGCAGATCCCAATTAGGTGTGCGAGGGTAGGGTGATGATGACACCGCACGCTATACTGGATATGGGTCGAGAAGAACGACCAGAGATGATCGTTTGGACATCAGCCCGTAGGGCGGAGTAAATCAATTTTGTATGTACCGAAACATACAAGGTTTGAAATCTGGAGTGTTCAGCCCAGGACTATAAAGTGCCACGCGCCCAATGACAACTCTTGTCCAAGTCCTCTCCCCTCGTGCTCTTCCAGTCCGATCGCTTTCCTTGGGTTATCTAATACTTGCCGAACCAAGGGCTGTACCTTTCAAGCATTCTATCCCTACCCGACCTCGACTTCACAACACTTGTCTACGTGGCTTGGGATACGGCACATAGCACATATCTCGCCCACTTGACTACAGGCCTGCTGTCTTAATTTGCATCAACCAGGACAATGGTCGCCCCACGATTAGTACCTGGGGACGCACAACCCCTCTACTATGACGATTCTGAGACTGTCGTATACCTAGTTCAAGATAACCCACTCGCATCGCAAGATTCTTTCAGTTCGTACGATACGGATACGGACACGGACACCAGCTCCATATTCTCCCAACACTCGGCTAGCACGTTATCATCTCGGGATGCACGCGGTGAGTAGCGCATCTAATGTGATTCAATTGCTACTGACCCCAGAATGAATGAAGGGTACTTCCAGGAGATTGACGGGCGACTTTACCCCGTCGACCCAGAAATTCCTATATGGATGCCACAGGACGAGGACGAACTACATCGACTTGACCATGAGCACATGGCGATAAAGCTTGTCGTGGGTGGCAACTACCTCGGCCCTACCGCTGCGCACCTCCGATACGAGCCAGGTGTACCACGAAAGCGGGTTTTGGATGTCGGCACCCAGCAAGGATCCTGGTTAGTAAATTTCTCAGTATACGTTCTCCCGGTACCTAACCAATCATCACGTCTTCTCTCGCGCAAACCACTCGAACCCGGAAATTTTGCTACAGGGTCCAAGAAATGGCGAGCGAGTTTCCACACGTCGAGTTTGTTAGCTTGGACGTCTCACCGATGGCCGCGCATATACCACGAGAGAATATTACATTCGAGGTCTACGACTTGTACGCTGGATTAGCCGAGGCTGATGCTAGTTTTGACATGGTCCATGTCCGAAATACGGCAACCAAGGTAAGCGCAAATTGCTCCACCCGCTCCAGCTCAATCTAACAAACAACCCCTCAATTCCTATCACTCCGCCCCATTATCCGTATCGGTACCGAAAAGGTTGCCAATTACACGGCTCTTGTGCGGGAGATTCACCGTGTCCTCAAGCCCGGTGGGTTATTCCTCTCGGGTGAACTGGAAAACGAGACGTACGACGGCTCTGCACCAGACACACCCGCTGGTGACCTACACCCACGCCTGTCGCATGCACTGGTATACATTCGCCAAGCCCTGGCCAGCCAGGGGGTCACTGTATACGCGGGCCGGATGCTACCGGAGATGCTCGCGGACCCCACTTTATTCGCCCGCCGGTCTTTCGGGCCTGCCCTGAAATCAGACAGCGACTCGAGTTCAGAGAGCTCATTCAGTGACAACGAATCAATGCTCTCATTCGACTCTGCGCAAAACACTCCGATTACCCCTCCTCAGACACAATCCAACCTTTCTTCGTTGCCATCTCCACTCTCCGCGTGTGGTTTCAGGCAGATCACGCCGCATAAATGGAACATTCCTTCCACACCATGGCCTGATCCCGTTACTACCCCTGCTTTACATGAAGCTGGCCGCCAAGCGCTCCTTGCTCTGCAGCGGGGGTGGCCATCTCTCGTCACTCTGCTTCAGGCGTGCGCCGGGGTTTCTGAAGACGAGGCACGCAGTATGGTATCCGGCGCGCTAGCGGACCATTTCGAACATTCTGGTCTTAAGATCATCATCAAATACTACACGGTCTGGGCGTACAAGATCTAGAAGTTGGTCGCCGCGACTGAACACCCCATTTCAATAGCCCCTCTCTGTCTAACACAGCTTTCGTCGTTTTCACGTTCATACCACAATATCTCTTGGTCTCTCTTGTACTTTGTTCGCTTTGGAAATTGGGCTTTTCTTCTCCTTGGGGCGCAGCGCTGGGCGAGGTGGCTGCGTCAAACGACTTTGTTCTTGTCTCTATTCCTCCTCGCTTTGATCTGCTTTGTTTGTTATGAGCCCATAATGCGGCTCACATGAAACACGTGTACACACATAACCTTGAAATGATGATATACCTCACCTGCATATCAAAATATATACGTGGTTTGTTCACTCATGTGTGTAGTACACGACATGTGTCGATAAGCCGTACTACGCTCGATCACATAATAGCCGCAATCGCCGAGTCGCTTGTGGGACCGCTTGTCCGGATGGGGTGCTATGAGATGCCGCGCCTCATATTAAACGGGTGCGATGATATGTTAAAACCTTGTTGAGTTAAGTTAAGAAGACATAGCGATGGAACAAAAAGTCCCGAGCTCGATCACTTAGGAAGTTAAATCTATCATATCTGATAACTTTCGCCACAACCACATGCACAAGTCGATTTGCCATGTGCGAGTAGAGGTGGCGTTATGGTAAGATGTCTGAAATAACCTCGGTGGCTGAAAAGACCTATGATTCCGGTTGAGTATCGGGCGGCGACCATTTTCGTGATCAGTCTTCCATACCAACGGATGGTTTGATGTAAACCTTCAACTGAACAATCAAACTTATCGAGTTATATTGCATATAAAGTTATATCACATGCGATAGGCTTTGCTGTCTGCCCGGTTACGGTATGTTGCCAACGCCCACACGTTACCGACCTACAATCCCCTCTGCTGTACAGGACCACGCGCCACCATGAGTAAGCGCCGCATAGCGGTACCGAGCACATTGCTCTCAACAGTTCCCGCTCGCCTCTGCCCATGTAAAATGACATCTAACACGCAAAGATGACTTGAAACGACCCACTCTTCTTGCTCAAATCGCCAAACAGATCTGCTGGCTATCCTTGTGCACCCGTTTCAGAAGCCCGCTTTGCCGCAATTATGTTGGCTCAACTAGGCAGGATCCCACACCAGGTGATGTACAATTGTCTATTCAGACTTTGGGGCGACAGCCGCGAGACGCGCGGGTATCACAAGCGTCACTGAATGCGCGTAAGAATTCGGGCCAAGAGAGAAGCCGCTGAAAGAGCAGCAGGCACAAAGCCCTTGAAGAATAGAGGATCTACAAAAAGCTCCGAAGGCTTCACGCAATCGGTACAGGGCTTCCTCTCTCACAACACTTTTAATTTAAGAATTGAATACCAATTATAAGTTGCTAAGCTCCGAACTTTCTCCTCGCTCGCGTCAAACTCCCACATCCCACCTACCGCGTCACCCCTCTCGTAACAAATCAATCTCTTATCCTCCGTCTTAGACCCGCACATCTCCCTAAGCACGCAATACAAAGTTTGCGCAATGTGACACCAAGTAGAGCTCCAGGAAACGTTCATGCTTACGGACTTATTCTCTGGTTGTATATTGTCTTGTTAACCGAGCCGCAAAGCAGAACGAGCAAGGGGAGCCAACCACATCAGTTATCAACAGACCGAGAAATTGTGAAGGGGCCCATCTCAAAAGA
>MU132158.1:335400-355426 GCA_015039395.1 Ceratobasidium sp. AG-I | reverse complement strand
AGATCGCACCAAACATGTTGCAGATCCGCATACACCCGAATGAATGTTTGCCGATCGGTGGCGTATTACTGGCACAGAGGTTCTATGACTGGTTTGGGATCATCCGGGGTGTGGCGCCAAGCTCGCTGCTTCTCTCACTTGGCTATTTCCGAGCATGGAGCACTGGCCGAATACTATGTGATCAGGGCTGGTTTGTGAGGGAATTAGGGTTAGAACGGCGTACTTGCCAGTACAGTAAACAGGATCTGGCTTATTGTCTAGGGCAGCACAGTGACTACACATACGTGCGAATAGATATACACCAAATAGCAATACAACAATGTCTTCCGCCTTTCCATTCTAGAATATTTGCCATTTCAGCCTTCCCGCTTTGCGCCCGCAGCATCATTCTTCATGAGGACAACTATGCAATACACTGTATTCAACAATACAAAGAATGAGGCTAATAACGAATGAACGAAACTAAAGTCCGAAACTCAACGTAATCTATATACATACAACTCAACGCAAGCCTCACTGCACATGAGGTCTATCAAAAAATGAGAGCACAGATGTCCGCACTGAATCCGCCAACGCGGGCGAAGCCACATCATCTCTTGATCCCTCTGGTCTTAGCCCGGCCATGCTAGCTTTTGCTTCTCGTTCGCCGGAGATTTCGTGGCCATCAAGCGTGGAGGATGCTACTAACGGTCCGGATCGGGTTGAGTATAAGGAAACCTGGCTCGGGCTTAGTGAATGTATGCTGGTTCGAGATTGAGCGTGAGGTCCGGGTGAGATGGGTGAGACGTGCATGAAGTACCCAGGTCCCTCGTTCGACTGAGGTTTGTCTTCTGAGGGAGAGTCGGAAAGTGCAGAGCTGGTGTCTGAGAGTCGATGTCTGAGATGAGCAAGGACATGGGAGACGTCTGTTTGGAGAGCTGGAGGAGGGTGTGGGGAGGTGCGGAAGTCGGTGGGGCTGGAGACCATGGGCGCGCTAGCAATTCCTTGTTGGGCGTTCGGTGAACGTGAGAGCTCGTCGAATTGGAAGGGGTTGGAATGGATGGATTCGATATCTGTGGACGCGCGACGGGGGAATTCAGGTGGTGAGACTGAAGCTGATGCCAATACGGAGCTTGATTGACGAGCTGAACTTCGTGGGGGGACTGGAGGAGGCACCTTAGGCACATATGCGACGGACGTCTCAGACGGATCTTCAAGGAAAGGATTCGACGCGTGTCGGCTAGATGACTGAGAAGGATTGGGAACAAAGGCCAAGGAACGATGAACCAACGTTGGAGTTGTCGGGAGCGCAAAATCCCTAGGCATCTCCGATGCTCTCGCTGACGTAGGTTGTTGCACGTCCAGTGACAGAGTCGTATAATCCGACATTGCCACGCTCGGCGTAAAATGCACTCTCATCGGGTTCGAATGGGGCGCATTCTCTGACCTGATGTAAACGTCCCTAATCTCACTGGCGGCCGCCTCTGTCCCTTGCCCCTCGAACAGCCCCCGGGCGCGTGTCTTCAACAGCCCAGCATCCTCATTCGGGGTTTTAGGCGAGTTGGAGGCAGACTCTGGAGAGTGGAATGAGGCGGACCGGCCTCTGCTTCTGTTTACATCTGCCGACCAGAAATCAGAGGCCCGGTCCGGTCGAACTCCGTTGGAGCTGGTGTTTCGTTTTTCAGACATGCTGCGTTTGCGAGGGCGGGAGTGGGAGCGGGCGCGTTTGCGGCGGAGTGCGCAGCGGACGAGGAAGAAGATTGCGGCGAAGAATATGAGCGCTGGGCGGTGGGGAGTGGGAGTGAGTGATTGTGATCTGTATATATGCATGGTATGGGAATATTGCGTACCGCTCAGTCCTATGATTACTACGCCTACTACAAAGAGCTTGCTGCCTGGGGTAAAAAGTTGGCTGGCGACAGACGAGCTGCTCGCACTCGTCTGGGTTGACGCTGATGCTGTAGGAGCCGACGCTGCCGCAGTATTCGTGACAGAAGACGTGTTCGGAGCGAAGGTTGCAGTTGACGTGGTCCCAGGCGAGGACTTTGCCTCGGGTGTGCTGGATGATGTGGGGGCAACGACCAATGAAACCGTATTGATCTCAGTAAAGGTCGCCGTAGTCGTAATGAATATAGGGCGTGTACGAGTTCGGGTACGGGTGCGGGGCGGAGGCTGACCGGGTTGACCAGTCTCTTCGAGTGCGACGAGGGTGTGGGAGACCAGCTCAGTGAACGGCGCGGACGCAGGAGGCATACGTGGCAGAGAATGAGAGTAGACGATGACCAGATTCGAATAAGAAAAGACAGAAAGTCCGGGATGATCAAGAAATAAAGAGGGTGTGCACACGTGTCCGGTCAGCAGTTTTGTTGTCGAGCCTAGTTTCCTATCGTGGCTCGATTCGAGCGGTGGGTGGGATCACGAGCTCGATCCATTAAGTATGGGACCTAAAGTAGCCTGCGCAGCAGAGATTGTGTAGGTGCCTCACACCCGTCGCGCAGCAACAGCCTGTCGAGATGGGTTTTCGGCGCTCTGGGTCGAGGAAGACCAGGTGATTAGTCAGGTGGGATGGAGTTAGGTCGTGATGGCGCAGTCGTGAAGCAGGATGAATTGGACTCGAATTGACCGATATTTGACTGGAGGCGGCGTGAATTCAATGGAAATCGACTGATACGGTGTGTAGCGGAACAGTGCATCTAGACAACCGGGGAGATTCATATGTCATATCAAGGAGACTGGGGCGTTTTGGGCTGCGCAGCTCGTCAAAGAAAGAATGCGTTAAATCTGTTCCATGATTCTAATTCTTTCATCGCCCGTTGTTATAATCCAGGTAGACGCGAGCGGGCTAGGGATAAATCTTCCGCTTTGGAGACCCCTCCTAGGCCGCAGCTGGTTACAGAATCGGCAGCCAGTCGCAATCCCCTTTAAAAAACTAGGTTCGCCCTCGCCATGTCGATTGGATTTCCATAGTTACGGCCGTAGACTGATTTCATGATAGAGCGACCAGTTATAAGATAATGAGAGCTTGATCATCCATGGGCTTTCACTATGCAGACATATAGAGTTGTAAGAACATAAAGGTGTGGTGGGTGGTGCGGTGGTGGTGTAAGAGAGGACCATGGGACGATTAGATTAGATCAAGATAAGATTGATGGGCGTTTAGAATGGTTCCGTGTACCCCGCATCCCATCCGAACGCGTCGACCACACCAAGAGTCTCAGTGGCGGCGCTGAACATGGACCTAGGGCTTCCCACCGCGTTAAATGAGATCTTCACCGGTCTCAGAAGCATGTATGTATTTTATTTTATGCTTGTGTGGATGTCCGTTGATTTCCGGGCAGCGAGATCGAGTCTAGGACACTCGCCGGGAGACAGTTGGCAGAATATGTGAGTGTCGTGAGACCGCCGATTTGATGTGGGCTGATGGGCGTATAGGTTATAACTGCAGCAGCGGAAGAGCCGGACAACGGCGAGAAGCTCTGGAATGAGCAACTTATCCCTTCCATTACCCGCTTCGCCCAAGGATCAGAACCAGACTGTTATGGCGCACTCGCAGCTATTGGTATGTCGGTCAGATCGCTGCTTGTTTTCTTGCTACTCATTTTGATTTTGCATGTAGACAATCTGGTACAGATCCAGCTTACCGAGGTCAACGAAATGGTCACAACCAACCTCTACCGTTTCTATGGCCTCGTCAAAGCTCTACTACCCCGCGAGCAAGCTGCGTCTTCCCTTGGAATAATCGCTCGTCTTGGTGGTGCTACTTTTGGCGATGCTTTTATTGACTACGAGGTTGAAATGGCCCTCAATACTATCATCCAAAACGAACGGTCCCGCCAGTCTGCTCTAGTTGTCCTCACTGAGCTGGCCAAGAACAGCCCGGGCAATTTTTATCGACACGTGGAGCTCGTGTTGGAGCAAATATGGGTCCCTCTACGTGACTCGAGGGTGAGCTCGGAGTTTCGGCACCATTCTGTCCCCGTCGCGCGCTAATCACTTTGCACTGTAGCTTGACGTGAAGCATGCTGCCGCAGAGCTCGTGGCTGTTTGCCTGCAAAATTTGTTCTCGCGAGACAGTCAAATTAGCTATCCTGTTGCCGAGCGATTGCTCCATGTTACGCTTGACTCGCTCCGCGCGAGCAACTCGGCGACACTCGTAGCGGGCATGTTTGTCTACAAGGAGCTTCTCAAGCGAGGTGGTATGGTAAGTTATATCTCATAACCCCTTGAAACTCGATCTCGCGACGATAAACTGACCGCTCCGCAGCTTCTACAAAGCTCTTATCAAGGTTAGCACGCCCTGCAGGCCGACTTATCTACTTATGTGAATCTCGAGCTGTCGGGAATGCTGACTATTTGGGCTATTTAGAGGCTAGCGACAATATTCTTGCCCTGCGCCAACATCGTGATGGCATGGTGCGCCGCGTGTGCATTGTCATTATCCCAGACCTCGCCGCGTATGATGCGGAATCATTTACTGCAAAGCACATGGGAGGTGTGATCACACACCTTCTAAGTGTGACTGTTAGGCCGGCGAGCCCGGACGAGCGCGGATTGGCATTTCAGGTGATCGGCGCACTGGCCAAGGCCGTCCAAACCGGGATTATGACCAACATGGACAGAATTATAGAGAGGGTCCATGAGGCATTGACGACATATGTGTGAGTGCTTCAGATCTCTAGCAGCTAACGATCGATCTGGGTTCTTGATGGAAGGCATCTCCGCTTGCACTTTTAGGAGTGATTTGTTTGGCTTCATACCAAGAGTTTGTTTGTAAGAAGGGTTACTTATCTTCTATCGCTTTAGGAAGAAAACCTCTCCCCCTATCGATCCGGTGTTTGAATGTATCAAGAAGTTAGTCAAGGCGCTTGGCCCCCTATTCGCCCGGCATGCGCAATCGTTGTTGGACGCAATGTTCTCGCATAAGTTGACAGAAGGGCTAAAGCGGGCTGTGGACGCAATAATTCGTGGAGTTCCTGCTCTAGCTCCCGATATCAAGGGTGGGAGCAGGATGCTTGTTTCGAGCAGCCTCGGTACTAAGTACTTTTGGCTCCAGAGCGACTGCTGCAACTGTTAACTATGACATTGTGCCAAAGGAGATATGAGCCTCTTGGATCTCCAGAGGCTCAGACTGGAACTTCACTGCCAGCGGATCCCAAGGTATGTTGGGATTAAACTGCTATTAACGATACGAAATCAACGCAATTGGATTTATAGACCCAGGTCGAGCTGCACAGCCCCGATACAATCACCCTTGCTTTGCATATTCTTGGGACTTCTGATTTCACAGGTGCGCAGTCACATATGGCACCCAGCGATTGCAAGCTTACTCGTACCCATAGGCCACAATCTTAGCGAGGTTGTGCGAGTATGTATTATCCCGTATTTGGCTGAGGAGCACCCAAAAATACGGCAGACAGCTGCCCTCTCGGCATGCGTGCTCATTGCGTTGGACCCAGTGTGCTTTCAAACGAGCGACTACTCAGTTGGGATCTTGATGGACATGCTGGATAGGCTACTGACTCTTGCTGTGGCGGACCAAGGTGTGTGAAATACAAGGAGAACATTGTCATCAGCTGAATTTAATTGAACAACGTAGATTCGTCGGTGAGGCATACGGTCTTAGGCGCGTTGGATGCCAGGTTTGACAGGCACTTGGCTCACGTGAGTTTTCAACAATGCTCCCACCCAAGGATGACAGTTGACGTTGTGTAGAACGACTGTGTCCGATATTTGTTCATTGCTGCGAACGACGAGGTATTTGCAAATCGCGAGCTGGCTGTGAAGCACATAGGTCGACTGTCTGCGCTGAACCCGGCGTACGTGATGCCGCTGCTAAGGAAAACAGTTATTCAGCTGCTGAATGAGGTCGAGTATTCAATTGTATCGTGCGTCCTAGTTTTCTAAGGCCTGTTTTCGGCTCTGCTGACACACAATTATCCTTTAGCCGTCGTAAAGAAGAAAGTGCCAAGCTTTTGACTGAGCTCATCACATCTACGGACACTCTCATCACTCCCTACAGCATCCCTATGCTTCGCTGCCTTCTTCCGCGAGCTCAAGAGAAAACCACAATCGAAGTCGGGAGCGCAATCATGCGCTGTCTCTGCGCGCTTGCCATTGTTGGTGGAGAGCATATCGCTGAGTTCACTGCGGAGATCATGGCCCTTGTCGTGCGCACATTGTCAGATCCTGTAGCATTGCGACAGCGCAAAGCTGCACTAGAAACGCTCGGCGCAGTCTGTTCGTCGACTGGTTATTTGGTTGATCCGGAGCTAGAGCATCCCAAGCTGGTTGAATTGATTACGCGGGTGCTCGTCAGTGAGAAAGACCAGGATACGAGAAGGGAGGCGATGAGGGTATGTGGATTTGGTTTGCT
Source organism: Ceratobasidium sp. AG-I (assembly GCA_015039395.1). NCBI lineage: Eukaryota > Fungi > Basidiomycota > Agaricomycetes > Cantharellales > Ceratobasidiaceae > Ceratobasidium > Ceratobasidium sp. AG-I. Next base: position 349,074 of record MU132158.1, on the reverse strand, counting down.
GGAACCCATGTTTTTTATTTGATTTGGCTTGGTTACAGGCTCTTGGAATACTTGGGGCAGTGGATCCATACAAACACGCGGTAAGTACGGTTGTGGAGAATATCCTCAATCTACAAACTAATTCAGCTCGCACGTAGCACAACATGAATCATGCCGACGAGACAACTCAGGAGGTCGTAAATCCTAGCCCTACCGATCTTGCTGCGGCTGCGACTGATACCAACAAAGATGAATACTCTTCAACGGTTGTGTTCTCTGCGTTGGTCAGCATCCTCAAGACGCCGAGCATGTCAGGGTCACACCAGTCTGCTATTGAGGCTATCATGTCGATCTGCAAAACGCAAGGGCTGAAAATTCTTGGATATCTACCTCAGGTATGGTTCCTATTTGTTTCAGTGAGGCGACTCGAGCTAATTCAGAGTGCATTTATTTAGGTCATGCCGGTATTCTTTCACGTTATCCGGACATCTCGGTCACAGGCACAAGTTTACCACCTGCAGCAGTTGGGGCTGCTAGTTGGTATCCTAGGACAGCACACACGAAATCATCTTCCAAAGATTCTCGAGCTAATTGGCGAACTATGGGGACAATCACCTCTTCTTGAGCCGCATATTGTCGCCTTGATCGAAAATCTTGCTCGAGGATTTGCAGCAGAGTTTAATCAATATATTCCTGCAATAATTGGGCCTATGCTCAACATCTTTGAACACGAGTCCCCCGAAAAGGCCCAGGCAGCACAGAGTAGGGCTTTGCAAGCAATTGTTGTTCTCGCGCCTGGTGTGGATCCTGCATTGGTCTTACCCGTGATGCTCAGGACTGCGGAGCGAGCAGATGCGCCAGTGGTCCTGAGGCGAGGGGCGATTACTGCTGTGTCTCGTCTTGCAGAGCGATGCGACTTGTCCGATCACGCGTCTCGAAGTAAGCCCCTCCTAACCACAGTTCTTCTTCCCTAACCCATTCGTATGGCGGAAACAGTTATCCACCCTTTGCTCCGCATCTTGTTGAACTCGGGCAACGATCGTAAGTCGAGTTCCTCGTAATATGGATCAACTTTAACGTTATTCTAGTTCGACTTGCTGTCATGGAAGCTATTTGTACTCTGATGCAGATTTTCGGACAGGATTTTGTAGTTCTTGTCCCTACCATTGACAAGTGTTTGCAGACCCATCGCATCAGCCATCCTCCGTACCATAATCTTGCGCAAAAGATGCTAAAAAACATCCCGATTCCTCCATACAGCGCATCGGACTAGTAAGCTGACTCTCTTTGATTTACGACGACAGTGATACTTATGCTTGAACAGTCTTTTCGACCGCCTCGAGCCAGTTGCCGAATCTGTTCAACTCGTAGTCAATCAGCAACATCTAAAGGCTGCTTGGGACGTTTCCCAAATCTCAGCGACTGAGGATTGGAGAGAGTGGATGAGACGTTTTGCAATTGAATGTCTCAAAGAATCGCCTTCCCATGCGTTGAGGTCTTGTCGAACTATTGCGGACTCGGTGTGTAACACGTTTTCCATCGGCGAGAGTAGGAACTTACCCCTAGGTTAGCACACGCCATTGCTCAAGGAACTGTTCAGCATCAGTTTCTTCAGGTATGTCTTATGTATATGCGTAGCGATTTATCTGAGTATTTGCAGATGTTACTTTTCGCTTTCGGAAGACCTGCGCGATGAGCTGGACAGGATCCTCGAAATTGCTCTCACCGATACCCGCAATCCTGCGGACGTCTGTCATATGATCCTCAACGCTGCTGAGTTTATGGAACATGATGACAAGTAGACTAACCTCGTTCACTATTGCTTTGTCAATGTTTACTGACCTCGTTTGAATAGGCCACTGCCAATCCCGCTCTCTGTCCTCTCAGAGTGTGCCATGCGAACACATGCCTTTGCTAAAGCGCTCCACTGGCGAGAGCTGGACTTTTTGAGCGGGGCTAGTGCTTCTGGCTCAGTGGTAGAGTCATTGATTTTCATAAACACCCGCTTAGGCCAATCAGATGCTGCGTATGGGACGCTAACAGTGAGCAAAGCACTTTGAATCTAACAAACGCCTGGCTAATGCTAAGGTCAGGCCGCTCGAGACCAACCAGATTTCGTCGAACATGAGCAATGGTATGAGAGACTCGGTAAGGTGAGTAAAACCATTAAACCTCCTCCTTCTTTTGTTTAATGATAAATTCTTAGTGGGGAGAAGCCTATGCCCTATACAACCATCGTACAGGAGAAGATGCCGAATCACCAGCCGTTCTCATTGGGAAGATGCGGTCTGTGCGTTTGCTCTTTTGCTTGACTCACAGCTGACATTTCGTTGCTAGATGCCTTCATGCACTTGGAGAGTGAGTCAGAGGCTTTTTGGCATCGTTTCACAACTGATAGTGTTTTTAGATGGCGCCAGCTCGAAGAGATGTCTCGGAGAGAATGGACGAACGCATCACATATCATGAGGGTACAAATTGCGCCACTGGTGAGTCTAGCTGATGCGATTTACACGACCTACACTCAAATTTTAAATTAGGCAACTGCCGCAGCATGGTTGGTGATGCACATAAGCTCCCTCAGTCTATATTAACAGTTATTTCGCAGGTCACTTCAGAAATGGGATTCTATGGTATGCTTTGACCCCACTGTGGGGTATTCCTGGCTAACGTGTAACCTAGTCCGAATACATCAACACCTTGGACGAGAACACTGCCGATTGTTCTTTCTATAAAGCTGTCCAGGCCGTGCACCGTGATCGATTTACCAGAGCGCAGCAGCACGTTGATAGGGCTCGGGAGCAACAGGACGAAGAGTTAACTGCCTTGGCAGAGCAGAACTACGGACGCTCATATAGGTAAAGCAAAGCTATTTGCACTATTCTCCGAAACTCAATTTATTGTGATGATCTAGCATGGTACTCAGGATGCAAATGCTCAGTGAGGTTGGTCTTGATTTTTGCCTCATTTGTTTGAAAGTACTGAAGTATGCGTTCGGGTAGATTGAAGAGGTTGGATCCCCTCACGCCTGCACTTCCACTCCCCTAACTACTTCCCTAACATAGATGATCAAATGGAAAATGTCGGCGGACAACCTTCAACGCCAAAGCACGATCCAGAAGGTGTGGATGCATCGGTAAGCTCGGAAAACCTTGAGTATTATCACGTCCTAATGACCTATTATTGTCTAGTCTGCAGCAATCTCAACCTGAAGTCGAAGTCTGGCAGCGAATCGTTCAGCTACGCACACTAGTATTAATTCCTAAGCAAGATCCAACGATGTGGACCAAATTCGCAAACCTCTGCCGGAAAAACGAGCGATACTTCCTGGCTGAAAGGACATTTAACTCTCTTTTGGATGAAAGGTTTTGGACCTCGACAAATGGAGTGGGAGAATTTCATTTTGTTATTCGTCACTAGCTAATTCTTGTTTATAGGGGTCTGTCGCTCCTCCTTCTGTTATATATTCGCACCTTAAATTCCTCTGGACCGGAGATCATAAGCGGAGGACCATTGAAGCGATGTCTAGATTTATCGGGGACATGTCGCGGGACCTTGGCCTGGACCCAGACGATCCATTTGCTCATATCGACGAGCTCAATACGGAACCGCAGTTAAAAGATTTCAGCAAACTACTCGCCAAATGCTACCTAAAACGAGCCGAGTGGATGGTTGAGCTCGATCCCAACTGGGCAATGGTACGCCTATTGAGCAGACGCACGCGTTTTTTTTTAAAAAAAACTTGACTATTTAGAATAAGCCGGATGCCGTACTCAGCGGATACGATTTGGCCACGAAGATCGCCCCAGATTGGTATAAGGGTACGCAGACTATTTTTGCTCGTAATGCTTGACACCTGACACGTCGAGCCGTTGTTTAGCATGGTCTACTTGGGCTGCTGCAAATCACGAGGTCATTGGGCTACACGAAAGCCAAACCGATCAGCGGACAGAAGAGGTCTCACCGACTATAATTGCTTATATTCTAGGGGCAATGCAGGGTCAGTACGTGCAACAGATCTGGGGGCCGCAGCTAAACTTCAGTAGGATTTTTCCGAAGCATTGAACTAAGGAAGAAAACCAGCCTTCAAGACAGCCTCCGTTTGCTGGTGAGCGAGTTGTAGGGTTGTTAAACCAGATCTAATGCATGCTTCTAGACGATGTGGTTCAAGTATGGCGCACATCCTGTAAGAAATGATAACTACTATCAAAACGAAGTTCATAATACTAACAAATCTTATAGGCTGTCCACAAGGACATGGCTGAAGGTATATCGGCTCTTCCAGCTGATACCTGGCTCGAAGTAATACCACAGGTACCTCCCCCGGTAATCCTACAAGGGTTTCTTCGATGCTCACTTGGATTTTTACGTTAGGTCATTGCCAGGATTCAGACCCCTAGTCCGCTCATCAGGGGATTGATTAATAGTCTTCTCCTGGGCGTGGGTCAAGCTCATGCTCAAGCATTGATTTATCCTTTGTCTGTGGCCTCTCGGAGCACAAGCATTGCCCGACAGCAAGCCGCCGCTAACATCCTAGACCGAATGAGAGTTCAAAACAACATTCTAGTCGAGGAAGCACTGTCGATCAGTCAGGAGCTCATTCGCGTGGCGATTCTGTGGCCCGAAATGTGGCATGAAGGGCTGGAGGAAGCATCAAGGCTGTACTTTACGGAGCGCGACCCCGAAGGAATGATTGCAGTCCTTGAGCCATTGCATGCTCAGCTAGAAAAGGCAAGCCTTATTACCAAGTCTACTTCACCCCTTTAGCTAACGCGCGCGACCGAAGGGTGCAAGCACCACTCGTGAGAGGTCATTCTTGCAGGCCTTTGGAGAGCAATTAGCCCAAGCTCGAGAACACACACGCGCCTACCAAGCCTACGGAAACGTGCGGGATCTAACATTAGCGTGGGACGTGTGAGTAGACATGAGTATCTTCACTCACCTTACCCTGAATCACTATTTACTAGGTATTACGTTGTATTCAAGCGCATTGAGAGGCAGCTTGCTGCGATGCCGGTACTGGACCTTCAGTTCGCGAGCCCCATCCTGAAGCGAGCCCGCAACTTGCGTTTGGCTATTCCTGGTTCGTTTGCATAAAATTCATCCTTCAGACGACGCTCACTTTGTATAATGGTAGGCTCTTATGTCGTTGGTCGTGAGGTGGTCACTATCGCAAGTTTCTCGCCCAACCTCGCCATCATAGCCTCAAAGCAGAGGCCTAGGCGAATGTCTATATTTGGAAACGATGGGCGAGAGTACCAATTTGGGCTTAAAGGTATGCAGGCATAGTGTTCTAAAGACTTGAATTTAGCTAACCATATATGTACAGGGCACGAGGACTTGCGGCAAGACGAACGAGCGATGCAGCTGTTTGGTCTGGTCAATACGCTGTTGTCCCAGGACCCCGATAGCTTCAAGCGGTCTCTGCATATCCAGCGCTACCCAATCATACCGCTGGCCCCCAATGTTGGCTTGTTTGGTTGGGTGCAGCAATCGGAAACACTCCATGTCCTCATTCGGGATTATCGAGGTAGGATATTGATTAACTGCGTCGCCCGAATGATGATACTACTGTTGATAGAAACCCGGAAAATATTGCTGAATATCGAGTACCGACTAATGTTGCAGGTATGCATTACCGCGTAGAAAGTGTTGATAATCCCAGCTGACGCAATTTTCAGATGGCTCCCGACTACGAGTGAGTCGTAAAAATGGCTACAAAAATACTTACTAACCATTGGCTAGATCTTTAACACTCATACAAAAGGTGGAAGTATTCGAGTATGCCCTCGACAATACGACTGGGCAGGACCTCTACCGGATATTATGGCTGAAGAGTGCAAATTCTGAGGAATGGCTTGAAAGGCGGACGACCTACACTAGGTCACTTGCGGTTACGAGTATGGTTGGGCACATCCTTGGGCTCGGAGACCGTCATCCTTCCAACCTGCTCATCCACCGCATCACTGGGAAAGTTATTCACATTGACTTCGGAGACTGCTTTGAGGTTGCGTGAGTGAATTTGGCCTTGGAGATAGCTCGACCTGGTTTACTTATCACCGACTTATAGCATGAATCGCGAGAAATATCCTGAACGAGTTCCTTTCCGACTAACAAGGATGCTTACCAAGGCAATGGAGGCACGTTACCGTTACCCAACCTATAGGTGCATTTATTCACTTTGACAGTGCAGGTCAGCGGAATCAAAGGGCAAGGCTCCTATCGAAATACATGCGTCATCACAATGGAAGTGCTGCGGGGGAATAAGGACTCCTTGCTTGCTGTCTTGGAAGCCTTTGTCTGGGACCCCCTTATTAATTGGCGACTGATGCAGCTTGCTGCAGCTGCAGCTGCCGGGGCTGCACCTGGTAGTGTACGAGGTGGACAGCTCCCAAACCCTACCGAACCTAACGGAGACACGAGCGGCGGCCAAAGGACAACTATAGGAGCACCGAACATCCCCAACCGGAGGGTCAGGGCTGATGAAAATGTATGTCATTCCTATGCAAGGTTAATATGTCAGATTCCTTATGACCCAAGTCTTAACAGGACATCTTCGATGGTTGGTATTCTTACATATTGTGACACTGACGAAAATACTGACCGACACCCTTCAACAGAGAGTAGCGGTGACATTGGCCCAAAGCAAGAAATACGTGACCAACGGGCCTTAGCGGTCTACAATCGCGTTCGCGACAAGCTTGCTGGTGAGCATACATTATTGTTTCACGTTGCAAGGTATTTATCTATTTGTACAAGGACGCGATTTCGACACACCGGAGCCCCTTTCTACGGCGGAGCAGGTACTGCGTCTCATCGAACAAGCAACCTCAGTAAGTATTCAAGGCCCAGCTCGAATTTATCGCTGACCTTACGTCCTACCCAGTATGAGAATTTGTGCCAAAGTTTCAGCGGATGGTGCGCGTTCTGGTGAGCTCCCAAAGAATAATAGACACTGGTTCGCGCATTAATACCAATACAGGTAACGATCGCATGTTTCGCGGGGTCCAACGTCGTTTTTACATTCTGCCCGGCCATCACACTCGTAATGTGTAACAACACTTCTGATCTCGCGCAATAGCCTATCGCTTCCACTTTGCATGGCTTCATCTCTACGCTATCTACTTCGTTTTGATTGTTTCGACCAGGATTACACTGGATACTAGCTTTTCTTATCTGTTCATATGTATTCTGTGTCAGCCAGAGTCAACTTGCTTTTCCAGGTCCCTTAATAGCTGCAATAATACCGCGTTTACTGTGTGCAACCATGTCGTGATTTAGTCTAATATTAGGGAGCTCTCGGCGCTGCAATCCCAATGCACTACCATTGGTACGATTTGAGTTCGAAAGGAAACACGAGCCTTCATTGCTTTGATGATCTTACCACCTGCTCAGAGTTTGTCACAGATCGGCGATTATAAAAGACTGTTCAATTTTCGATTGCAGCTACTCAGTAAACACCCAGAACTGCATATTTTATTCGAAGCGGCTTTGTCTCGCGTTGCGTTCTTTTCATCTGAATCAATCCACGGAGGAACGAGGTTTACGCAGTTATATATACAAACACAAGCGAGCAGCGCTGGCTAATTGGCGTGTACACAAGAGGAAACAAAGACCGACTCAAATCACGTGGCATTTCTGGTGCAATTGCCTGTGCTTTAAACGCCAGTCTAGACACAAAAGCACATCTATTTCAACACACCGCTCTAATGACATTGTCATCTGGACGCGAAAATAATCAAGTATTGAAGGGAAGCAATTCCATCGTCCGACATTGTTCTGAGTACTATGTGTTTGCGTTGGTAGGGTGGATAGTCGGAAAACTAGCATGACGAGCCTTCTGCGCCTCCTGGGGGCTTAGCGTGTTCGTAAGCCCGGAGCAGCTGGAACTGCATGCAGATTTTACCTGCGAAAACAATTACAATTACCTAGCAGTCCTACATACTTTCAATTCAATATTCGAACTTCAGGTTCGACTTCATGAATAACAGTTATGTTCCTTTTGGTCATCTACGTGGATTAATTCCGCCAGAGGTGAGTCAGCTAACCAATAAAACAGAACCAAATGGAGTTTCCGGTAGGTCAGCCGAGTTGTTGGGGTGAGGTGATGGAATAAGATCAAATCCTTAGAAGTAACAACAGCCCCTTCTGAAATGCTAGACACAATCTAGATAGTATGCAAACGAAGGCTTACGCAATGAAGTATGCGACTACGAAGACTCGACGATGTTCCAGGTGCTCGGACTGGCACCGTGGGCGAAAGGGTGTATGCGGGGAGACTTGTTTGTGGATCGAACTAGCTACGGTTCATCGGCAGCGTAGGGGCAGACTCCGCCCCACCTACATTATGATGCGAAGTATCCCAGTCGAGCTCCGACCTTGCCGCTCCCGAGAAAAGGGCCATTCTTCTGCGCTTGGCTTTGTCTGGATGGGATGTCTTGGGTGATACCGCCCAGCGAACTCCAACCCATTATCTTCACAATGGTGTACATCATCGAGCACGCGATTCGTGCGCTAAGTCGGCGACATTACGATTATTGGTGGTCGACCGGTGGCAGGCAAAGTTGAACGATGCCAAGGCTCCCCCAATGTGCAATCTCAGATTAGCAATATCAATACAGACTGTAGACAAAGAAGCACATACTTTACTGCCAACGCATTGGTTTGTTCAAAAAGCGTATCCCCACATCTCGAACCTCGGTCAGCCCTGGTAGATACTCGGCCAACATGTCTACTCCCAAGCCAAGCCAAGTCAATAGGGCCCCTGAAGGGAGAGATTGGTCTGGGCAGTACCTTGGGGCTGAGTTGAGCAAGACTTGCTGCTTTGCCCGGACATTCTAGGTGGTCCGCGGTCACCTCATAAGCTAAGTTTTGCTCAAGTTTAATGTCATTCAGAAAGAAAACATTGGCCTATACCATGTGGTTGAAACAGGATGTCAGCAAATTCGCGTTGCGTGGATAAAAACTGAAACAATGTAAGCGAGTGTGTGATGTAGCGCAGGTTGTGGCTAGATCATATATTGCGTGGTGTGGAAAGCTACTGCGGTAAATGTGACGTTGGCTGGCAAGGTACATACCAGTGAGAGGGCGGGCTACGGCCTATGATGATTTCAGCCGTAGCGCAGTTCATGGGATCTGGAGAGCCGCTCTCGTAGCAATATTCTGTCCTTGTCCGGGCGTCGAGCATGGATGGATGGAGCTTATATAGACAATGTGTTAGATACATGAAGCGAGAGGACAGGGTGACAAGCGTGTGGTAGTGAGGGACAGGACGTCGAGGAAGGCGACATCAGGTGGTGCGCCTGAGTCGTCCGTGAGCATAGCTCGGGGTGGGCAGTCAGTATTGCCCGAGGGAGCAAGACATGATAGTGTGTTGCACGAAAATACCGATATGAGTATCTAGAGGGTCGGTGCTGGCTGTGGTTGGCGACGGGTATGAAGCTGACGCCACCACGTGACCTTGAGCGCGTCGACCGTTGTGCTCACCGCAGGTTGCGTCGCACAACTCTCTCAAGAAGGCTACAGATCTTGTAGAGGAAACTCGAGTAGGAGCTCAAACACAAACTTCGAGCCTTGCAGGAGATGCAGTGAAGGAGGAAAAGATTTGGACTGAAAAACAGGATTGTTCTCACACAGCGACAAGGTTCCCGGCGCTTAAGGAGGAGCGATCCCACCCAAAGATGAAAGATAGGAAAACGCAAGCTTGATTCAACCTAATACAACCAGGACACGACAGCATAGACAAGAAAGCATGAGGAAAACTGGGGCAAAAACATGCGAAAAAGATCTAACAGTTCCTTTTGCACGACACAACTGAAACACAAATACACAGCTTAAATGCTGCTCAGCGCCGTACCACCTGCGCGCCTGTCAACCTCGACTACCTCATCTAGTCCCATCACCTCAAAGAACTTCCTTGGGTCCATTCCTCGTGCAGAGGTGTGGTCAGTGCCGGTCTTCTTCAGGAGTGCCATTGCTTCTCGCACGGCGTGGACCATGGCGACGCAGGAGACGAGGGAGAAGATGATGATCTTTGCACCCATCTGCTCAGCCTCCTTGGTGGTGAACGAAGGAGTGAGACCGCCAGAGATGACGTTCACGAGCACCTGAAGGTTGTATATGCGTTAGCGCTTGCACGAATGGCGTAGTTCTAGGTGTCTGAAACTCACTGGAGTAGGCTCAAGTGCCTTCACAGTTTTCTCAAGCAGTTCCTTAGTCTTCACTCCCTCGATGAACGCCACATCCGCACCAACAGCTGCAGCGGCTTGCAGGCGACGGACTGCCTCGTCCATGCCGAGAACCTGAGCAGAGTCTGTGCGAGCGATGATGACGATGTCGCACCCGGGAATGGCGTCACGAGCCTGGACAGCAGCGCGAATACGAGTGACGAACTCCTCAGTAGAGACGACCTGCTTGCCGAGCAAGTGTCCGCAGCGCTTAGTCTGGACCTGAATCCCCCGATTCTATGTCAGACACTTGACGGTTGTGTAAGTGAAGAGGTCTAAACGTACCTGATCCTCGATGTGGAGAGCAGCAACGCCAGCTCGGTCGTACATCTGCACCGTGCGAGCAACCATCGCAGGTCCACCGAACCCGGTGTCAGCATCAGCAATGAGCGGGGTAGAGTAGCTCAAGCTGGTGATCATTGACGCGTTCTGAACAAAGTCGGGCAAGGTCGCGATCGCCAAGTCGGGCTGACCGAGCTTAGCAGCAGTCGTCGCAGCACCACTAGAGAAGTTTCAGCGATCAGTAAAGCCGAACGAGCAAATATTGAATGCAGGGGCGGCTTACCTTTGGTATAGGACGTCGAACCCAGCCTCGAGAGCGCAGCGAGCGCTGATGCCGTCGCACACACCCGGAGCGACAACGATCTCGGGACGAGCGAGGAGCTGGCGGAGGCGAGTACTCGCCTTAGCGGAAAGGGGCTCATCGGCGGTGTGGCGGAGGTGAGCCGGGATGACATACGAAGAGGACGAAGAGGAAGTAGAGGCAGACTGGATGGGTTGCATAACCATGGTGGATAAGAGGATGCAAGTGAAGTGGCTGAAGAGTGAGGATGAAAGAGCTGAAAAGCTGATGGTGTCTGAACTACAGCCAACGGCGGTATGTTTTATACCGCTATGACTCCCACTAGATACGCTTAACCTTACACCGAATAAAGTGTGTTACATCCCATCCCACTGCCAGCTGCCAAAGCCAAGACCGAGTGATGACATGCATCGGGTCCACAAGAGCCGCCGTCGCCAGTGGCCAAGGACCTCCACGTCTAGCACCAGTTTGCGCCAAGTCAAATCACGAGCCTGACCGCGTGGCGTTGATTTATCAAGAAACCAAGATAGAACTGCTTGTGAGGGCTGGGCGGCATGAGAGTTTAGTGCGTGGCTATCATATGGAGTAAGCGTCGGTAGTTCTGGAAGATAGAGAAAGAATGGTGATGAAAAGCCGGAGAAAGTGGTCATGGAGTGGAATGATCCGCGCGCGACGCTTCGTGGGGAGGGACTTCGAGTGGCCGTCCGAATGGGTGGATGCCTTGCACCAGAAAGGAGGCTCAGTTTCGAGCTGTGACCTAAGCTGTCAGAACATAACTCATCAGATGGGTTGGGCGAACGGGTGACTACCCATATTCTGACATGTACTCACAGCACGCTTGATTCCCCAGATTGTTCCAAACGGGGTTGCATGAGTGTACTAATCCGACCATACCGCAAGTGTCGCATCCGAAACGAGCGACAAGTGATGTCTCCAGTGTCAATCTGGCGCAGATTCCCAGCAAGTAATGCCTATTGTGAGGCACAATCGGGCGTCAGGTCACGCCAAGCTCTATCAAAATGACCATTGTCTAATTTGCACCGTACTTGAGCCAGAGCCTCGGATGGCTCCGGGACGACCAAACAAGACCCATCAACAGGGCCAAAAAAGGAATTTCGAGCAAAAGAATATTGAGGTGGTCGAAAAATGTAAGTGCTGGCTCTTCGCGGCATGCGTAAGAATCAAGGGGTACGTCAAGAGCCGATTCGGATGCGCGGTACGCGACGAGTATCAGCCATCGGCTGGAGAGTTTGACCGTCGAGAACTGTGTCCTGGGAGGAAGAGGCGATTATGCGCGGTTGATAGGCAGTCGTCGAGTAAAGGAATGCGAAGACCGAGCGGAGGGATCAGAGGGGTCCGGCTACCACTCAATTATATGGATAGCGGCTTGGACGCGGCAAAAGGACGAGCGGACTTGGCAGATCACCGCCTAAGAGAATCTCAAGACGCTTGGCAAATAATAATGATAATTCTGGAACCACGCTGAATTTAGAACCTAAGAGCATCAGATGTGACTGGAAATACAAATTGTTAGAATTTGGTCATATGTTAAAGCTAAACCACACTCGCTAGACGAGTGGAGGTCAGGCTTGGCTCGTAGCAGCTAACGTGCCTATGGACTTATCAAATTACACAATAACATTCCTCAGGACTTACGCCAGGGATATCGGTTGATTAAGAAGCGAGAACATTAATGAATTATAACGATGCTGCGGAGCCGGCGTGAGTACTTGATTTACGTTAGCTCATATTTTGCTGTCTGCGTTATGCTGTCAAAGCTCTGCCGTTTATCTTGATAAACTCAGATGGGGAAATTCACGCTAAGATAGCAGATGCTTTTGCGGCTTGGGCAATATGGGGTGTAGGGCACTCGTAAGACGAGTAGGGCAGCTCCAAGTTGAAACATACAATAAAAGTGCATTTACCATCAAATTTTAGGTAAATTGCCTCGCTGATCAATTATGAATTAATTTATCAACAACTTTCTACCCTCTAGCTTGAATCAAACGCAGCTTAACGGAGATAAACTATCAGGAGTGACCCCTAACTTGGCCAAAGACCAGACGCGTCACGTGCTGCCTTTGCACACACCAACTCCATTATTCCTCTTTTCGCAAGTCACCCTCAACCTGTGTTTCTTTGTTTCCTTAGTGTGGTTAGACCAAATGTTCTTGCACCGTACACCAATTGGAAGTGCAATGATTTTTGAGCGTTTGCCTTGTAAAGCCTCACGTTCTTCACTTGGTGCTTAGATATCGTGTTAGCATATACCCCGCGCAAGAAGAATTTACCCCGTGAATCGATAGACAAATTCAAGCGAAACCGAACTAGAACTCAAGGAAACAAGATGCGGGGTAGAAATCTGAAATCACATACAAGTGAAATGGCCAGAGAAGTTCGGGCCATAACCTGTTAGCAAAAGGTAGGGGTTTTTTTTTTGGTATCAATCAATACATTCAATTTATGTTAGATTAAAAAATCTTTGGTTTAAACAGCTTTTCCCGACTGAAGGGAGGGAGGGGGAGGAGGAGGGGATCTGTGCTCAATCGCCAGCACCCGTGTCCGTTCCACTAGTGGGTGGTGTACAGCAACACCTCAAGTACGAACACACAAAAGCGCCGTGTGACTCAAAGTAGAGAATAGAAACTGCAAATTCATTCATCCCAAGAGCTGACAGGCGAAACACACCAAGAAAACATGCGGCATATAACTACAACAGGAAAAGCACCTGTTACAACAAAGCCAAAGACCTGACCAAATAAACCGCTCTAAACCATCTACAATGCGATTTACCAGGTCTTTTTAGATGCTGCTCAACGCCGTGCCACCCGCGCGCCTGTCAACCTCGACTACCTCGTCAAGTCCCATCACCTCGAAGAACTTCCTCGG
>MU132158.1:46692-334470 GCA_015039395.1 Ceratobasidium sp. AG-I | reverse complement strand
CAGCGAGCGCTGATGCCGTCGCACACACCCGGAGCGACAACGATCTCGGGACGAGCGAGGAGCTGGCGGAGGCGAGTACTCGCCTTGGCGGAGAGAGGCTCATCCGCAGTGTGGCGAAGGTGGGCTGGGATGACATACGACGAAGAGGTAGAGGAAGCGGACTCGATAGGTTGCATAACCATGGTGAAAGTAGAGAGGCTGAGAGGTGAAGTGTGAGGAGGTGAAGGCTGAAAGAGCTGAGGAGCTGTTGATGATTCAACTCTGTCAGATACCAGCTGTTATATACCTTCGGAATGACACAGGGAGCGCATAGACTTACACGTATCAGCACACCACAATGTCGCGCCTGCCGCTCAGCCAAGACATTTCATGAACAGTATCTGCTACGACACCAACGGCCAAGCGCGCACCAATTCCCGTAGCAGTCGTCTGCCAAGCAGCGCATGCTGGGGTAACGAAGATAGAATCGCTTGTGAGGGCTGGGCGTCGTTAGAGTTAGACAGTGCTCTGCCGCTCGGAGGAAACATCGGTTGTCTGAAAGTAGAAAGTCTTGTGCTGAAAGTGGGGTGCGGACCGGGTGTGACCGACGGGGAAAGACAGGTGGACCACCGGAGATGTGTTCCAACATTTTAGGTTCAACTGGGGTCTGGTGGAGGTTGCTGGTTTACGAAGAAAGGATACGCCGCTTCTGAGCTCCGACAGTGAGTCTGATAATTCCCCATTGGGTGCCCACCGAACTGAAACAGAGAATTAGCAAGTCGAGCATCATTGGAGTTCATATCACTGACTGTGCTTTTCCAAGGAGGCCAAACGAGGTCCGAGCGGGCCGGCTAGGCAGCCTGGAGTGATTTGAGCGACATTGGGTAGAAACTCAAAACATCATATTTTCAAGTTTCAATGACGACGTGAGGTACGACGGTACCTCAGACGTCCAATCACAAGCTGTCGGAGACCATCGGAAATGTCAAAAGTAAGGTAGAGGAGATCGACAGGTGCCCCAAACTTTAGTTTCTCAAAGTGTGACTGGGTGGTCCTGGAGATGCATAGCGTAAATCCGTGATAGGATCGCTGGCCAGTGATGGGGAACAAAGTTCGATGGGAGGAATGCACCCTTACAGCGTGGAGGGGGTCGAACGCAGTGATCAGAAGTCTGGCGAAATGAACTTGAACCGAGGGAGAGGATCAAGTGATGGTAGGTATCGCTATATTATGGTCGGAAGACGGCAGTGGACGGGACTTGGCAAATCGCAACCCAAGGAATGCCAGAGAGTCTTGGCAGAAGCACCGAGCCTAAATCTAACTTCTTTCAGACTAAATGGATTATTTTTGAGCACTGATGAGTCACTGAGCTGGCGTAGCTAAGTTTGAAACTGGGTGTAAGTTAGATCGGTCTTGTACACATTAATTAAGTCTTTATATCCACTAGTGTTGGCCTGCAGTATTATGAACAGCGTCACCCGGAGGATGGCAGAGACATCTTATCGCACCGACTAAGACAGGGATAAAGACGCCAAGCTGGAAGAGGCAGTTCCTGCAACGTTGGCAGAGACGTTGTATTGCGTCAGTCCGTGTACCAGTGCCGACGTCGGCAAAGCGCGTAACGCCGGTAGCCTGCTGCCAAGTCTTCAAATTTGCCTAGCCTTTGACAAGAAATTCGATAGAACATAGAACACACGTAGTATCTACGGAGCCTAGGTGGGTCGACCACAGAGCCGTGGCGTGTCACGTGGGCCAAGGGGCTCAGCATCTCAGCACCGCCACCCGAACCATCCCCTATCGCTCACCCAAGTTGAGCTGGCGGAGGCTGAGAGAACTTGGCGTCTTCTTTTATCTGCTAAATGGAAAAACTTTGCTATGCATACCGCGAGTGGCCCAATGGTGTGGTAAATACACCATCATTACTCCCTTGAGCCACCCACATGATTACAGGCAACCGGAGATTTGCACACGTCGACCGACGAGGACGATCTACATCATTGCTCGTTGGTTTTGTCGATCGAAACCCCTCTATCGCAATACCCGAAACCTAAGACGCCTTCGGAAAACAACGGCACCCGAACGTTTCCGAGAGAACGCGGGCTGCAGATAGGCCCTGGATTTTTTACCCGTGCCTCCCTCACGGCATCCTTGGCGGTAATCTCCCTTTAGACCAACGCCGACGATAGTTGGGTCCTCCCGAACCTAGCGCCCTCCCCTCCCCCCTTGTGGATATCTAACGACCGCCAGCGACTAAAGAGGTAGGCTCCACAAATAATATGTTATTATTGTCTCACCTGACACTTTTTTAGATGACGACAGATACCGCGCCTACCCGGCCCGCCTCCACCACTCTATCACAACTATCGATGCTCGACGAAAAGCCACCCATCTCGCCGACTGAGCCGCCGAGTCCACCTCGCGCGTACAACCCTCATTCGATCGAACGGACGAGCTATCATGCACCGGGAGAGGCACTTACGGCGGTGAACAGTATCGCGCTCGAGGGAGGGTTGAGGAGTAAAGAGAGTCGCCCTGTAACTCTGCCAGAGTTAGAGGCTGAGCCTGATGTTCAACCTTCCGAGCTACCTCTCGTCGTTCGCCCGTTCTCAGCTACAATGCGCAAGCACCTAATGGAAGAAGTCGACGCCAATCTGGCGAGCTTTCCCCTCGCCGCCTACTGCTTCATGACCGGATACGTGAGCCAATCGCCCCTTCACATAGCTCTTGCAAACTTACTCACACTCCGGTTTGACTCGGCGCTGTGTTCCCACCACACCACAGACTGACGCAATAACCTATACCGCCGCCTACGTCTGGTCCGCCTTCCAAACCGGCAACACAATCCAATGTGCCATGGCCATGGCCAAGCTCTTTACCAAGTACCCCCACCCTGTTACCGAGAACCCGTGGCCCACTACCATCCCTGAAGAATCCAGCTGGAACCCGCTCGCGGCGGAACAGTGGACTTGGCGTCGCGATTACGGATTGAGGACGGGCGACGCACAGGCTCTTGCGTCCCTGCTGTGCTTTTTGTTTGGTGCTTTCTGCGGACGATTGGGAGATAAAGTTGGACCAAAGAAGAGGGCGTGGCTTATCACTGGGACGTTCATTCAGGCTGGGTTTACACTTGCTGCTGCGCTGTGTGCTTGGGCGAATGGTAAGTTACTATATCTCCTGCCCGTTGAATTTGTCTCATTTGTGCTTTGATAGGCGAAAGCTCGTTTGCAGGCTCGAGAGGGAGCGAGTTTGCGAATTGGGGTACACCGCTTGGGTTCTGTGCCCTAGGATTTGCAAGTGCTGCCATGGGACTCCAAGCACATGTTGGCGTTCGCATAGGGAACATCTTCAACTCGTGAGTGTTCCATCTCAGCCTGAACATGACGTCGCCTCTTAATATTCTCATGCCTAGATCTGTCGTGCTCACGACCATCTGGGTCCAATTCGTTGGCGAGCCAAAGCTTTTCCAGCCTCAGGTAGTCAAACAGCGGGACCACAAGGCTATCGCGATCCTTGGCCTCATCATAGGCGGTAAGCCTATTCAGCCTCTACCCCTGCATTGGTATTGCAAGTTTCCTCATTCCGATAACCGGTATTCACAGGCATAGCCGGGCGAGCTCTCGTAGACGTCATCGGGGCGCCATGGACACTTGGCCTTGGCGCGGGAATCAGAATTTTGATTGGATTTAGTTGGTTGGCTATCCCTGCTGCTAAGCCCAAGACGAAGTAGAGAAGCTTGGGAGCTGCATGCATGTGCTAGATGTCTTTTGTTCTATTCTTTACGTTTTTTAGGGTCGAGTACGATGTAATGAGCGATTATGATTATGTTTAGATGTGAGGCTCAGCGTAAACGATCTATTACTGCCACATAAGATTAAATGGCTCCTGCCAATAAATAAGCCAAAGAAGGTCCAAATGCGTACGACAACTGAAAACACAAGAACAGCAGTAACACAAAACCTGCGTGACACAACCAAGTGTAGGACGCCACCAATCACGTGACAATGTCCGACTCAGAATCGGGAGTCAAATCCTCTCGTATAAGTGCATGATGAAGCGTAAGAACTTGATCATCTGA
Organism: Ceratobasidium sp. AG-I; assembly: GCA_015039395.1. Taxonomy (NCBI): domain Eukaryota; kingdom Fungi; phylum Basidiomycota; class Agaricomycetes; order Cantharellales; family Ceratobasidiaceae; genus Ceratobasidium; species Ceratobasidium sp. AG-I. The sequence goes on along the minus strand of MU132158.1, from coordinate 330,416 downwards.
AGCCAGCACGCTCTGCTTGCGTTCAATCGAAGGATCGACTGGCCAGAAGTTGGGGAGCGTCTCTTCGAAGAGAGGACGGAAGTTGTCCCCCCTGATTACTTGGCCAAGCGTCCCACGTTCGACATTGTAAATCTCTACGTATCGGCGTTTGAACACTATTAGATAGGGATATTCCAGCGCTTTTTTGTGGTAGATTAGAAGGAGTTTGTTACTAGTGCGCATATATACACTTACTAAAGGAGGTTGAGACACCATCCCATGTAATGATAGGTTTTCTCGTCATCAGTCTCCCACTCTTGTTCACGTACAACGCGAAATCTAGTTCCCAGATTAGGACCCCTCTATAAACGAGACAAAAATCGACTGCTTACGGGTATAGCATAACAGAAAGCCCTCCCCAATACGATAAATAACAAGCGCGCGCAAGTCTTCCTGGCGCCTGACAAACTTCAACGACGAGTCTTTAGGATCGAGCAGGCCATGAGTTTCGGATGTTTTGAGATCGACAATTTCAAAGTTGCTTGCGCAGCCTAGGCAGAGTTGGGTTTTGAGAAGCGTGACGGAATCGCACTTGGTTGAGATATAAAATTCCTGTTAAACGATATGTTACGGGTTCTATGATAAGGACTGTAGCTTAAGTTGGGTATTACCTTGAAGATCTTTAACTTTCCAGCGGTAAGCTTTGGTGGTATCGCTAATTCCTGCGACCCCCGCTGCGACCCACTTTGGGACCCTCTTTGAGACCCTCTCTGAGACCCAGATCTGAAGTCATCTCGGTCGCTGCTGGCATGATAAAGGATGAGTGTGCTAGACAGCTTCTCCGCTTTGACGATGCACAGCATCCTCCTTCCTAAACATTCCCCTAACGTCAAAAAAGACACGTGGGAGTCTAGTTTCTTCCTGCTCTGTTCAAAGCCTTCCCTGTCAAGGGATCGTGCGCGTTCTAGAGAAAAGGTGAAGACGGTACGTTCTACGCGTCATTACGATGCATTAGAGCTTGTACACAGAGATAGATAACGGCGAACTTACTGGAGCGGACGATGATTAGTCGTAGTTCTTCGAAAACACCAATGTGAGATACTTTCTTGAGGCTCATGAACCTGGCTGGATGTTGGCTCTCGTCTAGCTTGTGAACGAAGACGCCGCTGTCGGTTCCATATATGATAGTCTGTCCAGAGTCTTCGTTTGCCAGGTAGATTCTTAGTCACTCTTATCGCGTTATGGATTTGACTATGTGGTGCTCACCAATCCATGCAGCACAATTAACCCGATTGCCAGTCCCAAAAAAGCCTTCACTGAGCACCCCAAGGTCAAACACAAGTCCGTTCACAGAGGGATAGTCGATCTCAGAGGCCGCGTATTTCTTTTTGCGAAGAGACCGCCAGTTCATAAGCCGTTGCATTTTAAATAAAATATTTAGAGTAAAGTGATTGTCGTAGTCGTAGATAGATAGGGTCGTAGCAGGTCTCATGAACCCCTCGAGGCTTTATGTACCGTACGTGGCAGGAATGTTGTCTTGAGTTTGTTCTATAGAAGAGGCGTGGATCTGAATCGGTTGTGCGTGGTAACCTCAAGGCGAGGCGAGATTGGTCAGGTGTGGAGTTCGTGAACGTCGTAAAAACCAACCCGCGTCATTCTTCGCAATAGATTTATAAATACCACAACAGGAACAGTCCAAACATGTTCAACAAGCACAAGCAAGAATCAATATAGGCAAGCAGGACCTCGCTCTTAGTTCTTCTCTAAAATAGCGCCCTCTACGTCGTCCGTGTCTTTATGCGCGCGAGTGCTGTAATATAAATGTGTTTAGCGTTTGAGATAATTTGTGGAATGAGTGTAACCACTTACCAGATTGCACCTGCGTATCCTTCCCTGGTCAATGCCCGATAACACAGCGCCATGATGGTCATGAGCAGTATGCCTTCGACGATAGCCAATATACCCGACGTCATGCCCACCGCTACCGACACCATCCAGTTGTTATCCCAGATGGAAATAGCAGACAACGTAATGCTCAAGGCGCCTCCTGCCATCCATGTGAGGGAAAATATAAGCAACGTCCAGATGTTCCCTGCATGTTTCAAGCAGGGAGGTGTATCACACAAAGGTGTCGGTGTGTTCTTCTTGTAGTTGACAAGACGGCGCCAGAGGATGGCGTGATGGAGGACAGTGACCACGAACGCGGAAGGAATGACGAAGATAGATGTATAGCCATAGTAGATTAGGTCCAAGACGACAGAGATGATAGAGACGACGAGTGATGTGATGAATAGGCGGGCGAGCGTCTTGCCCAATGCATTATCTTGAAGACTGAACCGTTGAGTGAGGGTCATTGTAGATTAAACCAGTGGATAGTGGAGACTTGGCGTTAGATATGAGCTTTTGTTCAGTTATTTGTAGGCAAAATGAGAGCAGTGGTGGTATTCAGGACTTCTAGAATCACTGGCTCTGAGAGCCTTCAACAACGTATACCGAGGCCTATGCTGTGCAATACGTCAGATCCACGGTATGTATGCAAGGTCCGTCCTTTTTGCGAGATTCAACCCACATGGATTTCCTGTGAGGCTATGCAGTCGCTTCCCCTTATTGGAGATAAATGTCGCATCGTCTTGCTGTTTGGGAAACATCCCAGCCCCGCTTTGACGCAATGGGCTGAGTTCGGAAGATCTTACAACTCCATAGAGGCCGGGTACGGCTTGGCGAAAAATGTCATATGTAGTTGATGTACCTAATCCCTCACAAATGCAGAATATATGCGCCAGGTAAACGAATCATAGAATAAAATAAGGTTGGAGGCGTTGCAAGCATAGTAGAAAGCAGCTTGCATTGTTCTTCGCTGCAGATTTATGAACACCATGATAGGAACAGCTCAAACGTGTCCGGAATGTGCAAGCAGGTATCAACATGCGCAATCAGGTCCTTGCTCTCAGTTCTTCTCGAAAACAGTGCTCTCTGCATCCTCTGCATCTGTATGCGCACGAGTGCTTTAAGAAAGGTGCATTTAGCATTTGAAATATTCTGCATCGAAGATGGGTATAGCCGCTCACCAGATTGCGCCTGCGTATCCTTCCCTAGTCAAAGCTCGATAGCAGAGTGCCATGATGGTCATGAGCAGTGCGCCTTCTGCGATAGCTAGTATACCCGATGCCATTCCCAACGCCGCCGTCACCATCTCATTGTGATACCAGTATTGGTTGATGAACATGCTGGCAAACGTAATGGGTAAGGCGCCTCCCGCGGTCCATGTGAGGGAGAACAGGAGTAACGTCCAGATATTCCCAGCGTGTTTCAGACAGGGGGGCGTGTCGCAAAGAGGGGTCGGTGTGTTCTTCTTGTACTTGACAAGACGGCGCCAGAGGATGGTATGGTGGAGGACAGTGACGACGAACGCGGAAGGAATCACAAAGTAGGATGTGAAGCCATAGTAGGTCAGGTTCAGGACGACAGAGACGAGGGAAACGACGAGCGATGTGACGAATAGACGGGCAAGTGTCTTGCCCAAGTCATTGTCTTGGAGACTGAACCGTTGAGCGAGGGTCATTGTAAACTAAACTAGTAGATAATGGGAACTTGGTGTGGGATGTGAGCCTTCGTCCAATTATTTATAGGCAAAAACTAGTGGGGTGGTGTTACTCACGGCTTTCGCGGACATCACTCACAAACGCTGCTTGAGGGTTTTGGGAGCCTTCGACAACGTAAACCTAGGCTTATCCTGTGCACTTCATCAGATCCACGGTGCGTATGCAAGGTCCGCCCTTTTAGCGAGATTCAACTCACATGGATTTCCTGTGAAGCCCTTCCTCTCTTGGACACAGAAGATTGTTTTGTCTCTCTGCTAATAAAATATCCGAGCCCACTTTGACGCGGTGAGCTGGATTTGGGAGGTGTTTGGTGTAACTTGACTATCGTGCCTTACGTGCGTTGTCGTGTCTGCTACGTGTCCCTTACCATATCTGTCTATATGCGTTATGTCTATACCTTGTCGAACAAAGTAATCTTTGCCTATGTTTCTCTAGCGGCACCTAAAGAAAAGACCTTATAGTTTACTGAATATCATCAGCTCAGTTACTCATTTATTCTACTCACACTGCAGTTTAAGAAGTTTCGAGTGTCAATAATACATTCTTGAGCCATCCTCATCAATCTTAATGGTTGACACTTCCGCAAAGGCCGAATACAACATGGTGAAAAATGGTATATGCGGTTGATGTAATTCCTTATGGATACATAGATGTAGGCTATATGCTTTAGGCCAGCGAATCGTAAAATAAAATAAAGTTGCAGGCGTTGCAAGCACAACAAAAAACGGCTTGCATCATTCTTCACAGGAGATTTATAAACACCACAACAGGAACGATTGAAACGTGTTCAACATGCATCAGGAAATATCAATATGCGCAATCAGGTCCCAGTACTCAGTCCTTCTCAAAGATGGCACTCTCTGCGTCCTCGCCTACGTTCTTGTGCGCGCGGGTGCTGCAAGTAGGGCGCATTTAACGTTTGAAATTTCCCGCATTGAAGTTGAGTGAAATCACTTACCATATTGCGCCCGCATACCCTTCTCTGGTCAACGCCCTGTAGCAGAGGGCCATGAAGGTCATGAGCAGCACACCCTCGGCAACGGCCAAGACACCCGATAGTATGTCCAACACCGTCAGCGCCATCCGATCTTGATATTCGTACCAGACCGAGAAGCCGATCAATACTAGGGATAGGCAGCCCGCCGTGAGCCATGTAAGGGAGAATATGAACAACGTCCAGATATTTCCCGCATGTTTTAAGCAGGGAGGTGTATCGCAGAGAGGGGTTGCTGTGTTCTTCTTATATTTGACAAGGCGCCGCCAGAGGATGGTGTGATGGAGGACAGTGACGGCGAACGCGGAAGGAATCATGAAGAGAGATGATAAGCCATAGTGAACCATGCTCAGGGCGACGGAGAGAAAGGAGACGATGAGTGATGTGAAGAACATGCGGGCAAGCTTCTTGCCCAAGCCATTGTCTTGGAAACTAAATCGCTGGGCGAGAGTCATGGTGGATTAGATGAGTGGATAGGAGGGAGCTGGTGTGAAAGATGAACTGCTATATGGTTAGTTATAGACAAAGACAAGGGCGGTGATGTTACTGATTGTACGAAGGCTGTCCGCCAAGACTACTTGTGAGTCTTCGAGGGTTTCGGGAAGATATACTGGCGCTGATCCTGTGCGCTACCTCATATCCACGGCGCCTATGGGTGAACCGTCCTTTTTCGTGAGATTCGACGAACATAGCTTCCCTGTGGGGCTGTACAGTTCCTTTCTCCCATTGAACATGACACAACGGTTCGTTTTTACCGTTTGGGAGATAGTCAACTTCACTGTGGCCGCATGGGCTGCATTTTTGCAGAAATTGAGAGTGGCAACTCCGTGGAGGCCGAGTACGGCATAATGAGAGATGACATATGCAATTGATGCAATCCCTTATGAGTACATAAATGTAGGCTATAGGCTCGAGGTCGGCGAGCTACAGAACAAAATGAGGTTGAGTTGAGTTACATGGTTGAGTCTGGTTCATGATCCGACAAAATGCATAAGTTCGTTATGTTCATACACATTCCACTAGTAACTCACGACTCGCTAGTAGCGAGTCGTGCTTTGATGATATTCGCTGGACACAGCAGGAAAATCAGATCTCAAGCGGTCTTCGTGGGTATGAAATTGCACGTACTTGATTGTTCATAGAGCGTTTCTGGAGCTGTATCTCTCGAAGTGCTTGGTTTGACTTCCACAACCCTATTGCGATGCGAAAAATGGTGTATAGCTCTAGTAGCGCGATCGCCGATATCGCCCGAAGAGCACCAGAAGGAAGGAAAATGCCATAATGTTTGAGTATGGTATTTGAGATATAGGATGAAGCAATGAGATACCGTCCGGCTGTAGCAATCATAGACAGAGCCGGAATCGAAATCAGCCAGAACGAGTTCGAATACGGGGATTCATGTCGGTCGTGAGACGCGAGGCGCAAAACAAGGCCCGCTCGCGATGGAAGAGAAAGCCAAATCGAGATATAGAACAGCAGAGGGGTCGCTCCTGCAACTGCAGCATAACCAATAGCCTCTCGCGAGGACGTGTAGCTCGGGAGAGCAAGGACCCCTACTGAGATTAAGTTTGAGATTAGAGTCGATAGGCTTAGGTACGTGAAAGTGCCACTGAGTATTGGGGACATGTCTGTGGTGGATAGACCACGAAGGAGGGCACGTCGCATCCAGTAGGGCCTCGGGTTATAAAGAGATTGAGAAAAATCGATATAATAACACAGGAAGCCTGACAAGAAGATTCGAGCGTGAGAGGGGTTCCATTTAGGATGTCGATCCGTGGTCAGATACTTCTGGCTGTCAGTGTAAAGAAGCTAGGATCCTAGGAGCAGACTCAAAAGGCCATCGTTCCATGTGGTCTCCATCTAGACATAAGCAGAGATCGTGGCGAGCAGGTCAAGTACCGTTTTTAGGCGGGCCGGTTCTGGTTTGGTGGTGGATTGGGTTTGAAGTAAGTTGGCACGTGACACTAGGCGCATGCACAAATCACGACCTTGACCGTCAACAAATCGTGTTGGATTGACAGAATGGTGATTAAGAACTTGGACAGTGAGTGGAAAACTAAGAACAGGAAGTACATTGTTAACATATCCTGCATTGTTAGACTACATCACGGAGCGTAAATATGACCAGACCCTGCCTCTCTCAACCCTCGCCGACTCGCGCCTAGGCATTGACGCCTCCCATTACCTTGGAAACCTCCTCGAAAGCCCCCTCACGAGGGAGCCATTTCTGGCAGCCACTGGTGGTCTGCCCCTCTCATTAGCCTCACGTATCGAGTCCGACCTTCGTGCCCTCGAGAAATTGCACATCAAACCTGTCTTCGTGTTCCCTGGATTACCCCCCAGCAAACGTATCACCAAAAATACTCCACAGCAGCATGCTGCAAAGCAGATGGAAGCGATCCAGGCGCGTCGAGACGCTTGGACTCACTATGAGAGCGGTAACACCGATCAGGCGACGAAATTGTTCGAGTCGAAGAGCAATATTGAGCAATGGGATCTTTGGCGCTCAGTGCTTCGCATTTTCAGGCATCGCAACGTTGAGTTTATAATTGCACCGTATTCGTCTCTAGCTCAGGTAAGCCCGATTTATCTCGTTAATGTATATATCGAACTTCCTTACGCCTTCAATTATGGACCAATGAATTCAGCTTGTATATCTACAACGGCATGCTAAGTCTTATGTCCACGCCCTTTACGGCCCGTCCGAACTTTTGCTGTATCCGGGCGTCGATAAAGTCATCCTCTCCTTGGACTTCTCCGCCCAGTCGAACTTTACTTTTGTCTCGAAATCTAAAATGCTTACCGATCTGGCGTTCACTGAAGAGCAATTCCTGGACCTCGGCTTACTCTCTGGCTCTGATTACTCTCCGACCCTCCCCCCACACGTCAACGAAAACTCAATCAAACCAATCGTCGACTTTCTGCGATACTACAAAACCGGCTTTGTTTGTATTACTAGCGCGTTCCCCGAAAATCCAGCCATCAAGCAGAGTAATTACGCAGAGACGTTTGCTCGAGCGCGCTGTATGGTCAAATACGCGCTCATTCTGTCGTCTGAGGGTTCGGTGGTCCCTTTGCCACTTGCTCTGCCAGGAGGCTCGACAGGCTCGACGACTGCAGCAGATATCCCTTCGGACTTGAACGACATATTTACGAACCGTCTTCCGGATGAGATCTATTACTACCTTTCTCGCGGGCTTTTTACTCCCCAGGCGTTAGTCTGGCTCACATCTGGGCAGATTATCGAAGGTCCTCCCTTGGACAATGGCGAAACAAATGAGTATCGTCGATTCGTCAAGGATGTGATTACGGAAGGACCCACAGGACCACGAGCTACATCGCTTGCTCTGGTTGCTGGTGTTGCGCATTCGACCTGGCAAAAGACTCGTATTACAACGGGTTTCTGGTACGACAACAACCCTAAGGGGTTTATCATCCCCAGTGTCCCACAGACAATGACTCTGGTTGAGCGTGTGGTGAATTGGAACGTCCCTAGTGGGCTTGTGGAGGACGAGCTACGGAGGCAAGGCGTGAGTTTGAACAAGGTCACGCTTGGTTTACTATATAACTAATGCTTTGAGTAGTCATCAACAATCGATTTCGCATTGTGCCTTGGCGGAACGAGCAACGAGAAGTTAGCGAACAGGACTCGTATTAAGCCGAACCCGAATCATCCTTTGGAGAAGAAGGATGAAGTTGTGGCCAATGTCATTTGGCGATTTCTTGAACTACGAGGGTATGCTATCCTACTCACCGATCGCCAAAAACTATCTCTTACCTCCTGTTACCCATAGTTTCCTCCTTCACACTCATACACACTCACCTCTGGCTCGTGCGCTGTATAACACGTTGTCTGCTGTGCGGGTGAACGACAAATTCCAGGACTCTATGTATCTCTTTTTGGAGATGGTTCGAGCTGGTGTTATGCATGGTAATCTCTGGAGCAATCGGGCCTATAGCGGTGGCCCCAGTTTCGGTGATGGTACGTGCCTCTTATAAATCGGTCTCTAACTGTTTTCAATGCCCTGATTTTGTAGACGAGGAGAAGAAGTGTATGCTATTAATTATGCGCGTGCTGAGCATCGTTCCGCTCACCTGCCTTGTGCGTACGAATCTATCTTCATCATCTCGTGCACTACTGACCAAGCATGTAGCCTCAGCCTTGGAACGGTCCTCTCTCTCGTGAACTCTTAGTCTTCAACGGGTTCCTGCGCTCACTCTCCCGAGCTCTACGCACCCTCGTCGAAATGATTGCCTTGAACATGCTGCTTCAACACCACGCTCGACGCACACGAGACGACTTGCTAGACATCGCAGTTTCTCTTCCGTTTCAGCAGGAAGTCAACACTGGGTATGGGATCCTCGCGAAGGTGTATCTGGACGCGCTCGTCGCTATTCATGGTGGACCCGTCAAGTCACGTGATGACGAGGGTGTGCAGGAGGCCAAGGACGGCGCGATGGAGTTGGTTGAGGAGACATTTACTGGTGTTAAGAATCCTAGGGCGGAGGTGGAGCGTGGGTTTAGGTTCTGGGACGCGGTAAGTTTGACCAGTTGTGGGCTATGAGGTGGACGTGATTGCTGATCTTCGTTGTTCTTACAGGCCTTGATGACCATTCGAAACTTGAACCAAGACTCAAACTTGTCAGCGGATTTGGCAGAGAGCTTCGAAAAGGCGCAGGCTTGGCTCGCGCCTATGCGGCCTTAAAGTCATTCACTCCCTGTTCTTGTCAATACGCTTATGTGCTGTTCTTGTCCTGTACGCCTCGTCTCTCCCCATCTTGTATCTGGAAACCGATGATTTGCTGTATGTACGGACTTGGATCTTGTCTGTTATTATAGCGTGTTGTTGTATCAGGATCAAATAGTATTGAGGTCAAGTATAACCGTTTGTATTTGATTTGTTGTATGTTGATGCAAGAAAGCGGGGAGTGGGGAGAACATAAGTGATGTACATGCATGTGAAGTGGAGTGTCATACAAGAAGATGTGAACATATGGATAATCCCCAAAAAGAAAAGAAAAGAAAAAAACAAGAAAGCATATGTTCACCGTATTTTTACAGTCTACCCCTCAACGACCGTCCAGTCGTCCAATCATCCTCATCTGAAGTCGAAACAACAGTTACGGCCCTAGATTTTTTACTCCGAACTGATCCTCGCGACGGCGGTCGACTCTGGTCCATACCTGCATCGTCAGGCTCGAATCCTCCACGAACGCCATGTTCGGTATCCCATCTGCGCTGCCTCTCCTGGTCCTGCTCATCCTGCATGGCTTGGAACGCCTCAACCATCGCCCTTGTCTTATTTTGATTTCGGTCCGTGAAACGTGAGTTTGGGCGAGTGAGCGGAAACTGCTTGGGCTGTTGGGGCGGCGGCTTGCTAGCGATGACCGGCGGGCGTCGGGGCGAACCGACCGGCGCAGCCATGGGTACTGAGTGTGGCACTCCAAGTGTGCTGCCCACACGACTGACGCCAGGTGGTTTACTGCTGCTTCCTCCAGCTCGGGAAGAGGTCCTTGGAGCGGGAGCTGGCGCTGGCGCGGGGCTTGGCGCAACGGAGGGAGCGCGGACTGGCGCGGGGACCGGCGCAGGTGCTGCTGGTGCCGGAGCGGGGGCAGCACCAGGGGGTCGAAGGTACTGGGCAAACCGATTTAGCCCGAAGCCACCCAAGCCAAGGCCCATTCTTGGTGTAGTATTGGGTATTGTCGTCGGGTTGGCAGCGGGAGACCTGTCTGGAATGGACGGAGGGACCGGGCTTGCGTTCGAAGTACGTTGGCTGGTTGTTCTGGACGATGGGGCACTTGTAATAATAATAGGCGGTGGCGGTAGAGGCGATCGTTGCTGCTGCTGATACTGTTGCTGTTGTTGTTGCTGCTGTTGCTGCTCTCGCTGCACCGAGGCCCTGCTAAAACCACCTGCTGACCCACGACCCGAAGCACGAGATGGGTTCGAACGAGGAGGAGCAGAAGGAGGGAAAGTAGGCTCGTACTTCAGGCTGTCAAGCCCCTCGTCAAAACCGGCGAAGTCTGGGAGACCCGGCGGTTGTATGTTCGCTGGAGATCTCGGCGCCCACTGAGAATTTTGAGGGATTTCTTGGGCAAGCGGTGGAGGACGATTGGCGGGAGGTGGGTTGTATTGAGGTGCACGCGGTGCGTTAATGTAGTGCGAGGGGAAGCCATTGTTGTAGCCTGATTCTGGGGAAGGAATCGGTGGTGGAGCGGGGATGCTTGGGTCAGGGATATCGTCAAAATCAATCGGCTCATTTTCGAGGCTATTTTCTTCATACTCGTCGTCGTAATCCAGGTGATGAGGTTGGTATTCGGGGTTGAGGAGGTCCCTGTTTGTGAAGCGACTCCTTATCGACGAGCCGTTTGAGTCGTTCGACTAAAGCGGTAAGCATGCAGGAACATGTAAGACTGAGGTGCTAACACGGGCATCAAGGAAGGCACATACTGGAGAGTTGACATAAATGTTTGGCACACTTGTTCCCCGAGACTGGTTGTCGCGGTCACGGTTGGGATACTCTATCTGAGGTGGTCCGGTGTTCTCAAGCTCGGTCACAATACTGCTGCTCCCCTCGCTGGTCGTTTCAGTGTCCTCTGAGCTTTCCGACTCTGAATCATAGTCTTGACCGCTCTGGTCCCCGAATTTTGATCGAACGTAACCTAAACAAATATGAGTTATTTACTTCAAGGTGTTTGCTTGGATAAATCACTCACGTTGCACAGACTCATCATCCTCCTCGTCAATGTCGCCCTCTTGCAACTTCCTCGCCTCCTCCAACGCCCTCGCATGTGCCTGCATGGCTGCATCTTCAGCATTGCCACGCCGTTGAGGTTCTCCAGGTTCACGGTACGGCTCTGCCACAGGCATCGAGATAGCATTCGGGGGAGGTTGGGAGGTGACGGGTGTGCCAGACGAAGCTTGTTGGTAGGTATATGACCGACGGTTGCTTCCTCCACCTCCGTTCTCATTCCCGTTAGAGTAAGATGGATTGTGATGATCAGGAATGGGCGGGGGAGGCCTATCTACGATGTTGGACGGCACGATTAGTGCAGGGCCACTCCCAATACGTGATGGTCCGTCTCCCAGCATTGAAGGTCCTTCTCCCAGCATCGAAGGTCCTTCCCCTATCCTTGAAGGTCCTTCTCCTATCATCGAAGGTCCTGCTCCTAGCATCGAAGGTCCTTCCCCAATCCAAGAGGGCCCTTCCCCAATGCGCGTGGGCCCCTCCACAATGCGCGAAGGTGCACCCACAATCGTCGGTCCGCCTACAATCTGTGCCGGCCTATCCACCAAGGGTGGCCTATCCACAATCACCGAGTGTCTGTCAACAATTTGGGGAGTCCTGTCAACGGGTCGTGAATTCCTGTCAGTGGGTCGTGAATTCCTGTCGTTGGGTCGCGAATTCCTGTCGTTGGGTTGCGAATTCCTTTCGTTAGGTCGCGAATTCCTGTCGGTCGGTCGCGAATGCAAGTCCACAATTTGCGGCGGCGGATACAACACCGGTCGAGCCGAAGGCGGGCGCGAGGACGGTGGTCGGTTCGGAGGTGAGGGCTCCGTGCTCGCTGTGGGCTGTGGCGAAGGCTTGCGTATGATCGGGACAGACAGGGCGGGCTGGTAAGTTGAGGTACGCTTGCGTTCAGGAGGAGCATAATCCCTCTCCCTCTCTCTCTCCTTCTCCTTCTCCTTCCCCCTCTCCTGTGGCCTCTCGCGGTCACGATCACGGCGTGAATGCTTATACGGCTGCGGTATAGGCATCGTCACTGATTCTGGAGTTATCGGTGTCTCTGGGAGATGTGCATTAGGAACAATAGGCGGAGGCGGAGTTTGTGACTGTCGATCTTGCACATTTTGCTGCACCACGGGCGGAGCAGGCGAGGTCGGAGGATAGCCGCTCACGATTGACGGTCCTCGTCGCCGAGAACTGCGGTGACCGCCAGACTTCAACGCACGCGATACACACCCAAGGAGGACCAGGAGTCGATTCGGACGCGGACCGAAAAGTAATAGAACCGACAGAAAAACAAATAAATTATAATGTCTCAGCTTAACTACTCGAAAACCATTTGCGCCAGCGACTAGGTTTGCGGGCCTCACTCACAACATCGCCGTTACCAAAACTTTCCACCGAGATCGTCGCGCTCCTATCGTCCGAATCTTGCCTCATGTGCTGAGAGTATTTCGGCCGTGAAGAGCCTGACTGCCGACTGCGAGGGAATGGTGCCTCCGCAACAATCGGTTGGCGCTCGGGCGAGCCCGATTGAGATGCTTCAGGGATGACGGACAGCGGCCGGCCATAGTGCGCGGGTGTGCGTGGTACAAGGGGATCGAAGGGTGGCTCATGCGCAATTGGAATATCGGGTGGGAACGACAGTGGTGTGTAGGGTGTGGTTGGCTGGGATCCAGCACGGTGCTTGGGTGTCTTGGGCGCGGCACTGAAGGGGGCGTTTGGTATAATCGGGTGTTGCGAACGGCCGTATTCAAGGTCCGTGTTAACCAGCAACGGCGACGGGTGGATCTCATGAGCTGGAGGGAGATTGATACGCCCATCGTCGTTCGCATCGGGGATCCAGCCTTCAGGCATGATGGGAGTTTGCTTGTGGTGCCACGGAGACGCAAGCCCATTGTTGTAGGGTATAGGATGGATGGGGCTCTCTGTTTCTGAGGGCGGGAAAACAGGCTGGGGAGGAGGAATGTTCATCTTGGGACGCGGATGCTTGCGCGATGACTTGGACTTGGATGGACCCGGCTGTGGCGGCTGCACCAGCACTGAGGGACCAGCACCTGGACCAACACCAGGCCCCGCTCCTGGACCTGCTCCGGGCCCTGAGACAATGGTCGTCAACCCAGTCATTGAGCCCATCCCAGACATCCCACCCATCCCGGACATCCCGCCCATCCCAGACATCGGGCCCATGGAGCCTATCCTAGACATGGATCCAATGCCAGCCATCCCAGTCATGGGCATGATAGGAGGCGGAGCCCGGTACTCCTCGTGCTCAGGTGAAGGAGAGCGAGAGGGAGAACGCTCGTGTTCATACTCATCCGGACGGTACGCGTTCCGAGATGGCACATGGAAATCGTTGGGGTTGTATGTCGAGCGAGGTGGTGGCGGCTGCTGGTACGATGGCTCATCTGGGTAAGAATCCGCAGAATAGGACTCAGTGCGCGAGTTTGAACGCTTGATTTTCCCAAGCTTGTTTCGCCACCAACCGGAACTGGGTTGGGCAGGGGGTAAAGGAGCTGGATCCATGACCTCAGGCAAATGAATATCGGTTGGGGGGTCGGGCAAGTCTGGGAAATGGTCCGAGAGGCTTTCGCTGTGAGTGACGGATTCAGGAATCACTGGGGGTTGAGGTGTGGAATCTCGTTGGACAGGCGGTAGTTCAGGTGGGCTAGGAACGCGAGGAGTGGTACGCCGCGATTCGAGCTCGTCATCGTGTTCCTCTGTCTCATGAACAGTTTGAGAAGGGGTGTCTGGCTGAACGCTCTCGGCCGGTTTCACCGTTTTCCCCCGACGCCGTTCGTTTCGCATTCGTTTCCCTTCACTGCGCCCCTCCCTCCGGCCAGCTTCCCGCGCTTGGTTGACTAATAGCTGCTCGTGCAACTTGCGTGCCGCCGTTCGCGCATCCGCAGCGGCTTGCTCGGCCTCTGCCCGCTCTTCCTCTAGTGCATCGAGCTCCTGCTGAACACGTTCCGCCTGTGCCCGCGCCGTCTCGTAGACGATCTTGAGCCTGGATGATTCCTCAGCTTCCCGAGAAGCATCGGCCTCAGCCTTCTTTCGGGCAACCTCGGCATTTCGTAGACGCTGGTTGTAGTCCTTGTAGTGAGTCTCCGCCGTAGCCGCACGCTTCGTCTCGAGATCCAACCTCTCCGTCAGGTCGCGCAACTTGTTCCGCAAGCCCTCCGAGTCGCGTTCTGATTCGGCAAGAGCAAAACGCAGCCGGTCAAGCTCATCGTCAAAATTTCCAGAGCGAGTGGAGGGCGTTATCGGACTACGTTTCGACTGGGAACGAAGTGCAGCAATGACCTTGTCAAGATCACGTGAGTGGGCTTTGCGAGTTTCCCGTCGCTCCTCGCGCTCTCGCCTCTGCTCCCGACGGAGTTCGCGCTCGTAGCGCCGGACCTGTTGCGCCTCACGAGCGGATTTCCGTTCGGCCTTTCGGGCCGCAGCCTCCGGATCAGTGATTATGATAGTGTGATGGCGAGAGTGTGGTCGACTGCTGGTGCTGGCGCGTGAGGTGGTCTCCTGACGAATGATACGCTCGTGGATGGTATGGCTGTGGTTTCCTTTTCGTCGCGAGGAATGCTTCTTCTCAATCGAGATAATACTACTGCCCTCCCCACGGCTATCGAGCGACACATCACCGGTGCGACTTGTACGTGACACATCAGCAGTGCGGATACTCTGGGTTGCTGTCCCGGGGTCGGTCGAGGCGTACTGGCCCTGGGATTCAGACCCCTCGAGAATCTGAGTGAGGTCTGGGCTATCGACGAGGTATTAGCGTGAGTCGAGAGCAAAGGATGAAAGACTCACTCGAACGGAGCATGCTGATTCTGAGATACAGTGGGGGGCATTGTGAAGGAACCGTGTGTTGTCGTAGTGGGGTCGTGAACAAGATAAATAAGCCAGAATTAGATATTTACTAGATGTGGGCCCGGGCGGGCGGTGGTGTGGTTGGTGTACGATTGGCAGAACAACATGAGGCCGCTAACCCGCCTCCATTGCAAATCATTTCTTCCCATAGCACGTGACTGCTTCTCACGTCAATTCTGCCAAACTCACGATAAACAGAATAACAAACGAGGGAGCGATTGAAAACAAGTCCTTGGGTTCCAATACAAGAACGTCGACTCAAATATTTTAGCACACTTGAGAGTAAGTAAACAGATGACGACGGTCACACCCTAGCACTTCAATGGGTTGAGATAAAATGAAATTGACAGTCCGACAAGTCTGGTATAACGCATAAAAGTCGTAACGCGTAACACGGCATATAGAGGACACCTCATAAAGCAAGGCCAGTCGTATGCGCCAAAGAAAGAAAAACATGGCTAGACCTACTTGATACAGCGTAGCCAATGAAGCGGCTCACGCTGCGCCCGTAACCAGGGCACGAGACTCAACCACCTCCCCAGAGGAGGCTACATCCCGTGACATGAGCTTTTTCCAGAGCTCCGCACTGCCTGTTGTTCCTGAGTCTGGTCGGCGCAGCCCAAACGAACCATTCATAAGCATCGCTGAAGACGGTTTGGGAGACGGATTGTCGATCATCATTTGGGAGCTGAAGTCGTCGTCCTCGTCTTTCTCATGACTTGAGTCTTTCGACTCTTGAGGCTTACTGAAGCCGTGGTCTCCGAGCTGTAAGGTAGACGAAGAGCTGCCTGGCACTTCGAAAGGCGCAAGAGTAAGTACCGCCTCGACAGCGGCACCAGTCACTGTGCTCCCAACCATATCTAGACGTTGAGCGTGAGCCGCGTTACCCCTCGAGGATGCAGGAGTAGACAGATCGAGCGCCCGTCCGGACAAGTGCTTGAGGTGAGCCTGAAGGAAAATGTTAGATGGGAAAGTACACAAGGCTAACACAAAGCTCACATCGAGGGAAGTCATTAGCAAAGCCACCGCTGTCTTTGAGGACGTCATGTCATGCTGCGATGCTATCAACGACATTCGGTCGAAAAGGTTTTGTTGCGTCGGTAACATCCTGGTAGATTCGCACAGTGGGATAGCAAGATGCGTCCCAGGAGGATCTAACGAAAGATGATCAATAAAAACAGCTTATCAAGAGAGCTGATGAGACTCACTGCCGCGCTCTTTCATCAATCGAACACCCCTCTCGCTGCGTATTTCGCTCCTCAATCCATGACTCGCTGCCGTATCGCCGCGCTTACCACGACCTGCGCTGACGCTGCTGCGAGACGTTGCGCCCGCAGTACTCCTTATCCGGTCCCGCTCTTGACGGCCCATGTCAACGGCCCAACGACGTAGCCGTGGGACTTCGACATCCTTTTCGTGTGCTAGGAGTCGTCGCCTTGACCGAGGTTTGGGGCCACCGTTGAGATGGTCTAATGAAAGCTCCGAGTTTAGGGGAGCCGAGGCTGAATAAATCAAAGCAGTTAAGAGCGAGTTGTGTAGTTGCACTAGACATGAAATGGGTAAGAGCTCGATAAGACGATAAGTATATCAATGTTGGTCCTACCAAGACGTGCGGTGTTTATCCATTCTGTTACGAGTTCTTCAAACTCAATCCGAGATATCTTGGCTTTGAGAAAGTCCGACAAGACACGCCAGTATTGCCGACCTTTGGAGCCAAGGAGTCCCACTAGCTCAACTTTGATCGCCAGCGGCGACGGGGTAGAAAGGAAAGCCGAGACCATACTCCGTACAGATATCAGCAGCTAGCAAGAGATTAATTCAGACTCGTAGATCCAGATTCTAGAGCTTTCGATACACAAGAAACAAGGAAAATGATACAAGGAGCCACAAGGTCTAGTGTTTTGGTCGTCGAGGCTTGATTGTCAAACCAGTGTGGCGCTTGTTGTGTCGCTCAATTGCAAATTGCAAATTGGGATTTCTGACTTGCCTTGCACCTCCACTGCTATCGCATTCTAATGTCAGACGGAAAGGCTGGCGAGTCTTCCGGCCAAGCTGCTAACTCTTCGACGAATACATCCCGTCCCGTTGGAACACTACGAGATGCAACTTCTGCGCCGTCGACCTCTCGAGTAATCGGAAATGTGCTCAATCGCAAGCCTTCAGAAGGAGCTGTGGGTTCAACCCGAGGGAGAAGAATGTTCATGCCTAATGCTGTCATCCGGCGCAAAGCTGACGAGTGAGCGTGCTTAATATTAGATATTTCAATAAACTTACATTTGGTCTAGCGGGGTAGCTGTAAAACAAGTAAGTACTTAGACGTTGTCAAACACCCTAAAATTAAAACTTAAATGTAGGAACCCAGCACAAGCGCCACAGAAATCTCCGAAGGACGGGGGAGAGGAGATACTCGTGGCCGAGGAGATGGACGGGGGAGAGGAAGAGGACGAGGTGCGGCTCCCCCAGCAGAAATGATTGCCAGTGGACCATTTGCATTAGGCCCTGCTGCCAATTCCGTCCGTCGTCCTTCGCGCCTCACCGCATCCACTGCCATACAGCCTCCCGGGCATGGAGGTGGTCAATCCTCAGGAGCCGGACTCACAGACACAGCCGCACCCACACTCAAGGACACACGGAAGCTGCAGAAGAAGCGCGTTGGTCTCGAAGCTGCTGAGAAAGAGGAATACTCTGAAGACGAAGGAGTGGAGGTGATAGACATGGACGATGTCAACGAGCTAGACTGGATGGCGCCAGATAGCCTCATCCGAGTCAAGGAAGAAGACGAAGAAAAGGCCGCAAGAAAGCGGGACAAATTAAAGGGCAAGATAAAGGATGACAGCCATACTAAGAGTATGAGAAAACGTGAGTGTCTGATTGACTGTTTGCCTTATTCGCAACTCATAAAGTGCCTAAAAGTCAAGATAGACCCCGAGGACGACATTCGCGCTTCGGAATCATTACTGTCGTCCAGGGATGCATCTACGGTTCGCACTAGCAATTCGGGCGAAGAAGAAGACAAGAACCTTGCCAATGCGCTGGATCTGAGTGAAAGTGAGGAAGACGAGGAGCTAGAGGATTTAGTGGACGATTTTCTGGGCGGCAATCAAACCGACGAAGTACGTATTCCTTGTTTTGCCCTCCTCGTATCTAATATTCAATATGCGCACATAGTCTCTCGCCGGGCCTCAAAACAAGCTCTACTACTTCCAGTTTCCTAATCCCTTCCCGACATTTGAAGCCCAATCTAAAACTAGTGACAGTACTGCCGACGTCGAAATGTCTGATGTCTCCGGTCCTTCATCTGCACAGAAGGGAAAGCAGAAGGTGTCGTTTGCCGAAAGCACCAAATCCCAGCCTTTGAGTGATGACGAAGACGATTTACGGAAGATCAAGCCAGAGAATGATGAAGAAACAAACCTATCAGGAGGCATCATTGGGCAGCTCGAGATTCATCGTAGTGGCTTAATTAAAATGCGGCTCGGTGATGGTATAGTCATGGAGGTGTGTATACTATTCTTCATCTGACACTGAGCCGTAAGGTATTGATCTTATTGACATTCAAGGTCACTGCTGCCACTCAGCCTTCGTTCCTTCAGCATGCTGTCTACCTTGACAATGCTAAAAATAGACTGGTTGTCTTAGGCGAAGTCAACCGGCGATTCATCGTCTCTCCAGATGTGGATTTGCTCCTCGAAGATATGTTGGTTGTGGAGGAGCAGGAAAAGAAACGCCGGGCAGAAGAAGCGCAGAAGGGAGACGGACTAATTAAAATGGATGACTAGAATGGAGCTGAATGTCGTGAGCAATTGAATTACATAAATATTCATTCTAACCAGTGCCCCAAGCCCTGTTACATTAAAGCACGCTCCGAAAGCTTGCCTAGAAAACGCCGACACTGTATGCGTTTGTGCTTCTGACTCTTGCTCTTCACGTGACACCAAGAGGTGGAGGCACGATGGTCGGACATTTATGACATTGAACTATATGACGAGGCTGTTCCGAGGTTATAACAGCCTGGGTGTGAGTAATCTCCGAAGGTCCTTCCCTACAGCTATCTTTCACCATGGCCAACGCCCCTTTTACGCTTGGTTGGGGGATCTTGGGTGCGGGCCACATCTCCTCAGTGTTTGTCAAAGTAAGCAGAGACGCATTGGGCAATTGGCTTATTGTTTTGACCTCAAAATAATCCGCAGGATCTCCTATTGGATCCTAACACGTACGTGCTGCAGGTCCTCATAATCCCCCAAACCTAACTCGAGATTATTGAACAGGCGTGGCGTGTCGGATGTAACCCACAAAGTTGTCGCTGTAGGGTCGAGAGACTCTTCCAAGGCACAGGTCAGTTAGAGCATTGTTAGGAAGTCTACACCCTCTGATCTTAATGATAGGAATTCATTGATAAACATGCACCCTCTCATCAAGATATCAAGGCTTACGGCAGCTATGAAGAAGTAGTTGGGGACAAGGTTAGCAATTGCCTGCACGATTTACGTCTGCGCCCTGCTGAGATCCTTACCGTTCAATTTGCACAGAGTGTCAACGCTGTATATATTGGTGGGATATGTTCCATGCGATCTAATTACAACGCTATGCTTATGTGACGATAGGCACTCCTCACACCCACCACTATACTTGCACGGCCTTGGCCCTTCGAGCGGGAAAGCACGTTCTGTGCGAGAAGCCCTTCACCTCAAATGCTGCAGAATTGAAATCTCTGATTGCTATTGCAAAGGAAAATAACGTGTTCCTTATGGAGGTATGCGTTTATTATTTGACGAGCATTTAATTAATGCTCACTGGATGATAACACCAGGCAATGTGGACTCGTTTTTTGCCAATTGCTGAAGCTATCAAGGATGTCGTCAAGAGCGGCGAACTCGGCGACGTCAAAGTGCTCCATGCTGACCTCGCCGGAGATTTCAAGCTTGACAGTGAGTTGTCCCTATGATTCCCTCGCCGAATTGGGCTAATATTCGGAATAGCTATACCAAAGACACATCGTATTCTTGATCCTAAACTGGGCGGTGGTGCCCTTCTAGACCTGTGAGCCCTTCTAGGTGACAATTCCATCGCAAACAGGCTAATATTTGTGTCCCAGGGGCCCCTATCCTTTTGTTTGGGTGAGGATTCACATCAAAACACCGAACGGCGTTAATGACAGATAATCCAGGCTGCAGTAGTTTTGTATGAACATGCGCTTAACAAGCGCGAACCTCCGTCGAACGTCACGGGCTCTATGCTGAAGACAAAGCTCACAGGCGTAGACTCAAGCACAACTTTCGTACTAAACTTTGACAATGTAGAAGCTCAGGTCAGTTATCATTTGATATGTGGACTATTCAAGTTAACCTAAACTTGCGCATATAGGCTATTCTTTCGTGCAGTATCACTATCCCGGCTCCGAATCCCGCGCTGTTGATCAGGTTCCGAAAGGGTAACATAGTCGTTGCACCGCCCATCTATCGGCCAAACAGCTTTGTTATCCAGCATTTCGATGCACCCGGATCAGATGTGATTGTGAAAGAGGAGAAAAAGGAGTTTACGTTTGAGGGTGGAGGATGGCACTTCCAAGGTATATCTATCGCATGTTCTCCACGCATCGTACTAATTGGATTGTTCGTAGCTGACGAAGTTGCAAGGTGCATACGCGATGGAAAAACACAAAGCGAGGTATGGAGTCTTGAAACAAGTCTGGTTCAGATGTCTGTGTTCGACGAGGTATGTCATTCAAACTTGTGCTATACCAAAACTCATAGATTCCTCATTTAGGTTCGTAAGCAGTGTGGATATGAGTTTCCTCCTGGCGTAGAGCAAGTTGTATAGGAGAACCGTGTATTACGTATGCAGAAGAAGCAATTAAAACTTGCGTTGATTCCACATGACTTTATTGATTGGTCCCTTATTCTGATGCCGGATTGGCTCGGCATTGCTTCAAGAAATGACTCGACTGTCGGTCTGTAGCATATATGGGCTAAGAACTCTTGCATGTGGGCCAGCTTTCAATAATGGTCCACCCTGCTCTTGAGGATTGCCACTGGCAGAAACGCGTTGATAATAACGGGGGTGTAACCTATGTTAGGTACGCCAGAGAGCATTGACGCGCCTGAGGCTATTGACCTATTCTTGAGGTTTTACCCAGACCTATGGTTGCTGGTGAAGTAAAACTGGATCAGGTACATCGACTATTTGACGGCCACAACCATTTTGTATTCGGTGTCACATTTAAAAGCACACTGGTACGCTTTGATAAGGCGGAAAAAATACTGTACTCACGTACCCCATCCTGACAATCTACAAAGCCAAGAGATGAACTTAATTCGCGTCTCTTAAACGCACTCGTCCAACTGCGATACGCATCACCAATCGTTGGCGCGCAAGCTCAAGCGGGCATACACGATCCCGAACTTCGTTCTTGGGTGTACACACCCCTCACCAGCCTAGCCGAGGCACAAAACTGGGCACGCAGTGCAATTCAATCAACTAGCACGGAGAAAGATTCAACTCCCGAGAGCCGGCTGTGCGAAATTGTCAGCCAACCATTGCCTGACAACCTGCAGCTAAAGCTTTATTTGCACGGTCCCTATACGAATGGCGAGTACACGTTATTTCCATACTCGAGCCATGCAGTGTTGGAGGGACAGGCAATGCTCGACCTCCTCCGTACTTTGTTCAACTGGATGGTGAACCCGAGCCCAGAGGATGAGCTGACCTGGGGAGAAGAGTGGAGAAACCTGGCCCCGGGTACAGTTGTTGCCCTAGGTGGAGAACTCGAAGGCTGGGATGTTGAATCCCCGGCACTCTTGGAAGAAAACGCGAAAGTGCTTTTGATTAAAAAAGTAAGTGGTTCAAGTTCAAGTTTTGTATATGCTCGCTAATATCTAACCGGTGCCTTTCAGCCCTCTCATTGCCTTCGCCCACAGCGAAAATCAGTTACCACCCCTGGGAAAATAGTTCGAGTTCACCGAGAGCTAGATGAACCACTCACAACACGTCTTATAAAAGCCGCCAAGTCGCAGGGCGTTTCCATTACGCAGGTGCTCGAGGCTGCGCACGTAATCGCTACATACATCATCGAACCACTCCCCCTTGAGGAAGCTGTAGAGTCTCACGTTCGGCTCTATCCTGCACTGTGAGTCGAACACATCTCCGCGAACATTTCGTGTCGCAGCTTAATGTGTATCCAGTGTGAGCACCCGCCACCTCCGCCAGCCTCCGCACAACAAGCCGGAGTCAATGGGCAATTTAAATACAGCGTTTGGAAACGTGTTTCCCGGAAGCTTGCATGTAGAACAACCTACTATTCGGGAGCGCGTCCTCGCTGTCGCTAGGTGCTCAAAAGAACAATATCGCAAGTTCATGTCAAACCCACATTATCCGTTTATATTGGCCGCGGAAAACAAGCTGAACCCCTTTCGCGGCCCACTTGGGGCGGATCCAAACCCACATGCCGGAGAGGCGATTGGTATGGGAGTCATCGATCCGAAACTGGGAGTGAAATGGAGCTCGCCAGGAGGAGAGGACGTGATTCAGGCTCAAGACGTGCACCTCGGGCTGCGCCAGTGCACAATGCGACCGTAAGGCTCTATTTTTAGTGCTGATGCCAGTGCGCTGACTTTTACGCTCTTGGGGTATAGGATAATGCATACATGGACGTTTGGAGGGAAACTTAGGCTCCAGGTGCAGGCGTCAGACATATGGGATGCTGCGTATCTAAAGCAATATTTGGATGAGGTTGTGAAGTGTGCGTTGAGTATATGCGATTCGGCGTGATAGCACAAGCGGTTTCCTTTGTGATTGTGTTGAGTGGGATGGGCAACTGCTTAGTAAAACAGATGTGTACAACACGTTTGATAGTTAGTTAGATAATGTTTAAGTACAATAACAACAGAGTTTCATGTTTTCACTGTTCAGGATAGGACAATGGATTATCGTAACGAACTAGATGTTTGGATTTAGCCTAGACAATATATATATAGGTGTTGTCGATACGTACCTCTCAGTCGTCCAAATCCATCATGTCATCCCACACAATTTGAGTTTGCGCTTCAACCATCTCCTCATCCTCTTCCTCGCTAGGTGCGACCTCGCCCTTGGCCGAACCAATCCCGAACATAGAAATAAACTCCTCATCCTCCTCCCGCTCCTTGTTGATCCGGGTATCCTTGTTAAGCACTGGGCTGTCCTTAGCGCCACCCAAGAAGTCAAGGCATCCAGCACTGCAACCGCGCCACAGAATCGGAACAGCCGAAGATAGTTCACATCCAGCGAGTACGGTAACCCACTCGTAGCGTTCTTCTGCAGGCTTGACGAACAGGCCGCTGGACGGGAGGCGGCCTGCGCAGCCATCTGCATATGCGTCTGTTCCCTTGTCCTCCCCTTGGTGCCGCTTTCCGGGGCACCAGCTGTACAAATTTCGGGCGTCTTCGGTACCTTGAATTGCAGACCTGATGTACACATCTGCTTTGGGAAGCGAGCCAGAAAGCCAAGATGTGACATCGTAGAGGTCAGAGACAAGGAGTGAGTGCGGAGGGAATGGATGAGACTCGTAGGGCGAAGATGCTGAAGAAGAACGCGAGAGATTCGAGACATGCGTAGGTGTTGAAAAGACTGAAGAGTATGAGGTCGTAGGTGTGAGCAAACAGCGAGAGGCAACAGCAGCAGATGGTCGAGTAGCACTAGTAGCAAAGGATAGCGAGGGTAGCGAGGGTATTTGTTGAGCAGGACGCAGAGTGACACGAAGAGCAAGTTCTTGAAGAGTAGGTACTTTGTTGTGAGTGATCAGTGGTGCAAGAGTACGCCGGTCATGCTCGAAAGCTAAGGTGCCAACAGTGTGATCGCTCTCGGCAGAGCTAGGCGGGGTTTCTATGTTCGTATTTGTGAAAGGACGTGGAATGAAGGGATTAGGGTCAAGAAGGATAGTTTGAAGCGCCAGGTATGTTATTTCTGCGGGGAGAAAGGTGAGTTCATTGTTGGCACTAAGGGAACAGATAAGTTGGTTTGATGAAGGGATAGGAATAAACCCAATAGTTACATGTTCAAAGAGCGAAGCGACCGCAAGTTACCAATTGCTGGAGGTAGCTCACGGAGTTTGTTTGATCCTACGCATAAAGCAAGCAGGTTAGACATTTGCGTCAACAAAAGGGAATATTACAAACGCAGCGAGAGCAACGTTAGCCCCCTCAGGGCAAACAGTTCCGAAGGTAACATGGTAAGGCAATTGTTTGCTAGATATAATTGCAGTTCCCTCTTGGACTTGCTCGGTGTACCAGAAAACAGAGAGCTGTTTGACTGTGTTTGCGAGAAAACGCGACGTGAGCGGGCTGCAGCTGCGGCGATATTGGAGCGTATTGAAGTATCTTTTTCTCGAAATGGGGGTAATGGGGAGATAGGTTCTCCAGGCCATGATATCATATTGTTTAAGTCATTGATGGTGCGAGGAATGATGGTGATATTGGAATTACTGCAAGGCGGTGAGTTGATGTCAATGTTTATAAGAAATCACATACTCGAGATTAATAATAGATGCTCCAGTTTGAAATGCATCGTCAATTGCTGCCTCCCATAGGGAATGCTGTGTAGAGCTATTGGGGATACTTGTGGATCGCGGGCTAAGAGCATTACGTTCGCGACATGACTTCGCACACAACATGAAATGACTAACGCTAATGGCTTACTCCTCGGCGCAGGACTAGGTGAAGGTGGTTCGCGATGCGGAAAAGAGCTTGAAGGAGTGAGTGGCAGGGCGTAGGAGCGGCGAGTGTTTTGTGAATGAACAAGTGGGCTCTGTGTTGCTTTGGCGTTGGCAGAGTAAGGGTCTGAGGTTAATCTCCAGGGACTGCTGTGATCCTGTTCGTCGTCCGATATCTCTGGAGAGTCGGCGTCCCAGGGTATGGGAGAAGAGGGGGGCGACGAGGAGGGGGCATAATGGAATGCGTCCGGGTTGGCGAGGAATTCAGCCATGGTTGTTGTAAGTCAGTGATGACATGGTAAACAACCGTAATCAAAACATTGACTAAATGAGTCGTAATAAGC
The DNA here is from genome assembly GCA_015039395.1 of Ceratobasidium sp. AG-I. Lineage (NCBI taxonomy): Eukaryota > Fungi > Basidiomycota > Agaricomycetes > Cantharellales > Ceratobasidiaceae > Ceratobasidium > Ceratobasidium sp. AG-I. The sequence goes on along the minus strand of MU132158.1, from coordinate 305,214 downwards.
GCCCGGGCACTCCCATCGCTGGCCGCGATACTATCAAACGGCCTTTACCAACTTGGCCCAGTTATAGACGAATTTTTGAAGGTTTTGCATTGCGGTTTTGAGCGCATTTTCTTTCTACTTTTGGAACGGTAAGTGTTTAATGGACTGACATCTGATCATACATGCACTAACCCATCCTATGCAAAACGTAATATCGCTTTCTGCTTGCATTATTTAACATTGGTGTCGATTATACGCGAATAAAACGCCTAACCAACTTACTCTGGGGGGATTTGCCGTATCGTCGAAGGAACCTTTTATAGATGTCTGGTGTGATCTCGACACAGTTGCGTTCCCACAAGGAGCCAACGAAGGATGACATGAATCGGCTTTTCTTCTCCCTGCCTCCCGCTGGCGCGTCTGGGGCCCTCGAAGAAGGTCTTGAGAGGATGGATGTTAGCGCGGTTCTTACACTCCACGGCCAGGATGACTCTTTTGTAAGCAACTGGCGTCTGATATTGAGACTATAGTAACCCTACGTAGGCAGGCACTCTGTATCTTTTGCCTCCGTTTTTGTGTTTTGTTTCATTAGATCGCAAGTCTGTCCAGTTTACAATCCCCCTCACTACGATCCGCCGCGTCGAGCGATTGAGTTCACGCGCTGGTGTCTTTGCCCTTTCCCTTACGGTATGGCATGGCATGAAGATTGTAAGTCCAGAAACATGTGTTTAACATTGATTCATTGTCTCATGAGCCCGGCCTAGATTGTTCAACTCACGTCACTACGCCCAACTGCCGACGCGTTTTGCAACCATCTACGCGATGCCCTCAAAGTTCAGCTACAGTCTGGGCAGATGAAGACCTTGAAGACCTTTGTCAAGACATGTTATTCTGAATCAGCACTCCTATCTAGTTCTACTTTCGGCGAAAACGAGCGCGAGGATGGTAGCTTTATCTCCAAGGAAGATGGGGACGAGTCCACGCCGCAGTTCCTCGCCGGTCTGGGACTGACCTACAAGTTCCCCGGCGACGCCAAGAAGTAAGTGCGATATTTGTCACAGCGTCCCAGCTAATAGATTTACTCAGGTTGAGAGAGGGATCTAAACTCAAACTTTGGAAAGACTACATGAAGAGTATGTGCTACCCTGTCGATCTAGCGCGCATATTGTACTGAGGCGTTTCGAAGCTCACGGCCGAAACCTTACCCTTCTTCGGTACCCACAAGCAACTCGTTTGATTCAGGTTGGCTTGTGAGTAATTTATCTCATCCCTCCATATCAGTTTACCTACTCGAGTCCAAGACCAAACCGGTTACGCGGAGAACTATGGGAGACTCTGTCTGGTTCAATATATCTACGATTTAACAACCCTGGTGTATACCAAGGCTTGCTCAAGGAATACGAGGGCCACGTGAGCACCAGCACAGAAGGTTAGTAGCCGCCAAATATACCCATGATCAGACTCTAATATCTACGATTGCTCAGAGATTGAAAAAGACCTTAATCGTTCGCTTCCTGAATATGCAGCATACCAAACCGAGGAGGGTATTTCAACTCTCCGTCGTGTTCTTACTGCTTACAGTTGGAAAAATCCTGAACTCGGATACTGCCAAGTGAGCCCTCTAAGCTGCTTTTACGACCGGAATATAAGTTGATATATTTAATCATTTATCCAGGCGATGAATATCCTCACTGCTGCAGTTTTAATGTAAGTATCGGAATATTCCTCACTCCACGGTCGCTCGGAGGCTCAACTAAGAGCAGATTTATGTCTGAAGAGCAAGCATTTTGGCTACTTGAAGTATTATGTAATAGGCTGGTACCTGGATATTACAGGTATGCACCAGATACTACAGTCCTGTCGGTTTGCTGAGTACTTAACTGCAAATCATGTTCGGCTTGACTCCTGGGATTCGCACGAATCTCCGTAACTCTGGGACAAAATCAACAGTCCTTCGATGTGGGGTACCCTGCTCGACCAACGCGTATTCGAGTCACTAGTCCATAGGTGTTTACCCATTATCCACGAACGTTTCCTCGCTGTGGACGTTCAGCTTAGCGTCGCGAGCCTACCGTGGTTTCTGAGCTTGTAAGTCCAGAAAGCCAGGCATATAGATCGGAGGCCACCGAGCTGAACAATCGTTTATTTGTTTAGGTATATAAATAGCATGCCTCTGATCTTTGCTTTCCGAATTGTGGACTGTTTCTTTGCTATGGGTCCAAAAGTCTTGTTTCAAGTTGGGTATGTAAACACTGTGCTGATATCAGATACCCAGGCTGATGTGGATTAATGAACAGACTAGCCATTCTTAAAATCAACGGGGAGAAGCTGCTGCAAGTGGAAGACGACGGCGCATTTATCAGGTGCCTCCCTAGTTGATTCATTCGCGTACATCTCCTGATGGACAATCATTTTCTGCTAGTGTCATGCGAGCTTACTTCTCTTCTCTCGACCAATCAGCCCATCCCGACCACCCCGACCCTCGTACACGGGCAATCACCAACTTCCAAGAGCTTCTTCTCGTTGCTTTCCGCGAATTCAGTACTATTACCGACGCTACGATTATTGCAGAGCGTAAACGTTTCCGCACCGAAATTGTTACAGGTGTCGAGTCGTTTGCGAAGCGTGCGGCCGTACGAAACTTGTCAACGTTTGGCAAGTTTACGAGGGAGGAGGTTGGAGGCATCTACGACGTGTTGTTCAAGGCGGTGCTGGTGTGTCCACCAGATGGCATTCCGACAGTTAGCACAGGAGAGGAAAGGGCAGAGACGCGCATAGGCATGAAGGTACGTAACATCTCGGCGAAGCGGCCCGGGTCGAAGGTGATCATTAATATGTGGAGCAGACGTTCAAGTTGTTTTTGGCGGATATTGCGTCGTGGGCGCGCGATGAACGGATTGTGTCTAATGCTTTTGTGGAACGCGTTCAACGCGAAATTGCGGAGCATGACCTGATTGGGCGCATTTTCTACCAGTGGGATACACAAGCCAGGGGTGCTCTCTCATTGCAAGTGGGTTGGTCTTGATTTGTCATAGATTTCCGCTGACCGCTTGTGAAGGATCTCGTCTCGGGCTTGGATGAAGTCATGCACAATGACTTGATGGGGAACATTCAGGTAACAAGTCAGTAAATCAGCGGGTGCTATCATTACTTATGCGCGCCCACAGTGGTTCTTCACCCTACACGATAAAGACAAAGATGGCATGCTCACCAAAGACGAGCTCTTGCAGCTTTCTGAATCATTATTGGTACGCCATGACTAAACACTATTCGCAATGGACATTCACACAACCCCTTACAGTTTATATTCCGCAACGAGCCTGGCGATGCGTATCTTGGCGCAGTGAGCCGCTTTATGACCAATGCCTTCGAATTTGGTGACGCACTGTTGCCTGCGGCCGTTGGTACTGAAGACGGGGCTGGGACGCCAACCGTAGGCTCGCACGTTCCCTACTTGAACCTAGCTACGTAAGTTCACCACCACTCTTATTTAAGGATAACACTTATGCCTGCATCTCGGCAGATTCCGCATGGTCGTATTGGCAGATGAAATCCTCGAATCCTTCTTCGAGTCCGATTTGACAGCCTCTTTCAGACTGGAACCTGTCCCAGAGGCTCAAGTGCCCCAGCAGAAGAGTGGATTCCTTGGCGGTCTGATGTCTGCCATTGTTACGGACGACAACATGAAGATATTCAACAGATTCGCGGACGAAGTGGGCAAGTCCATCGGAAAACACCAGGTAATCCCCGACACATGTCCTGCTTTGTTCTAGTTTCTAATAAAACTCCCTAGGTTGCGAACAAGCCATCTATTGGGAAAATGGATCGTGTGGTTGCTTTGCAAGAGCCCAAGGCCCGCGAATCTTTACTCACCGCATCCATGCGCGAGAAACAACTCACCGGCTCCTCATCTTCGTCTAGCGTCAATGTCACAGCGCAACCATCAGAAGCACTCACTGAGCTTGCGTCTCTTACCATTACCCCAAGCATCAGCTCTCCGGCGGCGTTGGCTGTTCCGACGGCTGGGCCCGTGATTGGTGATCCAGTCCCACCATCACCCGGCCCGCTAAATCCACTAGCCCTCGTGAGCGAGCGAACGGCATTCGCCATTGATGAAGCAAAGGAGGAGGAAGAGGACCTGGAAGACTTCGATGATATTGCTGAAGACGGGCTGTTAGATGAGGTGAGGTTTTTCTTCATAGAGCGATCGGCTCGTAAGCTGACATGGGATCAGGTGGACGCGTTCCTCGAGGAACACGATGCCGGCCTATCAGCCGCAGAGAATAACGCTGCGAAAGGTTCGTATATGCGCATTTTGCCCCAAGAACATGTAACTGATATTTTACATAGACCTACTGAACGCTAAACCCATCAAGTAAGATGAATGAATAAGAATGTATCTCAAAGTCGGTTCGCTTTGCCACTTGTATTTATCTGCGCCACCAATCTCAGCACGAGTTACGCTGAGTTCCTAGAGTGCCCGACCAAACTCTTGGCTTTCTAGTTAGGCATAGTCCTTCGATTTGGTGGTGCTGGTTCTTTCTCCATTTGCGTTACGTGGAGTCAGCGAACCCATGTCCGGCCCGGGGTCCGAACCTTCGACAAGCACTTTTGCTCGCTGCACCGAGCAGTGGGGCATATATAAAAGGCGATTCATTAGGCCCCGTATCCTCAGAATGCTTCGCCATGTTCACTAAGTGTACTTTACTTACAAGCGCCTACCTAGCTATATGCGCAGGGGTATCGTGGGCGGTACCCTCGCCAAGCATACATCAATCGAAAATTCAACTAGAGATACCCAAGGCGCCTCCTCAGTCAGCCTCGAGGATCTTGCATCCTGCCTTTGCGTCCATCTCTGTTGACCCTGCTTTTGTAAGTATTTTATACAACCCACGTTGATATCGTCGATTTAACATATTACATCACTCAACTAGTGGGTTGAGTTTTTCGGAAATTCCACCCACCCCAATAAACTATCGTTTCAGCTGATCAAGGCGGGTACTCGAACCGCCATCAGTGGAACAGGTTTCCGACCTAACATGCTTGGATTGTAGCACGTTGCCGATAGGACTGGTGTGTCTCCTTGGATTAGACCTGGTGAGAATATCTATGCTAGCCTGCGGATATCCAACCCGTTTGTTGATGCTCATTGCAATATTAGGCGGGGTCACTCAGTAAGTCTCCACTCAACATTGCGGGACGTACTTGCGCTGATCGGAAAGCATATGCGCACAGGGACAGTTCCATTTTCAACTCATCTGCCGGTGCGCCTGCACGAACGACCTCCGAGGTATGCTCCTAAAGGATTTCTTGGAGGTTTTACTACTAAATGTGCCCTGCTCTTGAACGCGCGACAGACTGGCGGGATTTACCGTACAACTTACGGCCCCGAGTTCTACAAGTCCTTCTCCAACTTTGCATCCTCGACTAAATTCACCGTACCTTTGAACCTGGGCAACAATACTCTGGATATCGCCCTTGGACAAGCACAAGCTGCATACCGATACCTCAACCACGACAAAATATGGGCGCTGGAATGTAAGCGATTTGGATTTTCTGCGGTTTCAAACTGGGTGATAACCTTTTGGGTTTTAGTGGGTAACGAGCCTGGAAACTACAAGGCAACTCAGCGAAATCTCTCCACCTGGGGAGCAGACGCGTATGTAGCCCAATGGCAGGTACGTTATGTGTCTTTATAACCGAGGACACCTAGCTTACTCTCGACTTAGAATTGGACTAGTCAGATCGACGCAAAGGTTCCGTTGCAGCAGCCACGATGGTGGGGTGGATCAGACGGGACTACAGACGACCCAAATACTATAGCGATTCAAACAGACTTGATCACTTCCAGGTGAGTGATTAACTCGAAATGTCTCAAGCTATCGACTATAACGTGCATCTTAGGGGTGTGACTGGCCAAAAGGTTAATGAGTTCTCGCAGCACATGTATCAGGCAAGATAACTCGATTCTATGACGCATTCACTCTTATCCTTAACATTAGCACATTCCTAATCTAGTATTCGAGTTGTCGACCAGCAAGCAACGTGCGGGCCATCGTACCAAACATCTTGAATCATACCAACATAACATGTATGTTCTCCCGGTCTCTCAGACTGAAACCTCGCTAATTCAACTACCCGCAACAGCATTTGTAGACATACTACGCCCCAAAATTAGCGCAGCTAACAGCGTCGGGAGTGACTTTGTGGTTGGTGAGTGTCTGAATAAGTCCTAAAGCTCAGAAAGTGACTTACTGTATAAACAGGAGAATTTAACAGCGTAAGCTGTGAGTCTTTCCAGGGTTGTCGACAAGACAAATACTTATTCGATTGTCCATTTTAGGCTCTGGCAAAGTGAACGTGACAGATATATTTGGACAGGCTTTATGGGTGAGTGGGGGTTTTGAGAAAACTGTCTTAGGAACCCTAGTTTATGACGGTACCCATGAACAGGCTCTCGACACTTCGTTATATGCTGCGTCAATCAATGTATCTCGCGTATATCTCCACCAGGCAAGTAAGCTGAAGGATCCACTCGCTTAGCTGGATCTTATGCACGGCTGCAGGGAGCGACGCTAGTTTTTCAGTCCGACAATCAGGAAAATATTCCAGGCATCAATGGAACTCCAGGATTCTCGTGAGTTTTCTCGCCAAAGTGGTCTCCGCTTCATAACATTGCTAACTTATGGTAGATCTTACGATCTTTGGTATCCACGCGACAGCGCACTGCGAGGCCGAGCTCGTGCGAACCCAAGCTAGTAAGTTCTTTGTTTCTTGTACGCTTAAAACTACTCACATTGGATTTTGGGCAGCGTATCCCAGCTTATGCTAGCTGAGGTCGTCGGCAATTCGCACAAGTCTCAGATTTTACACGTCCAGCCCCCAGCGAACGTCTCACGGGAACATTTCGCCGCTTATGCTGTATACGAAAAGAAAAAACTGGCTAGGCTAGCTTTGGTAAACCTAGCCCAGCTCAACAAAACAGAGGCGGGCAACTCAACTTCTGGCGTGTGGGTCAGCCTTCCGAAGTCCAGTGGCCCGGCGCGGGTCAAGCGAATGACCGCTCCTGGTTTAGATGAGAAGGACGCTGATTGGGTCACCTGGGCCGGCCAAGCCTACACAAACGGTACAGCGCTTGGAGACCTGAAGGTAGAGCGAGCCTCGGGAGATGCCGTATGGGTTCGGGACAGCGAAGCGGTGTTAGTCATCCTGTGATGTTGTCTTTGCACAAAGTATCAAAAATAGTATGTCTGTATTGGAAGTGGATGTTATCGGCATCTCGTATTTATGAAATGTAGCAACTTGCATGAACCAACTGAGACGGGACTTGTTGTTTCATGTTATGATCGAGCACGAAAATCAGGCACAAAGGCTTGGCACGTCAACGGGCCAAAAGTATACAATGTAAAAGTCAACACGGGTCAGATCTGCAGACCCAGTATTTTTACGTGCCCTACTTCCTCTCGTCCGCTGCGATGCCGTTGGAATACCCCGTTACAAAGCCCTACACCATTCGCCATCTCACTACTTATGTTTCGGGTGTATCAGTCATCGCTATTGCGGGCTTAGCAGTTCTGAATCGTAAGACTAATCATTTTGTCACATCTGTTACGATGCTCAGCTCTTGCCTTATAGTCGTACTCCAAGGACATGAAGTAGTAACTGTGCTTCGCTCGAATCCTAACATTACCGAGTCGCCTTGGTGGTCTCCTAAAAGTCTGCCAGGGTGGCACTCCGCAGGAGGCTGTCAACCTGTGTCACTCTCCAGGCAGTCTTCGTTTCGCACCAATTCATCATTATTCTCCTACGGTGAGCTAATTATCATATCAACCCCTTCATATTCTGATCAAATAAGATCTGAGGAGCACATTCGACTCCAATGGCCAGAGTGTGATGGGCACGACGCCTTACACTGCCAACCCCCTTGGCAGCTGTACCGTTGGAGGTGTCCTGGTCAATGTCAACTTCAACCGCCGAACTTACAAGTTCGACGTACCTATCCTCTGCACGGGACCTGAGCTTCCTTTTTCCCTTTCGCTTATCTCTTCGCTCTCCCTCAGCACAAATCCCTACTACGATGATATCAACGCCTATTACCTGGTCAACAAACCATCTCGCGAGGTTCTAGACGCATCAATAACCCAGGTTCTCCCGCGAAATGCATCATCTCTTACCAACGTAATTGGAATCCTCGACGCGCTCAGCTCGGACGTCGAACTGGCTCTTTCGGTGGCTGCGAGTACATCCACCGTTTCTCGGCCAATCGCATTATCGACTGGAGGAGTTTTGGCGTGCCCTGGGGGACAGGGTACAACATGTGATCCTAAAGATATGCGGATGACAATCCCGCGCTCTATGACAGACTATGCAAATGGGACCAGCGTTGTTGCTGATGGACCAGGCCCGGTGTTAGTTCTCGTTCAAAACGCGATGTTGAATATGTTCATTGCTTTACAGGATGCGTACCAGTGAGTATAACATCCCCATATGGTATCTTCAACTTCCAACTCATACGTTTCAGCATCGACCTCGGAAACATCCAACCCTCCAACGTGTTGCTCTCGAAAGACGCCTTTTCAGCCCTCATTAAACCCGACCCAGGCCTCACAAGTGCAGTGAAATCGGATTCGGAAATGTCGATATGTGCATGGGCTCTAGGATGTGTCTCAGGTACAACATGGACCGAGCGCCTATTGGCGTACGACCAGACCATGAACATCACAGTGCCTACTGTATTGCCAAGTGGCAATGCTCCTGCTGTCGTGAGGGTGGACTACCTGTGCCCCCAGTTTAGGATCAAGAGCGCCGGGAGCTTGGTTACTTCGGTGTTTATTGGTAAGTCGAGATGTGGATTGAGCGTACATACACTAATACTTTGGGTGTGTAGGTACATGGAGCATGTACATGGCGCTATTTGGTGTGTTCGGGTTTGTCGGTCCTATATTCGAGAAACGTTATGGACGCCGCAATATCGAATGCAGTGATAATGGTGAGCAAAAGTTCGCTCCATCTGGCACCTGTTCTCACTACAAAGCCGTTCAGGCGGCACATTAGGTTATGACAAATCCTCTCAGGTGAATACGCACGGTGATCTGAAAATGTATGCGGCAGCACTGACTCAATGACACAGGGAAAGGGTGATTACTTTGAGCCCTCTACGCCTAGTGAGAACGCTCGTCTCGCTTGAGTACTTTCATTTTTGTCATTTCTATTCATTTGGGTGTTTACCACGTTATTTGTATCAACTGTCATATTTCTGCGTGATTCACTGGGAGCAATCAATGGTGGTTTAGATCGTCAAGCACTTTGGGGAGGGATCCTCCCCCTAATTTAGAGGCGAAAATAAAATAGGCGCAGCCGAGTTATCAGAAATGCTACATTTTACGACGGCTACATCACTTTCTGGGCGTGAAAGGCTCGGGTTGAGCTTTGAGAAGGAAATTTCGGAACTTTTATCAGGTAGAAAGCTTCATTTGCATCTTTTGTATAACCGATGAAAGTCTACTCGAATGTATGCTGTTAAAAGCTCTTGAGCACATGCCACTGAGCTAAGGGGCACCAAGAGCACTCCGGAGCGTGTTATCACGCGCTCGTTGAGCTCTTACAAGATCCGGAGCAAATCGACGCTCCGGAACTAAGGGGTTTTTTGCCGATGAAGTTTCTGATCCACATAGATTTAAAGCGACAAAACGACAGGAACAATCAAATTCGAGGAGATGAGACTTTGCATTTCAGTGTTTTGTAGTTTTGAAATACCAGCCGAGCAGGTAACAACCTACTGTTCGAAGTCAACAGAATTCACAAGCAAGGTGAAGGATAGCAGCGTAAACAATGGTGATATTGATATACCAATGTACGTATATAATCAAATCGAGCGTGCGTTATCGCGCTCCGTTTGTAAAAGCTTGATACAATTGCATATATACTTATTTTACTAGTAAATCCGTAGGGGTATTTATATGTGTGGAAAGTAGTAGATTTCACCAAAAACACTACTGAGTTCAACGATTTCCGGATGAAATGGTCGTTCAACTATTTACATGTATGCAAACATATAAAGTAGTAAATGTGTGAGATGTTTGTCGTATCTAAGTGAGTCTGCTTTGGTGAGAATGTGCCAGATGGTGTACTGTTGTTTCTCATCATATTCCACCCACTATCAGGCTGCATATAGCGACCTATGCGAAGCCATGATATCCAAAGTATGCCATACATTCACCTTTAGGTTTAGCTAGAAAGCCCCTTGTATGCATGCATGTCTGCCCCTTAAAGCAGTTCCATTGCCACATTAATTATAGGAAAAATTCATAAACCTTGTAATAGCATCCCTGAATTAGGTATTTCCTACCAATAAGGTAGTGGATATATGCAGTACAGTGGCTACATGCAGACTTTTTTGAGTATTTTAGATGCTCAAAAGCCTCTCTGCCAGTATATCTAACTGTATGCATTGTGTCTGGTCGCTCAGGCAGCTTTCAGACATATATGGCAAAGTTGTGGGCATATCGCCCATACTTTGGGATTAATCTACACACATTCATGCACTTTATTTTCTCACCCTTTGAATTGCGATTTTTGACATATATGCTATAGTTCAATCACACTGACACCCTTCTATTTTGGCCAAAAACTCGGCCTAAGAATGTGTGAAACCCAATGTATGAGCTTTTACAAACGGAGCGCGATAGTGCGTTGAGTCACGCATACATTCAGTCATTGTATACAATCCAGGGAGTTGCTCGGGTAGCTCCCATAGTATATCTACAATCGTTTTATGTGTGGTGCTTCTATACGTACCAAACGACATTTTAGAACCGCAGGGCGAAATAAGGTTGAAGCCTAGAGCAAATAGAGTATATAATTAGATTCTATGCCACCAAAGTTTATCCAACAAAATTTGACATAGTTTAATAAATCGCATATATACATATTGTGAGCGGTATCTAGTGGGTATAGATAACGAATAAGGGCCCCATTCAATTCTCAGCTTGTTCTGACGGGCCCTATTGCTTCTGCAGGTCAGTGTAAGTGATGCACACAATTATAATCACAATGAGAAATAGAGAGGATAGGAAAGCTAAGAGTACGGTGATAGCTGTGATTGCGGATGTGGTTTGGCCGCTCGTTCGTGAGATTGCCACCCCCTCCACAATACGCCAATCTTCTTCCAACCCCGGCTCAAACCCACGCTCCCCCAACGCCCTGTCCAGAATCTCCATGACATGCACGACCTTCTCGTCTTCCCATGGCCGACCCACGATTTGCACACCTATTGGCAGACCCTTCATCTTCTCTTCATCATATATGGGCACGGGATTTTTGAGCAGATGGAGCCGCCGCTTACCCTGCCCATAGACGGCGTTCTCGATCAACTTTGAAGGTGTCCGTGTAGTCGCTATCGTTTGACCGTTTGACCAACCCCCATCCATTGTCCCCATTACAATCCCGCTCTCCCTGCCCCGCTCAGGCCAATCCGCTGGTGGTGCATCCTTCGCAGGATCGACCCTCGTAACAGGCACAACTCCCACTGGACACTCAACTACGTTCCACGCAATTGTGGAAGCTGCTAATGGCATAAGTGTACGCGTAGATCCGTGTGGGACGGCGGGGAGAGCCTGTACGGGACACAAGATCGCGTCGAGGCCAGGCGCGCCAGTCCCGTGGGCCCAAAAGTGGTGCTGTAGGGCGTCGTTGGCGCTCATCCGAGCGGTGGAGGCTGCCAAGAGTTCAGAGGCCGTACGTGGGCAGGAGGCAGAGAACACTGTGCCTAAGTTTTCGTCGGGGGCGGGGGGGTTGTCGAAGAGGTACGTTATGAGTCGGATAAATGCTGTAGACGAGTTGATCAAAACAAACAAACAATAGGTTGGCCGAAGGGAGATCAACTTACCTGGAAGGCGTGGACCAAACCTGGTCAGGAGATGTGCCAGTTCCTGCCGGAACAATGACCCTCGTACCTGTTTGTCTGGTTCAAGTTTAGACATCATGGCCTTGTATCCATCTGCAGCCGTCAATTGTACGAACAGACGCAACAGCTCCGCCACTATTAAAGTAAACCCCGATCAATTAGTTATCCGCACATACTATCAAGTTTGTCTGTGCAAAAGAGACTCACCATCAGGGGGATCAATCTCCTTGCATGTATGCCCTTCTGCCTTGAGCGCATCAATGGACTCCTGCACTGCCCTCTGACACGCCGGCGACGCGCGCACGAACCGGTCTGCCACGACTCAGGTTTAGCACTGCCCATCCTAGACACGTGTAAGTATATCGGCTTACCGGTTTTGAAGTACCCGATCTGGAGGGATTTGTTGAATTGTATGTCTGTCCGGTATTTGACTGGGGGGAGGTTTACGGAGGGTGTGGAAGATTCCGCGCCAAAGAAGACTTCGCAAGCACGTTTGACGTCGGCTACAGACCTGGTTGGGAGTTGGATGCGTGAGTATGTGGGTGAGTTGGGAAGGAAAAGACGGCTACCTTGCCATGGGGCCGTAGACAGTTGTGACGCCCATAAATCCCGGGACGCGTCCTATAACGTATGGTGTTAGTTGGTGAGCTAGTCGGTTGATAAATAGCAATTCTCACCAACGGCGCCACGACCGCTGAATCGTTGACCTGTAGGTTTCAAGCTGTATATCCCACAATACGAAGTCGGAATCCTGGATCGCAGCTCTTTCAGTACGCATACAAGCTTGGCATTTAAACACGTGAACATACCTGAGGCTTCCTCCAACATCCGAGCCCAATCCCAGAGCCGACCCACTGAACCTCAGCACAGCGGCTTCACCGCCCGAGCTTCCGCCAGATGTGTGATCCTTACTGTACGGGTTTGTCGTTGCTCCCCAGAGAGGGTTGCCGCATTCAAAGGACATCATTGTCTGTGGAACGTTGGTCTTTGCAATGATGATAGCGCCCATCCTGCGAGCTTGAGCGACGAGCTTTACTTTCGAAGTTAGTTTAGGACAGGAAGTGGAGGAGCGGGGAATGCGAACCTCTGCATCTTGGGTGGCGTGCTTATCGGCCCAGCTATTGGGAGAATGAGTATTAGGGGGTGATTCGGGCTGGGTGACCTTACTGAGTAAAGCCGGTAGTGTTGTCATAGTCTTCGATCTCATCTGTTGATAGGCATGGTTATTAGAGTGAGCCATTATGATGTATTATTACTCTTACATTGATCCTACAGGGTGCGTTAGACACGTGCTTAGGACATGACAGAGTATAAGCTGCATACCTTAAAGGTCATGGGTACACCATGAAGTGGGCCACGCGGGCCTGTCTGTTGGAATGTTTCGTCGAAGTTGGTAGCTTCCTTGAGGGCTTGCTCGAATAGGACTGTGAAAAGATTAAGCATAAAAAAGTAGACAGAATAAGAGCGCTCATACTTTCTGTCAAGCAGTTCGTAGCTTGGTGAGCTTTGATAGCCTGTATGATGTATGTAGCTACTGTATCATACGCGGTCCAGTGACCATGTCTTATTCCATCTACCATCTCGCTGACTGTGGCGTTTTAAGTTCGAGACTTTATGATTATAACATGTTTGACGTACTACTAGACTTGATAATATTTCGTTGGAGCTCCTGCGAAGGCTGCTTGCACTTGAATTGTTTCTGTGCATACTCGATACGCTTGGCTCGTTGATCTTGTTTTTTGAGGACATTGGTGTTCATGTTGAAAGCTCATAGTGGAGGGGGAACGAGAATTGCCAGCGTGGTACTTAGTAGGATAGCACAAGTTGAACGTGCAGCAGGGTAGGAAATAGGGGACGAACGCGCTGCGTTCGAACTTGTTTCATGGACATAGCCCGTCTATTGTTGAAGAGGCCCTCGTGTTCGTCGCATTGTGCGCATCATTGCGATATCGCAGAGCAAGCAGGTCTAATACGTGATCAACGTGACGATGTGGCATTATCCCTAATTCCTCTTCCCCTGCTTTCACCCGTTCTTTTATTGATTATACTCCCATATACATTTGGCCCTTTCGCTCTTGCCGCGCTGTGTTAGATATGAGCTCCAATAAAGAGTCACGTAGCAGAAACCATGGGCTGCCTTTTTTCCTTTGCTTTCACATGCCGGAACAACTGGCCACGTTTTTTTAAACCGGCATGGTGATGGGCCTCATTTTTGACACACCTCCGCTATTGCAGTGAACAATGTCTTCAGCGTTCTCGTCCCCACGTTTTGGACCAACTGTAATAGGGTACGAGTCTGTGTTCCAAAAGACGCTCGCTTTAGCAAGGCGCGGCACCAGTGTTGTGGAATTCAGTTGTGCATATAACCATGTCTCGGGGGACCGGAAAGCCACCCCACCATGGATATGTCCTCCCGGAAGGAGTGCTCCCAGCCAGTCCAAACTTCTTGTGAGGAGGACTTGTTCCAAGCTCGCTCCAACAGACAACTCCAGGAGCTAATTGACAAAGTCAGTGATATGGACTTCAATCTTCCGTACCTCAGACACTAACGTTGGGCATTGGCCAATGGACGATTACCTCAGCAAAATAGAATGATACGTGTATTGGAAGATATCGGCAACCAAAACCGAGATAGTGTGATGAGGCAATCGGTGGGAGGCGTTGTTGTAATGGTAGGTACAGTATTTCGTCAAGGAGCTTGTGAGAGCATAAAATCAAGTTATTCGCAGGGGAGCTTCATGGCAGCTGTTGCGGTGGCTTTCATGGCTTACGCAAACGATCTGTCCGGGGGCGGGGGGAAATGGTATGCTAGAGCTCAGATCGCATTCGCGTTCACTTTTGAGTATAACCTTGCGGTCGTTATTGTCGGCATTCTTGTCCCTCTACTTAGGACGTTGTTGAGGAAAGAGGCGGGAGCCACTGGAGCCATGCTCGCGTGGCTAGGTTGGATGCTACTTCTTGGCTTGATCTTGATGTTCATCGCCTTCAACCTTCTGCTTAGGGCGAAATTCTCCAGCATTATACATGTTCTATCACTCGTACTTATCGTATTTGTCATGTGCGTTGTACTTCTATATACGCTAGTCGTTTGAGGCGGTGGAGTAATAATTGTATTTCTATTATTGTGGCCAATGTTGTCGGATAAAAACGCACATACGAAGTTCTAATATAGAAAAATAATAGAACAAAAATAGAAATCTGGGCAAACGTCCGAACGCGTATACAAGCTCCACCCATCTTAAACTCTCCCAACCTCACCTTCAATCCAGCTGCTACAAGTCTTTCAATCTTCGGCTCAGCTCGCGCATTTGTCGATAGAGAGTTTGGGCATAATATCAATTTCAAAATGTCACTATTCTTCAATCCTACAGTAATCGGCTATTTCTTGATATAAGAGGTTGAAACCTTGGCAGTTTACTCACATAAACGTATCGCACCGATATGTCAAATATGAGAAAGCTGGGTGAAGCGAAGAGAGAGAGACTGAAAATGCAAAAATATGGGAATAGCGCCAATGTCACTATGCCTAAACTCCCTAATATCTGCTCGACGTCTGGTAATCTGCGTTGGGCAGGCGCATCAGCAAATTCGAAATTTCCCATGTAGGGCAGGGCGAGCTGTTCTCGGGTTAATTTTTCAAATTTTTCACAATGGCACAAAAATGGAGAAAAAAATACCGACTGGCTCAGGTCAGTGACTGATTACTCAGCAAAAACCGGCTTGGCTCTGGAGCCCTCGTGAGCTCAAGACTGGACCCAAACGAGCACTCCAGAGCACCATATTGAGCTCCTACGCGATCTGGAGCATCGCATTTCTCCGGAGTGCTCTGGAGCGCTTCTTGACGTAAGAGGGATTTTGCTGAGTAGTGGGCGTACACTCTCTGCTGCTCTTCGGAGCTTCACAGGCAGAGGGAGTGTATCTGACACCTCTCGACTTCTCCTGACCTTTACGAAGCGATATTGTCCACCTGATGCAGGGGATTGCTTGTTGTCACAGTCGGGATATGTTAGGGGTTATTTACTGGACTAACTGGCTCATTTGAAATGATACCCCGCACTAACGCTCGATCTCCTTTGTTGAATTTAGTGAATTAACTACAGTTTTTTTGCACAGACTCCTGCCTGACTCTTGAGCTGAAGAATGTGAGCTCACTGTCATTGAGGTGCACTTCCTGCGCGTCATACATTTACAACGCAAACCCTGACTCATCTGAGCCATGAGACGAGGTATTTTTATATATCCACACTCCTTTAAAACGCTCGCTCATCCATAACATAGCCAAAAACCATTCCCTGCATTGCAATCGTCGTAAGCTCTGTGAAAAAGCCTAAATCCCATCACCATCAGTCTTCCCAGGCTCCCCCTCCGTCTAGCTACTCGTAGCACCGGAAGCTCAATAAAGTTAATTTAAAACCACTGCAAAAGAGGATCGCGTGCGGAAAGAAAGGGGTGTGTTCCGTTGCGATATGTTTTTTAATATTTGGCTTTAAGCCCATCGTCCGAGGAGAGCCATGATGCCTGCGCCGAGGCACATCATGCCACAGGCGTAGACGAGTTTGCTCATGGGTGCGCGGTGCATTGCGGGGTTGAATATGAACTCGTGAGCGATGAGCTACGAACGCATAACCGGTCAATCCAAAGAACCGCAGAAGTATGATTGTGATCTTACCTCGACCAGTGCTGTGTATAGTAGGATACCCGCGCTGAGCGAGTCGAAAATCCCGCCTACGATGCTGCTCGTTGTCGAACCGGGGTTATATGACGTACGGATGCCTAGACCAGCGGCGATACCAATAGGCGTAGTGCATCCATATAGGATAGCACCTGCGAACGGGACCCAGGACTTGTAGGCTGCTGGGAGCTCTAGCGCCGCCAGGCGAGTGCCAAGACCAAGACCCTCAAACATTTCTGTTCGATGTCAAGGTGATCAGTATCAAGATTCAAGCGTGTCCAAACACGGGACTCACGATGGAAGACCAACACAACAAGGAGGACGATAAAGTCCTCGTCGACCGCAAGGGTCATCCCAATCAACACACTGTGGAACACAACACCAAACTATACAGCACCGTTAATACAAATTTCATTTCAGGCCGACAGCGGGACTTGCCTCTAGGATCATAACGCCAAGGATTTGTGCCATTGCCGAGTCGGTCAGTACGGTGTGCGAGTGGCCGATCTCGGAATCGCTTTGCACTACCATTTTTTCGGGGTTGGCCAAGGTGTTTGTGGGCGGTGGGAGTGAGGTTTCGGGACCGTGGGCACCGTGTCGTCCGGCAGTTTCGTGTGCGTGACCGTGTGTGTCTGAGCGAGGGTGATAGTGTAAATTTTAAAGTCAAGAGCACTCGTCGAGAGACTTACCATATGCCTTGAGTCCGAGGGCGTCCAATTTGGCGGTTCCCCAGCGGAAAGCGGCAAGCTCGACAAAGAAGACCAAGAATACGCTCATCATGGCAAAGGCGGGTGCCCACGGGTAGTCTGCCCATACTCCCTTTAGGCATTCCGAGCCGAGCTGCTCAAAGGCTGGGGCGAGGAGATGGATGAAAGCCGTCGCGATGATGACACCGGAACCAAAATACTTTGCAGCTCTGGCAAACAAATGATTAGCCTCTGCGGTTGCCACAAACAATAACCCGGACTGCTCACTCAAAGATGCTCTTGTGCACGCTCACAGCCTTTACTCTTGAAGCGATGACCGGGAACAGCGCCCCAAAGGACGAAGTAACGAGGATGATGAAGATAGAACCCACTCGCAGGCCAAAGTGAGTGTCCTCGTTCGCGATAGGGCCGCATTGGGGAGCGTCAGCCTCGGACATGTTGAAAGAAGGTGAGAGAAGGCAGGAACGACGAGCG
Source organism: Ceratobasidium sp. AG-I (assembly GCA_015039395.1). Classification (NCBI taxonomy): domain Eukaryota; kingdom Fungi; phylum Basidiomycota; class Agaricomycetes; order Cantharellales; family Ceratobasidiaceae; genus Ceratobasidium; species Ceratobasidium sp. AG-I. The sequence goes on along the minus strand of MU132158.1, from coordinate 287,477 downwards.
AATGTGTGGTGCCTGGGTGCTTTATATGACGTTGGTACAGGGCGAGTACCACAGCGATAACTGGGTGTCGGCAGGGGGGTGAGCGCACGAGACGAACGTGGGGAATGACAGAGGAATGACAGAGGGGGGGGGGGTCCGTTATCCACCAGGATCCCTGTGTACCTCCGCGGCCACGGATTGCGTAATCACAGCTGCTCCCACATGTGTCTTTTGGGTCTTCTTTCTGCTCTAGCTCAACATAAATACTGTCGCTGGCGCTGCTCACGAGTGTCTCGGCTCACGTCCTCGACTGTCTAGAAACAGTCTCCGTACATTTTGCAGGCCGCAAGTGATGTGTATTTGCCTGTGTCCACCGCTCCTACCGCACCAGTCGTGATCGATAAGTATGGGCTTGTGATCAGTAATAATAGCTTGGCTGACGATCGCTCTGCCGGCAGAGTGCGCCTAGCACCGAAAACTTTTTGAGAAGTTATATTTCTGGATTCGGGGCGACCAAAGAGGTGCTGGGGGTTCTGCGTGAATAATCAAATTTGAGCGTGATTTACGAAGCTTAGCGCCGTGAGTATTGGTCAGCCAAATTTTGTGGACTAAGCGCCAGACAACAACCATGGCCGACGTCAAGCTGCTGGATACCGAACAAAGCTTTCAGGCATTTTCTAATATAATCGACTCGCGTCTACTAAGAGCTCTTGCGGACCTTGGATTTGCTCGACCCACTCTTGTTCAGAGCAAGGCCATTCCTCTCGCACTCGAAGGCCGGGATATCTTGGCGAGAGCCCGAACCGGCAGTGGAAAGACCGCGGCGTACTGTGTACCGCTTGCCCAGAAGGTCTTGAATAGCAAAACTGTAAGTGTGTTTCCTAATTTGTGAAATTATTCATCTGGAGCAGCGTACCATTCAAGGCAGGAAATGTGGAGCAAGCGACCCGAGCAGTTATACTAGTTCCCACCAGAGAGCTTGCCGACCAGGTCACCAAGCATCTAAAGAGCTTACTAGCATACTGCGATAAGGATGTTACGGCAGTGAACATTGCCGGTGGGACTTCTGGGCACGTCCAACGGCAAGTGTCATTCTCTCTAATATAGAATCGCTCTGACTTTGTCGTACAGGATGATCTTGGCAGAGAAACCGGACGTAATCGTCGCAACTCCTTCTCGTCTCCTAGGTTTATTACAGACCAAGGTGCGCCAAAAAAGCCTCTAACTGATCGCAATTAATCCAGGTTCTCCAGACATTATCGCTTGCATCACTGGAATCTCTAGTTATCGACGAAGCAGACCTTATATTGTCATATGGACATGATGAAGACGTCAAGCAGATTCTGTCTGGCGGGCATCTCCCAAAAGTGTACCAAACGTTCTTGATGAGTGCTACCATGACGAAGGATGTGGAAACCTTAAAGGGAATCGTCCTAAGGAATCCAGTGAGTTCACTCTCCGGTTACATTGTGACTCGTGGTCTTACGGTGCTTTCAGGCAATCCTCAAACTCGAGGAAGACAAAGATGAGGCGGCGAACCTCACTCAATATGCAGTTCGGTGTGTCTTGCCCATCACTTTGGATCACCTTTCAGTCCTAACACCTTGACTAGATGCTCCGAGGTCGACAAGTTCCTCCTGACCTACGTGATCCTCAAGCTCAAGCTCGTGAAAGGCAAATGCCTGATCTTCGTAAATGACGTCGACCGTGGGTATCGAGTCAAGTTGTTCCTGGAGCAATTTTCCATCAAGAGTTGTGTTCTCAACTCCGAGCTACCGTTGAATACCAGGTTTGCTCTCACGAGGTCACTAATTTATTTCACGTGTCTTACATCTTTGCCTAGGTTCCATATTGTACAAGAGTTCAACAAGGGGGTCTACGATTATATCATTGCAACCGATGAGACTGGAGGGAAGCACGAGGACCAAGACACGGATGACGAAGAAGAAGAGGAGGAAGAGCAGCAGGAGAGCGACGCGGAGGAAGAAGCCGATGCTGATCGTGCGTACCACCCCCACACCCCACCTCCTACCTAACTAGTTTCGCCCTCCAGTGATCACCACCGAACCCAATACCGCAGCCCCCAACGAACCTTCCTCATCCTCCCAACCCCAAACACGCAAACGCAAACAATCCGCCTCTCCCCCTCCCACATCTAAAATAAAACAACGCAAAAAAGCACGCAAAAATCAAAAAGACAAAGAATTCGGCGTCTCGCGCGGGATCGACTTTGTCGACGTCGCATGTGTCCTCAACTTTGACCTCCCGCGCTCGTCTAGGGCGTATACGCATCGTGTCGGACGTACGGCGCGCGCGGGTCGTTCGGGTATGGCGTTATCGTATGTGGTGCCCGAGGACGAGTTTGGGAAGGACAAGGTGTTGAGTTGTCCGTCGTCTGAGCGGGACGAGGTTGTTTTTGCCCGGATTGAAAAGGAGCAGGGTGCGAGGGGGAGTAAAGTCAAGGATTATGCGTTCGATATGGCCCAGGTTGAGGCGTTTAGGTATCGTATGGAGGACGCTTTGCGTGCCGTTACACGAGCTGCAGTTAGGGAGGCTCGGGTGAAAGAGTTGAAAGCCGAGCTGCTCAATTCTGAAAAACTCAAGGTACGCTTGCACGATATCTAGGACATCTGTATGCAGGCAGCTAAATACGTATTTGTAGGCGCATTTTGAGGAAAATCCCCTCGATCTTGACTATATCCGTCACGACAAGTCACTACACCCCGCGCGCGTCCAGGCGCACATGAAGCACGTGCCCAAGTACCTCATGCCTAGGATTGCAGCCGTCGCGGACGAGCCCGCGGCAGACACCGTCGGGTTTGTGCCCTTCACGAAACACGGGTCGCGTGGACGTGGAAGGGGTCGTGGACGGGGAGGACGGGGAGGAAACAGTGGTGGTGATCGAGGCGGGAAGAAAAAGAGCGATCCGCTCAAAAAGTTTGGCCGATAGATCGCTAGCTGAGTGTCGAATGCTGTGCTTTGTAGTTTGCTAATGGGTATACTTGAATTTGATGATTTATTGAGTTTCGCGAGCGTGGATGGTACCCGTCTAAGCTATTCCGGGCCGCATACAGGCGGCCACCTGCGTACAGAGCTTCCATTCAGGCTTGTATGTGCTGGGCGCTAGTAATTTGGGGGCGCTATGATGACCATCTGATCGTTTCATTTTACATGACCCCTCGGCGGACCTCCTTGACCGAGCCCGTGGGGTTTCTTCCTCGAGCGCTGGAACTTGCCATTGGCCGAGGTAAGCTCGATCCTATGTCGGCCAATAAGATCTAGACGATTCTTACGTATTGATATGATAGGGGGGTAAAGTTGTCACACGCATAGGAATGTACCAGCTGGCATTTATTTTGGCGGCCTCGGTCTCGGGTCTCGTCCTAACACTATAAATACGAAGTGTTGATGACCGGCGATGTTATCTTCCCTATCTTCAAGCCGATCACGACAGCCAGCCGCAATGAGTAGGCCAAATGGTCCTCGACCTGTTCTTGCCTCAAAGGATTTCTCGAGCTTCTCTGCGAACCAGGCCAAGATGGAGGCCCGTAATGCAAAGAACGAAGACTCAAAGCGGGTTAAAATTAGTAAGTCTAGAACACTTCTCTAACGCCTGTTTGTCCTGACAACTTGAATCTTCATCGACAGCTGCATTGTTGACGACAACGGAAGAACACATTAAAACTGCGAATTCAGTCGTTCAAAACGCGTCGAATTTAACGGACAGTTTCAAAGTCACAAAGCAAGTCGTGAGCACACTCTTGGCCCCTGCAAAAGATCTCGTCGATCTTCTTGGAGCTGTGTCGGAGATCCACCCTGCGATTGGCGTCGTAGCAGGTGTTTTTAAGGTAATGTGCATAGAATCTATGTGGGAGATGGATGAACTTGACAAGTCGCTCGGGCTGCGTTTCAGGCGATCATTAGGCTCGAGATGGATCGTCAAGAAAACGATAGGCAAATAGCTTTGCTGTACAATGCCATGTCGAACATGCTTATTGTCCTCGCTTACACTGACGAGATATTTGCTCGCCGGGACAATTTGCATGCGCTTATGGACCAAAAACTCAGCGAAATTGTGGGACTAATCAATGAGTTTGGCAATTTCTGTGATGTTTATTATAAGCATCGTTCTATCGGTGAGCTGGATAATTTTCTCTACTCATGTATACACGCTGTGCTAATATTATACGATCTGGCCAGTTCGATTCCTGCGTTCTGGAAAGTATAAAGAAATGCTCACAGGGTTTGCTCAAAACTTTGTTGATATGAAGCGCGATCTCGAGAGTCTAGTCTCCCAACGAACGGCTTTGACCGTACATAAGACCTCTGATGCGGTCAAAGATGTAGCGGCAAATGTCTCTCAGCTCGTAGCGTTTATGGAGATTCAAACGACGCGGGAACGTGAGGCGGGGGCGTTGGTGGCTGCAAAGGGTGGCTTGCAGGCTGTTTTGAAGGCGAGTTTAGATAAGATGGTTTGAGATTTCGAGCAGCATCCAACTTGCGATTCGCTTTAGGATGACAAACTGCTTGGCGAAGTGGCTCAAAAACTCGGAGACCAAATTAACTCGTCTGTTCAATACAGTCTTCGTCAAGACTTGGATCAGCAGCTTAAAGCCAACCAGTACGTGCGAGCACCATGTATGCGCACTCGAATCTATCCTAATCCAATCTATCAGTTTGTTATTCAACATCAAGATCGAAGCAGTTCAAGAACAGATATCTGAGACGGTCAAGCGTTCAACCGCGGCAATAATCATGAATGTAAGTTTTAGCTCATCTCAGCTAGGGTAACTTCGTTTGTTCAACGCGCTACAGCTGGAAGCTGGGCCACACGAGCTCATACACGACCCTGATATTAAGGCAATCTGGAAAGGTCAGCTCTAAATGCGCGTGGTATGAAATTGTTAATCAAGCTCACGCGAATTCTCAACATAGATATGGTGCGTGTTATCCCGTAAGACCCTGCTCCCTGCTGAAGCTGATTATTACTAGAAATGGCGTAATACAGCCAAATGCAGACATTTCGTCTCTGGTGAGTTCTCTTTTGCCTTAAACTAAGTCAGTGTTGAGAGTACATCTTGGTCTAGCCGTCCATCACCACTACGAGCAAACGTTCATACGATACGCCCATGAGAACGGATCTCCACACCCAGACCTTTGGACGTTAAATTACCTTTCGAGAGTCATTTGTACGTTTCCTGCTTGGTGGTATCTTCCGTTCCTCGTACTCATTGAGTTTTGTGTAGTTTACCCTGCCATTGGGGACGCCATTGACGAAGGTATATTGGCTTTTAGCTGTTATATTTATTGAGGGTTGAACCTCGGTTGTCAGATGGGTCGGGATACGTCTCGTTACATGAGCTGAATCACTTTTTTGACTCTCGACCCACTGAATGGACCGTCCCTCAGTGGATAGCATAGTGAGCACTTGGTTTTTCATACCAGCATCATCTCGCTAACTCAGACTTATCCAGTTGGGCCGCTGGCTGGTATCGCAATAATTTACGGTAATCTCCTACCTGGTGGCACATAAATGAACCATAGCTTACGCTTGCACTAGATATCGCGACAAAATCATGTCCCGACTGAGGTTCTTGGAAAATCTCCCCGACTCGATGCATGTTGAGAACAAGGATGCATTAAAGGAGTACATAGAGTCAGTCAAACCTGGAATAGAGCGAATAGTCGAGTCACTATATGGTATGATTTGAAACCATTATACGGATAACTACTGACACCGCAATGACAGACGATAGTCTCGACTACTTTGATGACGATAGCGCAGAGACAACGGAGATGGACCAGCTTCAAGAAAAGTTCGAAGAGTTGGTCACCAAGGAGGTCGAGGAGCAGCTCGCAAAATCCAAGTACGAACTCGACGACAAGCGAATGCTGATGCTCGTAGTCGGAAGCACTCGTCTTGAATCGGTGAGACGCATTGTTCAGCTCTCTCAAAAGCAAGGCTGAAATTTCTCACTTCAACCAGCGACTACTTTGTATAATGCACCGCCTCCTCAAACGCCATCACAAAATATTCGACCTCGGCAAAGATAAACCTTTGCAGTCTGGCGTTACTGTAGCTATGACCAACACGTGGCAGGTCATTTTCGACGCGTTCTTGAGGCGTATGCGTGCTCTCACCGAAAGCTGGAGGCAACAACGTATGGATATTGAGCTCCAGGCGCAGTGGTATGCAAATGGGTGAGTATATGCTGAGTAATTTGTCCTGGCTCGCTTGACTGACTCTGGAACCGCTGTAGGCTGTTTGAAGATTGGTATAAGCAGGTATAGTCCAGCCGGTTTGCAAACAAGCTGCCAATTTGACGCCTTTTCGTGCTCTAGGACCAGGCTGAGTCCGATAGCGAAGATGAGTATGACGAATATTCTGATGATGACGACGACGACGATGCTGGAACTGAAGAAGACGAGAACGAGTTTGTTGAATACGCAACCCGTCCACCCACTGCGGTAACAGATGACGGAAGCGTGGCTGGTCAAATATATCAAGGGGCAGGCGATGATCATGCGCAGAGCGACGTTGACAAACACGATCAAGTCGACTATGACCACGAGGCCGTAGACGGCGAAAGCTCAGCGTTTGAAGCGCAGCATCCTGGTGAGCATCATACGAATATACGATATTGCATTATTTTACCCTCTCTCTTTCAGCAGCAATGCACTCGCCCGCGCTAGAGGAGCGGATGGTTAGACTTGAAGAAAAGGTGGACGATTTGAGGGAGCTCATGATGCAGATTATTCGCCAAATGGCATTCTGAAACCTGCGGTCCCGGAGCTAGATTAGATAATACACAGCCTCGGGCATCGTGTTTTCCCCGTGTCTACCACATGCCGCTACAGTTTAAAAATAATTGCCTAAACGATGCGGATCAGAGATCAGAATTCTATGAAGGGTGCCTAGACTCGGTCACTTTCACGAGCATCTATTAATTCCCCGTCGTACGAATTCACTCAAGCCCCGTGCGAGACACGTCAACCGTTCACCCCGTGCCCCAGCCCTTCGATATATAAGGTAGCTGAGCCTGGAATCGTGTTGCTGGCATCTCTTTTCTTTTTCTTGCAATGGATCAACGCGGCCTGAAGGCGAAAAACCACTCGAAGTTTTCTAACGTATCTAGTGTTATCCAACAAAACGCGACAAACGATGACGATTCACGAGATGCTCGGATTGGTACGTATTTGGATTATCTGCAATTAAAACCAACACCCTCACATGTCTGTTTTTCAGCATCGGAGCTACGAGCAACAGAGACTCAGATACAGGCTGCTAACTCGGTGATCTCCAACCCTAGTGCCATATCGAGTTCGTCCAAGGTCACAAAACAAATAATCAATGCGCTGCTTGCCCCTGCCAAAGCGCTTTCTGAACTTTTGGCTCTTGTGTCGGAGGCAATACCTCCGACTCAGCCAGTTGCGGAACTTTTCAGGGTATGTTATCTCGTTGCGTTGCTTGCCTTCCGTAGAATACCAACGACAATTTGGTTGTAGGCGCTGCTTCGACTTGAGCTTGATAGAAGGGACAACGACAAACAAATCGCGGTCCTTTATCTTTCTATGTCGACTATGCTTGTGGTGCTAGCGAAACTGGATGCAGTTTTCGCAAAGGAAGATGACCTGACTGAACTACTGGATCAGAAACTCGACGAGATTGTGAAGCTCCTCAACGAATTTGGGAACTTTTGCGACGTTTACTACAAAAATCGCACTGTTGGTAAGGGCTTTACCTTTTAATCATCCGCTCTAAAACCTACTGGCTCTTGATCAGTGCGGTTCCTGCGAGTCACCAAATACATGGAGGCACTCGAGGGCTTTGCACGGAACTTTACGGCCGTTAGACACGACCTCGAAGCCTTGATCTCTCACCAAACGACGTTAACCGTTCTCAAGACGTCCGATGTTGTAGATAGCATCGCCAGTGATGTTCAGCTGCTGACGAAGTTTATGTGCGCTTCAACTACTCGCGAGCGTGAGGCGCAGGCGCTCGTCAAGGCAAAAGGAGGCGTAGAGGCAGTCCTGAAGGTACTTTTAACCTTGCTGTGACTTAGACCAGTGTCTAAAATTGCTTTACAGGACGAGAAACTCTTGGCTGAAGTTTCAGCCAAATTGGGGGAGACAATAAATGCGTCACTTCAAACTAGTAGATCTCTGCAATATGCATTGCATGCTGATCTGGAGGTTCAACTCAAAGAAAACCGGTGAGTTGGGTCAACGCTTGTGGCTTATTTATTCTGACTCTCCATGCAGAATGTTCTTCACATTGAAGCTTCAATGCGTGCGAGACGAGATTACGGAGAGTATCAACCGTTCGACTAGCAAAATATTACTGCAAGTGAGTATGCCTTTATCCGACCAAGCCTGCATGGCGGCTGATCGGATGTCTATAGCTTGACGCGGGCCCGCACGAGGTTATCAATGACCCCGATATCAAGGTGATTTGGAAAGGTCAGTATATGCGTTAAATTATCCAAATCAATTATGTTACTAAGCCTTTGCGTTAGATATGGTAAGTCTGCCTTTGATTATTTGTTGCTCCCTCGGTTAATATTGGCCGAAGAAATGGAGAAATAGCGTGAAGGCTCGGCATTTTGTTTCTGGTCAGATAACAAGTTTCCTACCTTTACATTGATCCTCATATAGATATTGCATAGCTGTCCATCACCACTTTGAGCAATCCTTCATTCAATATGCGCTCGACCACGAGGGAACACAACATCCCGATTTGTGGACCCTCAACTACATGTCCAGGGTAATCTGTATGTGGTCTTTATTGCCTACAGACTTATCTCACTAAACCCCTGCGGCGTAGTTTATCCCGCTATTGGCGACGCTATCGACGAGGGTGAGTAACATTGCTGCGTTTGTGGTAAAATTCTAGGCTCATTGGTCCGGATTTTGATTTGATAGATTCATCGGGCTTCGTCTCTCTGAATGAACTGAATCATTTCTTTGACTCACGTCCTGAAGGTTGGAGCGCCCCTCAATGGATCGCCTAGTAAGTGCATAAATACCAATTTCGCTTATGTTGAAGCCTAACGTACATCAGCTGGGCGGCAGGATGGTACAAAGACAATCTTCAGTACGTATTTTTGGCTTGTATGCGGCTCAAACGTAACCAATCTGTGCCTGTAGATACCGAGACAAAATTATGGCACGACTGGGTGTGCTTAGGAACAGTATCGACGGACTCCACGCCGACAATAAGGAAGCACTAAAGGAGTATCTGGACAGCATCGAAACTGATATAAAATGCATTGCGGAATCCCTCTACAGTGAGTTTAAACGAACTCTCACGTGTAAATCTGAGGCTAACATTCAATTATTAAATAGACAACGTCTTAGATTATTTTGAAGACGACAGCGCAGAGACGATCGAACTGGAGGCGCTAAGGGAGAAGTATACTGAGCATGTCACGAAAGAGGTCGAGGAGACTTTGACTCAGTTAAAATTCGAGCTCGACGACAAACGTACGCTCTCGCGTGTGATTGGATTAGGCAACCGCCTTGAGTCGGTGAGTTTCGGACAAAATCGAGAATTTCTAATATTTATCACGACGAAACATTCAACCAGAGAATCCTGTGTGTGATACATCGGCTGCTCAAGCGTCACCATAAGATGTTCGACATTGGCAAAAACAAGCCACTCCAGGGTGGGGTCACAGTCGCAATGACCAACTCGTTCCAAGTTGTTTTTGAAGCTTTCACGAAGCGCACTCGGTCTTTAATGGAGAGCTGGAGGCAGCAGCGAATGGATGTTGAATTGCAAGCTGAATGGTATGCCAACGGGTAAGCAACGGATTTCCTTTGCTTGACTACTCCGGCGTTGACTAAGAACTTGTCTTTAGACTTTTCGAAGATTGGTATAAACGGGTGCGTACCTGATAGCAGCCAATTTTGGGAGTCAGCTGCTGAAACCAATGTAGGAACGAGATGAACCTGAGACCCAGGAATACGATGATGAAGACCTGACGGATGACGAGGAAGAAGAAGGGACCGAAGCGGAGGAGAATGACATAGTAGAGTACGCTACTCGCCCGCCGACGGCGGCCGGGACAGAAGCGGGTAGTACGGTCGAGGATGGTGCTCATGGTAAAGCAGGAGTGAACCTCCGGGGCGACGAAGAGGAAGACCAGGAAGAAGATGAGGACAAGAACGAAGATGAAGATGAGGATGAAGACGATGGAAACGAGGAAGATGAGCAGGATGAAGGTGGGAATGGTGAAGACGAAGATGACGAAGACGAAGAGGAGGGCAGTGAAGCAGCTCACAATGGGAGAAAGAACGGTAACTACCACGTTGCTTCAATCTATGGAGATCGAATTGAACACTGATACTGTCCTAGGAAACACACCTCGAACAGCACACGAGCGTCAAGTTGATGCAAGACTGGCTCGTCTCGAGCATGGGATGAAAGATCTGAAGAACCTAATGATTCAGATTCTGAGACGACTGCCAGAAGATTGATACACCTACTGTAAATCATTCACGCCGCATTCTTATCAAGATGAATGTTACTTAGGCAAGCGATTCGAGTTCTTGAACAATCGTGCACAGAAGTCAGTGGAGTATTTTATCTCAATAAGTATTCAGATGCTACAAAATCTATTAAATGCCAATGTGAAAGATGAGCGAAAACATCAGAGTGCGTGTGATAGAACATGGAAAGTTGACCTGTATGTGGACAATGTCACAACGCAAGCCGAACATTTCCTAAACAGGTTTAACATTAGCGTGGGGTGCCATTTCAAATGGTCCAGCCAATCTAGTAAACAGCCCCTAACATATGCCGACCGTGAAGGATGGCTCTGGTCCCTTGAGAGCTTGTGAGTGGTTTTATCCTCTATTGTCACCCAGATGCTAATCGGGACATACCTAAGACTGTGTGAGTGGAGAACCAGGGTGTAATATAGACTTCTACAAAATTACGCCTGCTGATTCATTTCAATAATTCAAGTTTAATTCATGGTTGTGTAAAGCCCCAGTTTTGGCTTCTTGTGTCACATGACCTGTCGACATTATGACGCCTGACTGTGTTCGCCTTTGACCATGACTACACGAACTACAGAGCAGCCGGGAGATTTGCCCGACCCTCCAGCAATTAACTCAAGTGAAACGAAAGTGAGCAGCTGTATAAGTTTGTTGGCCAACGCGGATATTGATCAATTGATAGGAGCGCAACATCCATTACCGCGAGGCCTTTCAAGGTCGGCAGACCGTGTCTAAGTTTATCGAGTAAGTGAATTTATATGAATAGGACTTTGCATTAAACCAGTTATGTCAATTGATTGTAGTCCTTGTGAAGGTGCATCTAAAGCGTCATATGCTTGTCTAAACAAAAACAACTTCGACAGAGATAAATGTTCAGAATATTTTGAGGCGTACCGAGGTATGTTGTGATGTTCTAAATAGTGAGGTTGACTCACCGCTTCCTGCTCATATTTAGAATGCAAAGCCGCTTGGGTAAGTAGATTTGTATTGAAGAGCTGTTCTAATTGACTGTTATCGTCTTCCATTTGGACAGCTTCAGCAACGGCGCACTGATCGTTTGGCGAGTCGGGGTGCAAAATGACCATGCGTGGGTAACGCGTTTGGCCACTGTCATTCCCATATAGTTGTAGACTTACGGGACTGCGCGTTTACTAGTTCGTCGCTTATGTGTAGGCATATATGTTACGAAGGCTAATTACGTGCGATGCAATACATATGCATTAAAATAACAGAGCTATTGGAACCAAATTGGCTGAGCGGGTAGTGCATACAGCTCGATTATTGGGTATCATAAAGAGTGGTGATTTTCAGTCTCTCATTTTAATCACTTGCGGCCCCCAGAGCGCCAGTCCTCTTCCAATCCTGGCCCAAACCCACGCTCTCCTAGAGCCCTGTCGAGAATCTCCATGACATGCACGACTTTCTCGTCTTCCCATGGCCGGCCTACGATCTGTACACCTATTGGTAGACCTTTCATCTTCTCCACATCGTACACAGGCACGGGATCGTCGAGCGGCTGGAGCAACCGTTTGCCCTGCCCATAGACGGCATTCTCGATCAAGTTTGACGGCGTCCGCGTGGCTGTATCAAGGACCTTCTGGCCGTCCGACCGATCTACGCTCTTAGTTCCCATCACAGGCCCACTCTTCTTGCCCTGCTCGAGCCAATTTTCAGGCAATGCATCCTTCGCAGGATCGACCCTTGTGACAGGTACTACTCCTACTGGACACTCGACCACGTTCCACGCGATTGTGGCCGATGCTAATGGTGTAAGTGTACGCGTAGATCCGTGCGGGACGGCGGGGAGAGCCTGTACGGGGCACACGATCGCATCAAGGCCGAGCGCGCCGGCGGTGTGAGCCCAAAAGTGGCGCTGCAGGGCGTCGTTGGCGCTTATGCGGGCGGCCGAGGCTGCCCAGAGTTCGGAGACCGTACGCGGGCGGGAGGCGGAGAATACTGTGCTAAAGCTCTCGTCGGAGACGAAGAGTTTGACGATGAGACTTGTTATAGCTCGGATGAATGCTGTGGATTAGTTAGCATGTGGGTTGGCTTGATTAGGACGAATAAGTGCTCACCTGGAAGGCGTGGGCCGAGCGTGACGAGGAATAGCGCCGGCTCCTGTATACCAAACACGTGTCAGTTTTGGTACTCTTGTAGGAAGAACGACCCTCATACCTGTTTGTCTGATTCAAGTTTAGACATCATGGTCTTGTATCCATCTGCAGCCGTCAATTGTACGAACAGACGCAACAGCTCCGCCACTATTAAAGTAAACCCCGATCAATTAGTTATCCGCACATACTATCAAGTTTGTCTGTGCAAAAGAGACTCACCATCAGGGGGATCAATCTCCTTGCATGTGTGCCCTTCTGCCTTGAGCGCATCAATGGACTCCTGCACTGCCCTCTGACACGCCGGCGACGTGCGTACGAACAAGTCTGCCACGACTCAGGTTTAGCACTGCCCGTCCTAGACACGTGTAAGTATATCGGCTTACCGGTTTTGAAGTACCCGATCTGGAGGGATTTGTTGAATTGTATGTCTGTCCGGTATTTGACTGGGGGGAGGTTTACGGAGGGTGTGGAAGATTCCGCGCCAAAGAAGACTTCGCAAGCACGTTTGACGTCGGCTACAGACCTGGTTGGGAGTTGGATGCGTGAGTATGTGGGTGAGCTGGGAAGGAAAAGACGGCTACCTTGCCATGGGACCGTAGACAGTTGTGACACCCATAAATCCCGGGACGCATCCTACAACGTATGCTGTTAGTTGGTGAGCTAGTCAGCTGATAAATAGCAATTCTCACCAACGGCGCCATGACCGCTGAATCGTTGATCTGTAGGTTTCAAACTATATATCCCACAATACGAAGTCGGAATCCTGTATGACAGCTCTTTCAGTACGCCTACAAGCTTGACATTTAAACATGTGAATATACCTAAGGCTTCCCCCAACATCCGAGCCCAATCCCAGAGCTGACCCACTGAACCTCAGCACAGCGGCTTCACCGCCCGAGCTTCCGCCAGATGTGTGATCCTTACTGTACGGGTTTGTCGTTGCTCCCCAGAGAGGGTTGCCGCATTCAAAGGACATCATTGTCTGTGGAACGTTGGTCTTTGCAATGATGATAGCGCCCATCCTGCGAGCTTGAGCGACGAGCTTTATTTTTGAAGTTAGTTTAGGACAGGAAGTGGAGGAGCGGGGAATGCGAACCTCTGCATCTTGGGTGGCGTGTTTATCGGCCCAGCTATTGGGAGAATGAGTATTAGGAGGTGATTAGAACTGAGTGACCTTACTGAGTAAAGCCAATAGTGTTGTCGTAGTCTTTGATCTCATCTGTTGATAGGCATGGTTATTAGAGTGAGCCATTATGCTGCACTATCACTCTTACATTGATCCTACAGGGTGCGTTAGACACGTGCTTAGGACATGACAGAGTATAAGCTGCATACCTTAAAGGTCATGGGTACACCATGAAGTGGGCCACGCGGGCCTGTCTGTTGGAATGTTTCGTCGAAGTTGGTAGCTTCCTTGAGGGCTTGCTCGAACAGGACTACGAAAAGATTGAGTAAAAGAAAGTAGACAGAATAAGAGCGCTCATACTTTCTGTCAAGCAGTTCGTAGCTTGGTGAGCTTTGATAGCCTGTATGATGTATGTAGCTACTGTATCATACGCGGTCCAGTGACCATGTCTTATTCCATCTACCATCTCGCTGACTGTGGCGTTTTAAGTTCAAGATTTCATTATTATAACATGCTTGACGTACTGCTAGACTTGATAATATTTCGTTGGAGCTCCTGCGAAGGCTGCTTGAGCTTGAATTGTTTCTGTGCATACTCGATACGCTTGGCTCGTTGATCTTGTTTTTTGACGACATTGGTGTTCATGCTGAGATGTTAAGGTAGGGGGGAAAGTAGGACCGCAAGATGTTCTGTATGATTATTATAGGGCAATGTACTGTGCACTGGTTAGAGCGTGTGGAAGGGCAGGAAAACGGGGATAGGCGAGCTGCGTTTGATCCTTCTCTGACCTGTTCCATAAGCACAGCTCATCCTTTGTTTAGCGCCTGCTTGTGGCAACCCCCGTATGCTAAGCGTGCAGCTGCCAGTTCAACAGGTACTAGCTCTTTTGTGTCAAACTCAGGCTGGAGTACCCTTTTCAATCGCAGCCACATGCTTTGTTGTACGCATAGTGTGGTGCTGTAATCATCTGGTAAATCCAAAATAAATGCAATTTTAGAGTACGGCGCGTATGCTGACATAAGCGGCTGACACCAACAAGGAACACGCGCTAGTCTTGTTTGATGTTCTGAGCGACAACAACCTCAAGATATTTATACTTTTCATAATAGGATGGCGAGTCGACGCGAAAACGGGATAGGAAGCATGCTGCGACGTACTCAACGTAGTGAGAACTCGTCGCCGTACAAACGTCGTACCCAAACCCGTCGCTCGCCGCCCCCTCCTGCGAAGATCCCTAGCTCCTCGTCTCTCTCCTCTTTTCTTTCCATCATTTCGGCCCCCTTTCGTCGCAAAGTCTCTTCACCTGTGCCTCCCAAGGCTATTGCGAACGACAGCGAGGGCAGCGAGGACGATGCTAGTGACGATGATGATGTCAATGGCACCGAACATGACGAGGAGGAAGAGGAGGACCAAAAGTCTCCGGAGCAGGCGCCAGAGTTCGGTCTGCGTCGACCACTTCAAAGCACGAAGAGATTCCTCGAAGATGCGAGGGATAGCACTGCAGCCGCCACCCTCTCGCGCATGGGCCAGTCGGTGCGTCTTTTGTTGCTCGTAAAAACTAAACTAAACTCTGTGTCCTAGCTACAAGAATCCATCCCCCTACCAAAAGTTCTTCCTCCCTCAACTCTGCTCTCTTCATCTGCTAACAAGGCCGACGCCAACGAGATGACCTCATCTGCATCTACTTCCCACATCGTTCCCCTCAGCCGTCCTCGACGCAACGTCCAGCCATCCTTTGCCACTGTTTGCCGCGCATCTGGCAAGCGCACTGGACGCCCAAGCTTCCCGGGTGGCATCGGCTCCTATGGCGGCTTCACCTCGACTGCTGAACGTAGCTCTCCTCCCTTTGCCACTACACCTCTCGAGTCATCCTTTGCTGCCAACCGCAACGCAAACACAAATCCCAGCCTCAACCGAAATCCATTCTCATTCAACACCTCCAATAACCTCTCACAGGCGTCTGGTACGGCTATCCCAGACAACCCCCGCACCCTCGTGGGCAAAACGAGCTCAGAAGTTCTCGCAGAATTCTTTGCCGCCAAGGGCAAAGCGCCTCTTACCGCCGAAGAGCGTAAAAAAGTTGCGAGACTTATTGCTGAATCCGACGCTGAAGCTAGTGCGGCCTCCTCGGACGAAGATCCCTACAATGGCGTTCCATCTTTCTCGTTCCTCAAAGCTTCGTTCCCCGCCCCCGAGCGCACGAGTATCTCTGCCTCGAGCTCATTCAACGCTGGCGATGCTCCTGCTAATTCGACAAGCTTTAACTTCAACCTCTCTACGTCCTCTGCGGGGGACACCACTCAATCATCCAAATCTGCCCCTAATCTGAGCGCAGCTGTTGCACCTCGCCGACGTCGTCCGATCAACTATGGCGGTGCTAACAAACGCTCCGCAGCGATCACGCGTGCTGGGTTTACACTACGTGAACACCAGAAGTTGCAAGAGAGGCAAAAGGCCGCTGAGAACGCCATGCCTGACGCTTCCACACTAGGGGACAAGCGGGGCGCGAGGGACGGAGAGGAAGATGGAGGCGGGAAGAGGCGGAGGACGAACGACGGTAAAGCTTCGAGTGTAGACGACCAGCCCAAACATGGTGTGAATGGGGCGGTAGAAGGATCGAGTGTGGCAAGGGTGATGAACCTGAGTGCGCAGCCGAACATGCCCTCTCCCCTCCGCCAAATGTCGAAGCTTAATTCTCCATCTCCACCACGCGTGGTCCGTCGCGCACAAGCACCTTCTCCTTCATCTCCTCTTATTCTCAACTCGGATATCAGCAAGACTTCCACCACTGCTCCCATGCCTGCTTCCACAACGAAACCCAAGCCTCGAACGAGCATCGTGGCTGATGTCATGCGTGGCATGTTAGATGAGGATAAACAGCGCGAGAAGAAGCAAGAGAAGGAGAAGAGTTTGGACAAAGGTCGGGATGAGATTTTCACAAATCCGTACGAGGATACAATCCCAGCACCGGTCGTTGCCGTGCCTAAGGTTCGCAAACCTCGTAGGGTGAGTTTGATTTCTTGTTGGGTATGTGGATAAAATCGACTTACTTTTGGCGATGAATAGGAGAGTGCGCGGCCCGGAGGACGAAGTGGGTTGGTTAAACAGAGCCAAGGAGAGACTGCTGCAAAGCCGTTGACGCTGTTTGAAAAGATCGAGAAGACAGACGTCCGAGTAAGTCAACTCCACGTTTTTGCACTCATTCCCAGCTAAATAATTCTTATTTTCACCAGCCAAACGGCAAAAAATCCAAAACGACCTCCGATTCATACGTATCAACTCCCCCTCCAGTTTTAACTTCCATCCCTACCCCTCCAACCCTAACATTCACCGCGCCCTCTCCGAAAGATACGAAGCCGAAGCCCAAGGCGCGTCGACCGCCTCCAGTAGTCGAGGAACCTGTTGAGCCAGCCGAGTCTTCCGAGATCGAGGTTATCGATTTGGATGATGAGGATGATGCCACCGCGGAGAAGAACAAGGGTGGAAGACCGGCGCTAACTATCGACATGTCCAAGAACGGCTCGCAGAACGGTACCTCAGGGGGAGATAGGGGTGGTTCAAGGGAAGGAGGTGAAAGGGGCGAGAGGGGAGGATCATTGCTGGGTATACCGAGGTCGCGACCATCGTTTTCATTGCATTCGCCTGCTCGGCCGAGTCCCCTGAGGGAGATGAGCGTGCCTATCGAGGACGAGGTTGAGATTGAGGAGTATGTTCCTGCGAGTGGAGTGTTTGGGTCAACGAATGGGTTTGGGTCTACTGGAGGGCTCGCGAGCGGAGGGTTTGGGTCTTTGGCAGGCGGGTTCGGGTCCAATACCGGAGGATTTGGGCCAAGTGGCGGATTTGGATCGGCCAGTGGGTTCGGGTCCACGACCAACGGATTTGGATCTGCCGCCGGGTTCGGTTCTTCGAGCAGTGGGTTCGGGTCGACTACCAATGGAACTACTGCTGCAGCTGGGACGCTCCAGTCATTCGGGTTCAGTGCTCCCGCCCCTGCCCCTGCTCCAACATTCTCCGCGCCGCTGCCGGCTCCGGCATTTTCTGCTCCCTTGCCTCCTCTAGCTCCGGTCCTTGCTCCTGCCCAGCTGCCAACCCCAGTGAAGGAAGCTGCAAAGGCTGCGCCTCCCCTTTTCACACCAAAGGCTGAGGTTTTTAAGCCCGAACCAGCTTCGGTTACCCCCAAGGCCGACGCGCATGTGTTCACTCCCAAGCCTATCGAACCCGAGCCCACTCCTACTCCCGCCCCGAAGGCCGAGATATCGATTGCCGTCCCCAAGACGAGTGCTCCGGCATCCCCTAAGAAAACAGACAGCAAGCTATCAGCACAGAGCGTGCCCATCTCTGCTTTGCCTACGTTTGTGTTCACGGCCTCGGTGCTCGCTCCTTCGACCAAGGCCCCTCAAACTGCTGAGGCCCGCGCGGCGGCGAAGGTGTCTTTGTCGGACTTGCCCACCTTCTCGTTCGGCCAGGCGTTCACTGCTCCTACCCCCGCCCCTGCACAAACGAGTTCGTTCAATTGGGCTGCGGCGGGCATGAAACCTCCCTCAAGTTCTGCTGGGGGAAAGTGGAAGTGTGGGACATGCGAATGCATGAACGAGGCGAGTGCTAGCACGAAGTGCTCCATCTGCGAGGCGCCCAAACCCGCCGCTTCCGGCGCTCCCACCCCCGCTCCAGCCCCTGCCCGGGCTGCGTCATTTGACTGGGCGGCAGCCGGAATGAAAGCTCCCTCGACGAACAGCGGAGCACAGTGGAAGTGTTCGACGTGTGACTGCATGAACCCTGCGAGCGCCACTGTCAAGTGCACGGTGTGCGAGACGCTCAAGCCAGCTGGCTCTGCATCAACCCCTGTGCCGGCTCCTGCACCTGCGGCGAGAACGGCCTCGTTTGACTGGGGAGCTGCCGGGATGCAGGCGCCCACAACTGCCGGCGCATGGACATGCGGGACGTGCGGACTCTCAAACAAGAACGCGAGTGCGAGCAAGTGCGAGATCTGCGAGTCACCTCGATAGGATGATTGGCGCTGGGAGAACGGACAGTTTGGTAGACTGCTTTTTTTTCTGTTTCTTGTTCTTTCTTCCTGCCAACTATGCGGATGTGTGTGTTGTTGCTTTCTTTGCTGTATATAGCACTGCGAATCTGTTGTTGTTTTTTTCCAACGAAAGACGAATAGGCATAAGGCTAAGTGTGAGTGGCGAAAATGGAATTCTGGGGTGGTAAGTTTATTGACTCGCGAGCGCTTGTCCTTTATTTCATGTTCACCTGTGTGAAAAGAGTTCTGTCATGGAATCCTCCTCTGACGAGGTGAGATTGTCTTTGAAATAATTCGTGCTGTGCATTCCGGGGACAGGCAATAGCGAGGCGGTCAGGATATCCTGCCCAGTTAATACAGACATTTTAAGTATTAAAAGGTGACCGTGCTACAGTGATGGTGATTACAGGAATTGCCACGTGACTACGTGCATCGCATGTGCGACGAGCGACGAATTGGCGACCGGCCTCACAACCAAGCTTAAATTCACTATTGGAGTGTGCAATTTGACTCTTTTTAAAAATAAATAAAAATCACTCCAGCGTTGGACCTATTGCTTATAACACTGACAACTACCCTTCCGATAGCCCCGCCATGCTCGCGCAGCATATGACTTCTTTCTTAGAATCCTCACAAGCCTTGGTTTATTTTGCTTAATGTAAGCCTGAGTTATTTCAGGCTACCTAACCTTAACTATTAGAACAAGATGTGCCTTCGTTGAAAGCAAGGCAAGATTGTTGGTATGTTCTACTCACTCCTTCCTCTGCATGACACCAGCTCAAACAAACACAACGCTCAGCATTCATACCTTAATGGAGACAAAGGTCTGAAACCCCCTGCTCCCTATTCAGGCGGTCCTAAGTATGCTCCACTCAATAACAGGAGGTTTAAGATATATACAAACGACTCACAAGCTATCGATGAATCACGGTCATCCTGCCGCTGAAACGATAGTAGTACGACTGCCAGCTCTGGTCTCCCAGCCATGAAGACACGTTCGCCTCGCCTCGCCTCGCCCTCTATCTGGCCGCTGCTCACCGCGCGACCATTCAGACAGAATTCCGCAACACAGGAACAAATATATGTGCAAACAGAGTCACCCATCGAGGTGCTCACCGCACCTACCGGTCTCATTGTCCCTTGACGGCATAGACCCAAGGTAATTGTCCAGCAATCTCGCCTGAACCACCTTGGTCCAGATTAAACAGTCAGTCAGGTGAGACTACACTACTCAGCTCTCTCTCTCTCTCACGTTGCTCGCTGTCTTGCCCAAAGGCCTCCACTCCTTCAGCCCGCTCTCGTCAAACATTACCGCACCCCTAATCACTCCTATCACTCCTTCTCCCATTCCAATTCCCGTTACCGCCCTGGCATGCTCGGCAATGTGCCAGAGTAGCACGGCTTCGTCAAGGTACGACAGGGGCCACTCGAGGTAAGCCAGCACCACATGACACGTCCTCCGACACTCGAAGCGGGCTTCGTGAGTGCTAATTTGGGGCTTGAGATCGTGGTAATGCGACGGAAGAAAACGGCCGCGTCGTTCCTGCTGCTCTAGTGAATGGTTAGTTGTGTGTAAGCGCTCGAGGCGAGGGATGGGGCTGAAACAGGAGCTTACAGATGGGTTGGCAAAGCCGTCATTTGTGAGCGACATACCAATATGGCTAGTGGTGAGCATAACCAGATGAGGCGAGCGGTAGGCTGTATTGACCTCGTTCCTACTCAGCCAAGTGACGTACGGCCTGCCGACCTAACACAAGGATCAGTACCTACTCTAAATCAACTTAACAATAAAGACACTTAATTTTCTAATGAATGTGCCTAGTAGCACAAACCTAAAACTGTGTTTGCCCAGCCCTATCTGTGCGAAATACGACAGGACCTAGTTCGCTAGCCCGATGCAGTGCATGCTGAAGGTAGTAAGAGTGGCAAAGGTAGAAGGTGCGTGTGAAGGCTTTGGCGACGTGAGTCGTAGGTGGTTAATTCGGGCACCGATGTGTATGATTTTGAGGAATTCGGACGAGTATGCAGACCTATATGCGGTGACTATGTCACGCCCGGAAAGGCAAGGCACTGGAGGGGATCATTGTTGCCCTTGTCGGCATATATTAGGAGCTGTTTACTACACCTGATGGGCTATTTGAAATGGCACCCTCACACCGATGTTGTGCTCCTTTAGGAGATCGTCGGCCTGTGCACACGCGGTGTAAGTTATTGCGATCTTATGCTTCTAGCAGCCCTGTTACGCCTATTTCCGCCAGCCTCGGCCTCGGGAGCGCCATCCAAACAAGCGCATAGGTTTTAGTCAATTGATTCTAGCATCAACGCCAAAGATACAGTTTAATAATAAATAAGGATGTGCAGGGACCCAGGCAGCCTAGTTTGATAATAAATGGACGAGATAAATGGATGGGATGATAACCGGATGGAATAGGTAAACGGATGGGACAGATAAATAATGGAATGAATAAATAGATGGAATGAATAAATAGATGGAATGAATAAATAGATGGAATGATCAGAAGGTCTAATGCGATGGAGGGAAACCCAGATGGACGATAGCGAGTGACGGATATCTCAATGATACAGAATAAATAAGCAATGCCAAAGAATCTATGCGCGGTTGTTGAGGTAGGTCATGAAGTAAACTAGAGGGGGTAGATCGGACATAGCAATGTTGGTATATGCAGCTTGACGTGTTCTGGAGGCGGTGCGATAAGTTTGAGCCAATAGAAGTGAGTGCCCGAGATGAAACGCACCCAGTGAATTTCAGGGCAATGACAGGTCCTTTCCATTGGTACTGTGCTTGTCCGTGGGTAAGCGTGTAAGCACATCCGTTACTGTTAGTAGGGAAGAAGTGTTACTATATGCATGGTGTAGAGGTATATAAGTATGTACTTACGTCCTAGACCCGTCGGTGAGGAAGTGTGTCCTGAAGAACAGGTGAAGAGGGAAGCGCAGTGTCTCTCCTATTGGGTTGAAACACTATTAAGACAAGGCGGTTCAAGGGTCCAAGCGAGCGAACTAACCTCCAACGCCCTTCGTGATGATCATGCTTGTGACCTCACTCTCATGGCCAACAAGACTCGACAGCCGAGGCGTCCAGTCTACCGATCCGTCTCCCTGTTCAGCCCCACGCAGCGTAACCGGAACCAGTCGAGGGCGCTCTTGATCAATAGGAAAGAGCATTGCTGTGAGATACAGAGTGAGTATTTATATTGCTTTATCGGTTTACTCGGAGACGGGTGGGTGCATACCTTGAACTGTGATAGAGGTGGTGCTCGAATTGACAAGAGTACCGCACTCCTGCCTGTGCCTCGGCCAGTCCTCCTGAAGGTGCTCTGGAGAACAGTACCACTGACTCTCACACCTGTGTTTGCCGCGAGCCTCATTAGAGTGGGGATTTCAGGAAGTGAAGAGCGACCAACCTGGAGCACCAAGAAGTGCAAAGACGTCCGCACCAGCACCAGTGTTGAATAGCAGACGAGCTCATTTTGAATGATATTTAAGTGAAGAAAATAGAGGATATTGAGGTATAATACGCAGAAGAAGGCTTGGAAGACAACTTCGGTGAAGTGATGAGAAGATGATGCCTTCCTCTGCATCTTCGCCGCAGCTTAAGTACTAACTGGTCTAATTACTAGCGCACACCACCCAACGGAGCATTCGGGGTGTTGGTACAGCGGGGCACGGCGACTCAGGTAATCCCAAAACAAAAAAGCAACAGCCAAATCCGATCGGCACTGTGAGCTGTGTGCCTGTAAAGGAGCCGCGACCGCGGCCACTAACACATCAGCAGAACATTGAAAATATGACGTGGGTGGTGAGATTAGTTGATTTACTCCATGCATGGTTTCTCGAAATCAGCCCGAAGGAGAGAGGCGAGACGTGACCGGCCAAGGTGAGAGATCGCCGGGGGCGGTGTGCGGGTTTTATTTGGAGTCACATTTGCTTGGCACTAGCGGAAACAATCAGGCATTTCTTTCAGGAACACTATGCTAGCAGAGCGTGGCGTGGCGGACAGAATGTGTTGCCTAGTGTTGCAGGTGCTAAGTAAATGTCCAAGTAAGTAAATGCAGGCTAAACAGAAATTAGCGCGCGGGATGTGATAAGCGCGGCGCTAGAGCTGTTGCTCCTCGTCCCGCCACCACGTCCCCGCTCCGACTCCGTGCCGGACTCGACATCAACTATGAGCGACGACGGAATGAATATTGATGATGGTGAGTTGCCTAGCCCAATCCTCTCACGTGGGCTCACTCTCCGGCAGCCGGTGGTGTTGTCCGCAAGCGAGGTCGTGGTTTCCGCAACCAGGGAGGTAAGAACAGCTTTGCCTAAGCAGTTGTACGAGTGTTGAACAAAATATTTGGATAGGACCCGGAGGGAACACGGAGGAGGCGACATATGACCGCTTGGACACAGAAAACAAAGATACCAACACCGGCTCCGCCGCACGATGTATGTACTTTGCTGGCTTAACATCAGTGCTAAATCTCTAACAGGCAACTGTGTGAATGTTTTTTTTTGAACAGCCGTAGAAGGGTGGATCGTCCTTGTCACAAATGTACACGAAGAGGCAACAGAAGAGGACATCCAGGACAAGTTTGCAGATTATGGCGACATCAAAAACCTTCACCTCAATCTGGATCGACGAACAGGTTATGTAAAGGTAAGCTGACTATACAGTCTTGTTGCTATGTCCCAATCTAATTTGACACGTTCGGTACAGGGATACGCGTTAGTCGAGTACGAAACATACCGCGAGGCTAAGAACGCTATCGAAAAACTCAACGGTACGCCACTGCTCGAGCAAAACCTCGAGTGTGACTTTGCCTTTGTGAGGCCCCCACCTGTTGGCCCTAGGCGAGGTGGAGGTGGTGGGGGAGGCGGAGGAGGACGTGGTCGAGGTCCTCGTGACCGTAGCCGAAGCCCAGAAAGGCGTTGAGCAATGTTATTTCTGTACAAATACGTGTAGCTCGGTTCATTTTCTGTGCTTTATCGGTTCCGACGCCGTTTTTTAACCTCTCTGCAAACGGAAGAACCATGGACTAAACCGGGATTGAATTGTTGACTTGTGCGCGTGAGGCATGGCGCCTAATAAGGAATAGTGGGTTTGATGACGCAGACGAGTTTGTGACGTGGTCCGAGTCTGCCTCCATCTCTCCACCACAACCTCCATCTGGTCACCTCCGCGAGAACTTCTCTACCAGCCCTCTACTGCAGCACTAATAAAGCTGCATATTACTGGTCTAGCACTAACAGGTCCTCCGACGAGCACGACGCTCGCTCACCATGCCGACGCCTCCTGGACGTTCACTTTCAGATGCAGGCCGCAAATCTTCTGGCGGTGTCAAGCCCAAGCCGAAAGGCCACGCGGTACCAGTAGCTGTTAAACCCAATGGAACTTTAAAACCACCTCAAAACGGCGGCGCATTTAGTGATAGTGCGACTTTCAGCGTGAGTACGCCTCTACGTGTCGAATTATATGTGCTGATGTGTCTGTCGCGTAGGACACGACTATACCAGCTCGCCCATCATCTGCAGCTCAAAAGAAAGCAAAGGCCAAGGCCAAGGCTGTTGCGAAAGTAAGTTGTCAGTATGACGTTTTTGCTCCACTGTACTAATTAATGCACAGCAAACACAGAAACCGAGGAAAAAGCAGACAACCTCTTTATTCGACAGATTTGTTCAGTTAATCCTCATTGGATTCATACTGTTCACCATCAATCAATGTCACAACGACACCGAACTCAAATCCCCAGTGTGCCGCGCTGTCAATCAACGCATCCTCGAACCGTTTGTCATAAAGCCATTCAACCAGTTCATTACTCATCCTTCCGTCGCTCCTGCCATCGAATCGGTTAAGCCTGTCTATGCACATGCTGTCACGGTCTCCCAACCCCTCACGCGTCAGGCGCACCGTGTGTACGTCATGCGCGTCGCTCCCCACGTGGCGCGCCTCGAGAAGAAGACACGGCCCTACGTTCGCAACCTCCAGTTACACTATGTACGGAGCATTGCCCCACATGTGCGCACGGCGCAGGTCTACTACGGACAACTCCAGCATGCGATCGAGCCATATATGAATCAAGCACTTGCGGCTTTGATTCATCTCTGGTTTGAACTTCAACCGAAACTCATTCCGATTATCGAGGAGAGCAAGTTTATTCCCGAGTGGGTCAGGACGCACGCATTGATTCCGCTACTACAGCTGCGCGAGCAGTATGTCGACACTCACGTGTACAAGATGCTCGAAAAGGTCGAGGAGTTCGGTGAGACCAAGAGCCTCAAGGCGCAGAACCATGTTACTAGCGCCGCTGCTGCTGCGACTGCTGCGACCACTCAGGATCCTCTGTCGGGTACGGATGCGACGCAGAACATAATATCCACTCCCGCAATCCCCGAGACCATTGAGATCGAGCCAACTGCGATTGCCATTACGCCTCAGGCGATTACTCCTGATGGCCCTATGATCCCTGATGCCCCCACGCCTTCGCTTGCTGTGGCGCCGACACCGACACCTACCGCTTCGCCCGATGAGGAAGATTTGGAGGCTTGGCTTGAGAGTCTACGCTCCGACGCCGCACATCAGCCGGAGGCAGAACAGCCTATAACAGAGACCGAAGAGGAAATCGCTGAACGCCAACGCCTCAAAGCGATCGAAACCGCCTCAAAGCGCGCCGACATCCAGCAGAGGCACACCGAGTTCGAAGGAAAAGTGCATGAACTTGGTAAAGCGGCTGTAGATGACCTCGAGATCTTCTTGTCTGCCGTTCGGGGTGTCGCTTCAGCCGATCTCCGCCGCCGCGCGCAGGACCACATTAAAACGCTTCAGTCCGAGGCGGACAAGGGCTTGAAGGGCACGGATGCGTACATCAAGAAGCTGCAAGGGGCTGCACAGGGAGGTGCGATCAAGGTTGCGCTGTTCGACGATGTAGTTGTCAAAGTCGAGAAGAAGTTTTTGGAGGCTGCGCAAAACGTGTCGGATACCATTGCGTCTTGGTGGGAGGAGATGCGCACAGAGGAACAGAAAGAGGTAAGGCATCCTGAGCTATCACGGTCTTTTACGTCTAAAGGCCGTGTCGTGTAGGCCAACATTGCTGCTGATACGATCAAGACGCTCGCGCACGAGGGGCAAGCCAACCTTGGCATGGACTATGCGTGGCTTGACGACGTAACTGTTGCGGACTGGAGTGTGAGTGCTTCCTGAACATGGCTTGCACATGTACTGACACATCCCAAAAACAGCGCTACCATGCTCTTGTCGATAGTAAGTTTTGTTTTACAACGATTCATTCTCAAACTAATCATGGGTTTGTTACAGCCGCAGACGCATATGGCAAAGAGCTCCAAGCTCTTGTCGACGGAACTCACCCTCGTTCTGAACCCAACCCTCTCGAAGAGGGGCTCGGAGGGCTACAAAGCATGCTCAACCATATCATCGACGAATTCCAATCGAATCTCAAGATTAGGCACGAGAACGGACTGCGCTCGTTTGGCAATGTTAACCAGGAGACCTCCACGGAGACTGAAAAGGAGCCATCCTTCTCTATTCTTCCGGTCGCCGCAGCCCGAGAGGATCCTTCGATTCTTCAGCGCGGTAAGGAGGAGGTGGAGGCAGCAATCAAACGGGCGGAGGCCGAGCTGGGGTCTGCCGCGGAAAACGCTCAGGCGATCTTTGAAGATGGTTTCAAGCAAGCTGGGGAGGCGGCTCATCAGGCTACTCGTACAGTCATCAAAGCGGCTGGCGGAACGCCGACCCCCGAGACCTATCAAGAAACCGCTGAATACATCGCGGCGAAAGCATCCAAAGCGGCAGCCGACGCTTCTGCAGCTGCGCGAGCTGGATACGATGACGCTGGTGTTCGATATGGACAGGCCGCCTCCCAGGCCTCCCAAGCAGTGCATGACGCAACTCGTTCGGTCATTCGTGCTGCGGGGTACACTCCTGAGCCCGAGACCCCGAAAGAACATGCCGAAAGCATCGTTGCTGAGGCATCTTCGACAATTGCCTCAGTCGTGACCGCTGCATCGTCGGCTTTAGAAGATACTGCGTCAAGTGCTGCTAGCGTTTACTCTGGGGCATCCGCATCGGTCTCGAGCGTATATTCTGACGCATCCGCAACGGCTGCTTCTGTCTATTCCGACGCTGCTGCTTCCGCACACCAAGCTACTCGATCTTTGAGCCGAGCCGCGGGATACACGCCCACCCCCGAGTCACCAAAGGAGCATTTAAAGAGCCTTGCTGCAGCTGCCGCAGAAGCCGCACACCAAGCCTCCCGGACCATGAGCCGCGCCGCTGGTTATACGCCCACTCCAGAGACACCAAGCGAGACAGTTGAGTACGTTTCGGCTGTGGTTAGCGAGCACGTAGAAAGCATCGCGTCGGCCTTCGCATCGTCTGCTGCTGCTGCCGCTTCCACCGTGTCGAGCGTCTATGAGGAGGCCGCTGCCAACCTTCCTTCTTACGAGGATCTCAAGGTTCGTGCTGGCTCTCTCGTCGACCGTGGCAGGTCCCTCCTAGGTGCTGAGCCAGCACCGGCCGGATACGAGAAACTCTTGAACGACGCGTTTGCTCTCATCAACGAATATCAAAGCGAGCTTGCTGCGCGTGCACACTCTGCGACACGCGCCGCATCTCGTGCAGCAGGAGCTACACCAACCCCCGAGACGTTTGGGGAGCACGTGGAGTCTGTAGCGAGTGGCGTGTCTGGAGCTATTTCATCTGCGACGGAAGCGGTACGGAGTGTAATTCATGAGGACCTATAAGTCTGAGTGAAGAGCTGAGGGGGGAGGTGAGAATATAAAAAGGCCATATTATTAGGGTTTTGTGTGGTCTGGAACAGTATAGTAGATCTGATTTTGATATGTAACCGGCAGTAGGCGGAGCCCAGCTTGTATCCTTGTTTTCTTTATCATACCACGAGTCCACAAAAAATTGCTGTGATATGTTCACATTCGACAGTGTTGATAATTCACGCCCTTGTTCTAGTGTCTTATACTTTGTCGGACGCCTTAGTCAAATAGTAGTATGTTGAAGTAAAAAAGTGTAATTAAATGGGACCACAACAACACCAGGTAAGATTTTGAAAGGACATGTACATACACGCTGAAGAAAGAAAAATATGAGAAATAGATTTGCAGCTAAATATCTATTCTTCGTCAGGACGCCATTTGAGATGGGTCTCATAGAAGGTGATTAACTATAACAAGGATCAGTTTCGCGTGAAAGAAAGAAAGTTCACATGAACATACCAACTGCGGGCACCGTTCCGCGAGTATCGAGGTGGAACATTTACTTTTCAGACCATCAGACCTATTTGAAAGTTAAGCGCGCGTTTAATGGAGAGGAACCCGGATGAACACACCGAACAAACAAAGCGATGAGCTCCTCGCCGTTGCTTTCCACTGTCTCAATCTCCTTGATTATGTTGTCCTAAGAGAAGAAGCGCGAATAAGGTTATCTGACGAGCCTGTCAGGCGAAATTGAACGTACCCAGCGCGCTTTAGTCATGTACTCATCCATAGACGCGAATTCGATTTCTTCTTCCTCAGCATCGACCTCAGCCTCCTCAACCTCGGGTTCAGGTTCGGGCTCGGAGGATGCTTTTGATGCTTTGGAAGGGCGGCCACGCGCAGTTTTCTTTGGAGGCTCTTCAGCCTCTGGGCTATCGACGTCCATCTCGTCTACGCTCGAGGCCTTACGCTTCTTATCCTTGGTAGTCGAAGCCGCACTGGCGCGGGGTTTTTTGACCGGCTTTTTCTTGCCTTTGCCGTCTCTCGGGAAGCCGCTCTTCTCATGCCAGTCGTTGATCAAGTCTTCTGCCCCAGCCGCGTCGTCCTCGAGAATCCAAAGATCGTCCTCCGCACTGTACCCCTTCCAACGCACAAAATAGCTCCATTTTCCCTGTATGAAGTCGCGGCACTCAAGATTCAGCTAGTGGCAGTGCTTAACATGAAAAACTCACGCGTTTATCATACTGCCACTTGCCATCAAGGATGGCTTCGACTTCGTAGCCCTCCTCATCTTCCCCCTCCTCGTTGGATCCAGCATCATCCTCTGGAACATCCTCAACAACATCCTTGCCGTTTTTGTTGGCGCCTTTGCGAGAACGAGACTTAGGAGAGTTAGCCATGATGGTCGAGGTCTGGAGGAAGTTGATCTGAATGTGGCGTTACCATTTCAATCACAACAAAGCCATTGCCCGATCACGTGCTCAAGTTTCATCCAACTTGTTTACAGTCACTATTCTCCTAATCTTAAAAACAATGTCACGCAACAAATATTTAACTCGCTAAAGAAAGAAAAAGAAAAAACATGACTGATGGAGTCATATTTGGTAACTAGACGCATATTTTACACCATGATATTTGGAATTGGCTGAAATTGCCCGTTTCAGCACTTGGCATCTCTGTCTAATGGACTATGCACGAGACTTATAGAGCTGGAATAACACTCATCAAATTTCTGATTGTAAGTCATTATATAGAGACATCGCTGAAATACTTGAGCGTCATCGGCGACTAACATGTATGCGCAGGAGGGAGTCGATTATTCTTCCTTGTGGGAAATTATTCCTACATATGCTTTGGCTAATGGTTACAAATGACGGGTGCTTAACTAGAATACTCAAAGCTACCTGAGGAACGAGGATCTCACGCGGTAAGTGTACCGGCTCTTGTCCTCCAGCAGAAAACGTGCATTGGCTGCCCCTTGTCCTAATGACCGCCTCAAAAGAACCAAAAATCCATTAAAAGTGTATGTTCCACCACCAGCTACCAGATGATGGTATTATGATCTCAACAAGAAGTAATGGTTTTCGGGACAGTGCTTGGGCTGAAACGTATACTAGGCACAACGAGAGCACCCATCTTAGTATCTACCAGATTCACACTCTCGTAGCTTTGCGTATATAAGCCCGTAGTTATCCACAGTGACTCAATCTATGAGAAGGAAGAGAGGAATATACATGATCAGTCCTCTCCCCATTTTTCGGCGTCTTTGCCCTATTTAGCATACTCGTGTGCACGAAAAGCCCCTACTCATTCAGCTGCTTTCTCAAATCATTCTCATCTGCCTTTGCTCCTCTTTATCTACTTCACACCCCCACATG
Organism: Ceratobasidium sp. AG-I; assembly: GCA_015039395.1. NCBI lineage: Eukaryota > Fungi > Basidiomycota > Agaricomycetes > Cantharellales > Ceratobasidiaceae > Ceratobasidium > Ceratobasidium sp. AG-I. The sequence goes on along the minus strand of MU132158.1, from coordinate 257,621 downwards.
CATCTCAGATTCAAGGAGGTCCTTCGTGGCTGGGCGGTGTGAAAGCAAAGGTGAAATGGAATCCAACAGTGAGTTTTCTATTCAATGACTCTTTTATACCTGGAAAGGCGAATTTAGTTGGGTTTGTTACTGCGTCACACTCAGCATTTATCAATGTTTGTTGTGGGTGACAATTTGCCCAGCTCGGAAGCTGCCCATATCCTACCCCACGATGACTTTGGTAGGATATTGGGAAGCTGCGAGGCAGAGTGACCAAGTGTGCCGAGCGCATACATTGTTATTCAGATTGTCAACATTTTACATTTTACATTCCACATATTTACTACATATTCCACCCCCAGGGCGGAGTTAACATTTCAGAAATTGTTTGACCTACTAAAGCCTGTTGCGCCTGCACCTAACACAAACTTGAATCGAACATCCTCGGCAACGCTTATGATTCAAAGTCAGCTTATGTCACGACGCCCGAGTAGAGCAGAACTCACCAAAAGGAAGTCCCTCAACCAATTTCCGCACGACTCGCAGTTCCCACTTCCACCCTGCCTCGCAAAACCGAACCGATGATGCGCGCACTCGTGATTCTCTCGCAGGTCATCTGCTACCCTACGCACCTCCGCCTGGCGGACAGCGATCTGAACCGGCTGTGCTGCTCGCGGAAGAACCCCCTGCTCCCTCACAACCCGACGCTCGGCCTGTGTAACCAGCCTGTCCTCGTCCCATTGCGGGCACGTACAGTTCTTCCACTGTTCTGCGCATATATAACAGAATTCGTGTCTGCATCGGCACGTCATATGGTAGCACCCTGTGTCGAGTTCAACCATGTGGTGGCAGCTCGGGCACGATTGCCAGCCTTCCTCTCTGCCGAGAGCGAGAACCTGCTGGGCGCCGGCGTCGGTCGGACAGGGAACATATGAAGCGTGTCCTGGGCTCTTGCAAAACGAGCACGTTGCACGGTAACAGCTCGTGCACTGCTTGTTAGTCTTCAACCGTTCGTTCGCCACGGCAGGTCCGAGGAACGCAGAGCATGCAGGGCTGTGGCAGTAGAGCCTATTCGTAGTCCCGAATTCTTCAGCTTTTTGCTCGAACGCACGCACGAGCTGAGGAGAGAAGATAGCTCGGACGACTTGGAAAGAGATCTGCTGGGTGCAGCAGCGTGGTGGGAATAGTGACTCGTCAACAGTGGCCCTTTGGAACAGCTCTGTGAGACATTCTCTGTCGTAGAAGCAGCCGCACGGCGCTTGGTATGCTTGTGTGGTTCGATCGTTGCAGATCACGCAATTAACCGATTGTCTAATGGTGGATGGATGCTTAATCAGCTTTCAACCAGAGATGCGAGATGAAAATACATACCTCCCTCCTTGGAGCTTTAGAATCGAAGGTGAGAAGCCTGTTAGAAGGCTCGCCATATTGCTGTACCATATATTCAATATATCAACCGCATCTCCTAATGTCAGACTCCCGCTTACCTCACTGGGCTGAGCGTGCTCGCCCGCGTGCTCTGACTAACCGCAAGTGACGCGAACGAGTCCGCAACCGACCATGGCTGGCTCGAAACGCTGCTCGCTGACGGGCTATCAGGTCGCCTGTACCCAGATAAGCCTACTCCAAGATGCTGGCTCCGAATGTTGTTAACCCTATTCGGAGCTGGCGGTTGTGCATTCGGGTTCGCGCTCAGTAATAACGCATATTCATGGTCAGCTTGCTCTTGCGCCTCTATCTGAGCAATGATGTCGATAAGATCTTGGTCCCCAGTAGCAGCGCGCTGAGCGCTCTTCGCGATTCGGCGATCCGTGAGCCCTTGAAGCGTGCTCTTAAATTCTGTCTCGAGCGCATTGAATGCCAGCTCAGTGTCGGAAGCTGCAAGTTGTAATACAAAGGCGTGAGCATATGGGAATCGATAGACCAGTCGAGCGTAGCACAGTAGCTACTCACGTCTCCCTCCCACCCGACCTTTACCCTTCTGCGCAGCCCTCCATTCCTCGATGTCTTGAAGCTGCAGCTGAGCGGTGAGCTCTAATAGTATCTCAAAGTCGTCGTCCTGGCTCATGGTGGGCGAGGGGAGGACAAGGGGGGATTTCCAGCCACAGAAGTTTTGATAGCCACGGTGTCACTCAATTACATAATTCACGGTCATCTCGGAATGAGCTTAAATGCTATATATGGTGTAAATATCTTACCTCGTGAGAACGTTCTGAGATTCACCGTTATGGTGAACCCCGAGAAACTCTATCAACGAAGAATGGAATCCGGAAGCCACGAGGGATTCTGCTTTTGAAGGAAGCTTCAGTGCCCATGATTTCGCGTCGGCTCCGGGCGATCATACTCATCCAGAGGGTCAATCAACTGCCAGCACATTCAAGTTCATCATTCAAACAAAACTCATTAAACCTAATAATACACATTGAAACTAAACATCAGCCAGGTTACGACCGAGCCAGAAGAAATAGTAAAGTTGGACTAGATGAAAGCAAAAAGGACCACAATACTCAAACGTAAAATCTGCATCGGCCGGCAGCTCCCCCAAAAAAGTTAGAGCATATCAAAAATATAACGAGACGCAGTCGCAGTTGTCAAAACTACCCGAGGAAGAAGTTGCCAAACCAAGTACCGATTTCGGGAAGTCTGAAGTTGAGGACCTCGGCGTTCTCACAATGAGCGCTGGCGGGTGTGGGAGGGTACAGGCGCTGGGACTTGGGGTTCGGGGAAGGAAGCCCTGGTGGTATTGTGTTCGCTAGAAAGGAAAATATGAGGTGGTTTCAGGCTGAATCCGTGATTTGGACTTACGGGTCAAACGGATATTGATCTTTTTGCTCGGTAGCCCACCCGCCGGGGCGCATTGCCCACGAGCGACGGCTGCGAGCTCTACGCTGTGCACGTACACGCATGATAAACATCGCGGCCTGTTTCGCCGAGTGGCAAGAGTTAACAAATGGGGATAATGACTGAAAGGATTGGCGCACCAAAAGCAGAAGTACGGCGCCAACGAAGGAAAAGATAACGGAGAGCACGATGGTCCGCGTCCTGTGTGTGCCGCTAGTTGTAGAACCAATTGGGATCGCCGAACTGAGCCGATGAAGGTTAGATCTCTGGTTAGGGGTATCGATGTATTAACTCACGGGGTAACCGGAACCCGCCATTCCCCACCATCAGAGGTAGTAATAGTGTATGCCTGGTCTGACGTAGGACTATCGCAGGTGTGCTAGTTTAGCCATTGACATGAAAGCATTGAGTGTTCCACATACGCTAGTTCCATCTTGTATATTGTGCCCGCTGACGTGAGAGTTGTCCAAGAGGCACTATCGCCCAGATCTTAGCGATCGTTTATAGAAAATAGAGAGAGAGACATACGGAGGCTCTGTATACGAAGGTAGTGTCGGGAACTTGGTGGTCGCGGAAGACGCCCACGTCTTGGGTGTCACTTGCGACACACTGCTGGTCGCTGTCCCGGTAGCAAGACCCTCTGGATCTTGAGCCCAGACGACAGGGAGGATGGCAAGGGCAAAGGCAAGGAGGCGCATCGTGAGAAGTTGTCGAGAGGGGGGAGGTGGTCGAGCAGAGGAGAGGGCTGAGCTTAAGATATCAGTCCAGTCTCGACTGACGTCGCAATTATCCACACGGTCACATGAAGTCTTGGCTCCACATGGAAACCCTCTCCCTCGGTGTTATGTAAGAAGCACATCCTGATGCTTTTTGTTTCCAGCTTTCATGCAGGCACGGTTCCTTCAGTCTCTCCTATCTGTTGGCTGCTGTACCACCAAGATGTCTACCCACTCTTCATCTCTACTACCGGTGCTGTGAAGAGATTTGGTTACAGTAACTGAGCTCATCCCGAGTTCCCCGTCGCATCTCAGAGTCTATGATTATTGATGAATCCACGACAATCCTTTGTCAACTTCTGTCTTCACTTGAACCAATCCGAGTGCTCTACGGAAAAAACCCTAGCACTCTGATGTCCCACTACTCGCATTCCAAAATGACGCCATATCCGACGCCAGAGGGGCTAAGCTTCCCCAAAAGGGTAATTACAAGCTCGGCCATGTTCCTGATTTGCCTGTTAGCCAATAAAACGTTATCTATCACTATCTAGGGGCAACAGTTGCATGTTGTTGACTCTACATGGGCCACCTACCCGCTCTTGACCGACGGGGAAACTCCCTGCTGCCTATGAACACGAAAACAGCTGCTGCTGCCACTCGGAGATCAAAATATTCTAGATCAGAGTCGTCTCACTCGAGCCGGCTTGAGTACTTGGTTCATTCTATCGACCGTGGGGACGACCGTCTTATGAATTAGGTCTAATTTTCTCGCTCTGAACGAAGTACAGCAATCTGAATTGTGTCCACGCATTTCATTACTCAAGTGCGCTTTTTACTCGTATTTGGCCAGCTCCTTACCGCTGCCCATGTAAGCCAGATGGTTGCTTATGGAATCGTCATCACCAACAACGGATTGTTAGGCATGTGCGTTGCTTGCTATTTTTAGCCCTTACACCAAGCAACATCGTCATATTGCTGGGCTATATCTGGCACTAAAGCTACTAGCATTACTTTCTTCTCTCTTCTCCGAGGTAACAGTAGGCAAACGCAACTAGTTCATCCTAACAACAGGCCATTAAACTCGTAATTCTCGAACCGAAGCCCAGTGACAATGCTTTTCACTATTCCAGATAGATTGAGTTGGATTTTGTGCCTATTCTTCTTGAGTACTATACATTAACTCTATCTAGGCTACGAAAGCTTGGGTTAACCCCGGCGTTATCAAAGTGAGTCAAGCCAGTGTGCAAGTACAAAGAAAGAGAATAGCTAAAACTATGTTTAGTTGTTTTGACTCCGTTTGCATGATTGTTGCCTTGGTAAGGTGGCAGCACCATCTCAGGAACTGGCCCATGCTACTTTTACGAGCGACCGCCTAGTGCATATAGCAACATATCTTCACACCATGTCTCCATATAATAAAGCCTATACCGACCAGACGTTCGAATGTCGCTTGGCCTAGATTCCGGGCGCTCACCGGCATGTAATTTACACCACCCCTTTGCCCGAAAAACACAATAGCGCCGGCGACCTTGGAAGATGATATTGTGCCAATCAGCAGGGCACCGAAATTTGATTGGCCTAGGAGCTGGTATGACGTCGGCAAACATGCTCCTCGCTACGCGAGTGAGTTTCAGACAAAGGTTGTCCCCACAATTACTATATCTGGCTTATTAATGACGTAGGTTGACGTCGAGTATGAAGAATGTGTGGCGCAAGCCGCTGTGTGCTCTAACTCTCTAGTGCTTAGCGTATTATATCGTCAGTGGTGGGACTTCCTCAGGCACCAGTGACGTTTACTTAGCTCATCGGTGCGTGCATTCCACTTGTGCTCCTATCGATCGTTTCCAGGCCACCAGAGAAGTGGAACTCACGATCTGCGGCGTCCATCGTACATATCTGCTAGTGGCGTAAAATAGGAATACCAGTTTTGAGATAAGAGGTTGGATACTTATATCAAAGTTAGTGAGTTTTCAAGTTCTGTCCAGTCAGCCGTTTGTCTATTCACCAACGTGTCGCGCTGATTTTCATTCTGATAACGACACGACCTTGCTATACACGCAGATTCACTCACCGGGTTGCGTTTGAGGTTAGTGTATGCGATCCAGAACGAAGGTAATGGGCCTGAGCTTGTTCCCGAAAGGTTCTGTTGACCCGATAACATTCAAATATGGAGGCATATATTCTACTTGGTTGCATTGTGTCGGAACTTGAATGCAAGAGGTTAACCATGACCCGTCAGGGCACTCAACCTTTACACGAAACCAAGGACCGAGGCCAATGTTGGGCACTTTTCAGAATGAAGCATATGGCAATCTTTTGCGTTGCAACAAGAGGTCCCCCCCCCTTTTCATGCACGCATTATAGGTGATTATTTTATGAACCAGGCGCATAGTTATCTAGAATACTGTAACCTAATTCCAGTCCGATCTTAATAAAACAATTTCTCTAAAACATGGGACAACTCTGAATATGGCTTTAGTGCCTTATCATGCGCTTTTGGCGTTGAACGTTTCGCTCGATCCTACTATCGAGTTGGTCTGTTCGCGTAGAGATTTTACCCAAGCGACCGTTTTGAGTCTCAACCTCCTGCCCAGACGCCAGAGCAAGTCCCTTGAGTCTTTTGGCTACGTCCAAACTCTCATCCGGATTATCATCTGAAACGGCATCGCCGGTTAATTCCACTTGCAAGGACTCATCTAATCTGGGATTGACTTGCCTAGCTCGTCCTCAAGTTCGTCGTCTGAAGTGGTAGCCTCAAATTGATAGCGGGATCGCGCAGCCTGCCTAGTGGCCTGTTGCTCGGGGAGCAGTCTTCTTCCGAGCGTAATTCCTTCTGCATCTTCTCCATACGTGTCTTCTCTAGCCGCGGGTTGGCCGCATCCTGTCGCATTTCCGAGTCGATTCCGTGTCTCCCGCACATCAAGCATAGCTTTCTCTCGCTCTAGTCGCTCCAACTCATGCCGGTCTGAAATTCGTTGTTCTTCACGCTGGCGCTTCGCATCTTTGTTGAACACAAGGCTAGGGCGGAAGATGGACCGGTTGAGCTGCTTCAGTTCGTCTGTGCGGTCTCCGGCCCGGTTGTTCGAACCGTTGGCGAGATCAAGGCGACGCTCCGTGTTTGCGATTTTCTCTGGGAGAAAGAACCAGCCTCGTATCAGGGAAGCCTGGGAAGAGCGGACAAGAGGGCTTACCGGATTGGTCACCGAGCTTCAGGAGAGTATTCCGGGCCGTCTCCTCTGCCTCCCTAGCGATCCTCAGGGCATTGCGTGAGCTTTGCACGGACTCCTGCTTTAGCTGGCGAGTATCTTGCTTGATTCCTCCCACGGCTTCCTCTTCCTCCTCCGCCGTCATGGGTTCTGGCTCATTGTTATCCTCAAATCGACGTCGAGGTTGAGCGGGGCTATATCCTGCTAATAACTCGGCTCGATCGCCCTCGATACTCCTGTATCCGCGAGAGTATGCATCTCCAATGTCCGCGTCGCGTGCGTATCGGTCCATTTAGATGCGAGGTAGAGATTAGAACGTGGTTTATTGTTGACGTCGAGTGGTGGTTGTGAAGTGTATGAGAGTGGGACCAATGGGTATTGATACTTGGCATGAGGTCGTCATGCTGTTCAAGCAGTGGGGTGTTGGAGCGCCAAGAATCTGTTAATGGGGCCAGCGTTCGATGTGGTTCATGTTTCTTCGATTTGGGCTAGCGCATGCGCTGCATCGTAGATAAGCAGTCCAAATATGACTAGGAGATTGAGTAGTGCCTTGTTAGTAAGATTTGTACCGAGCTGGAGGTTGATAGAAATACGTGCGAATGAATGCATATAACCAAGCAACAAACAAATCCCGCCAGGATATTTCCAATTCTAATGACTAGATACTTGCACACATCTGAATTGTCTGTTCAGCCGTCCGGCTGAAAGATATATTTGCAGATAGCTACGTACATCACACAGAGGAGAAACTAAGATAGTAACATCAACAGAAAATCGACAAGTGGAATCACAACAAGGGCAATATTAAATATATCACTCTTCCGAAGGGGCTGGCACGTCATTCGGGAACAGTTCTGAGATCGCAGGAGTATGCTCTGCGTCGTCTGCCAGAAGAGTAGCAATAATCGCGCGCCCTGCGAATGCGCGTCCAGCCAACGCTTTAAGCGCGGCCGTCGCCCCATCAGCATCCTGGAATTTGACATAGACACGCCCCACTCCGCGGGCATCGTCGCTCTTCGCCTGAGACTCCCCCCCACCACCAACTGCGCCAGTGAGAGGAGCACCGCCAGAGGTAACAAGTGCTCCAGCGTTGGCATCCCACTTGCTTTTCTCCTTCTTCGTAGGTCGGGGGATGACGAGGGAACGAACTTGACCAAACTTGGAGCATTCGTCACGAACGTCTTCCAGAATCTCGGTGTACTCAGTATCGTCGGTAAGGTCCTCGGGAGCGACCATGTTGAGAAGAAGAAGGATCGTATGGCCAGAAGGATTGGGGTTGGTAGTGTCGCCCAGAGGGACGATGGGTCGTGGTATCGTGGCAGCAAAGAACTCGGGAGGCATGCCTGGCATACCAGGCTTGGCGCCAATGGAGGCCCGTTGGACGACGAGGAAGCGGTCGCCAAGCTCCATGCCGTTGAGACCTTGGGTAGCGATATCAGTGACAGAGGGATCGACGTATTCGAAGAAAGCAAAGCCCTGTAGAACAGAAGTCAGAACATGCACTCAGTTTGTTAGTTGTAAACTTGCCTTCGAGACGCCATTTCCATTTTCTCGGACCAAGTTGAACGCTTTCAACTCGCCGAAGCTCTTCAGCAACTCCATGACTTGGTTCTCGTCAAGATAAGTAGGAAGGCCACCAACAAAGATCTTGTTGATCGAGTCGGGTACGTTTGTGGAGACAACGCCAGGAACGTGCACTCCCATAGGTGCAGAGAGGTCGTTGCCAGTATAATCCTTCGGGCGGCGAATTTTGAGTGGCCCTTGCTGGAACATAATTCCATCGAAAGCCATGGCGGCAGTGGCGTCCTCCGCACTCCTGAACTGTTTAAATTGTCAGACGCTAGGTTTGTACACGAAAGAACAGGGCCATACCTCAACGAAAGCATAACTCTTCTCGTGATTGATTTGTACTCCAATGACTGGGTCTCCCGCCTGCCCGGTGCCGATTTTCATCTCGAGCATCTTGCGATTGAAGAACTCTTGCAGGTTGGTTTCGTTAGCCTCATATGTAATGCTCCCGACATACAAGCGGCGAGATTGGCGAGCAAGGTTGGGAACTCCTGGGCCAGGAGCGAACGAGCCTTGGCCATAATGAATAGGCGGGAGCGCGCCACTCACACCAAGGATGTTGGGAACAATCTGAGTCCGGTTTGCCCCAGGGAGGTTAAACATGCCTAGAGGATGAAAAATAAGCGCCATGCCAGCGACGGTGCGGAGGAGACTCACCTGTGTGTTTAGCTTGCATGGCAGTATAACCTTCATATCCTGGAGCGCAGACGTCCCAGCCAGACGCCCGTCGGATACGTTTTGAGAGGGGAACGGCGCCTTCGGGTGTTGGTGAGCGGCGCTCAGGTGTGCCATGTTCATCACGGCCCGCACGACCACGTCCACGACCACCGCGATCACGCTCTCGGTCGCCGCGATGATCTTCGAACCGGGGGCGGCCGTCGTCCCTCCGTCGGTCGTCATCACGCTGGCGTGGAGGACGGTCATCATAGCGGCGTCGGTCTCCGTAGCGGTCACCCCCACGCTCTCGCTCCCGGCGGTCATAATCATCGCGACGAGGAGTGTAGCGGTCCTCGTCACGGCGACGGTCATCATCACGACGAGAGGGTCGGTCGTGGTGATCCCGGCGGTCGCGGTCGTCGCGGTGAGATCCGTGGCGGCGGTCGCGGTCGTCACGGTGTGAGCGAGAATCTATGGAAAGCAATGGTAAGTACGTGGCTGTGAAGGTCAGTGGTCGCCGGACGCAGACTTGAGGTCGAAGCTAGCTAGCTGTGACGCGATGGAGATGAGAGAAAGAGAAAGAGGGAAACATTGAGCGACGATGCCGCCGCCGAAAAACATGGTGCTCAGATCTCACCTTTCGAGTCCCCGTCTTTTGCGGCAGACAGAATGCGTTCAGCCTGTGCGAGTGCGTCTGGAATAGCGTTAGCAATGAACAAACAAATACCGAATACAACTCACCAAAGTCAGCCATGTGGAGGAAGAAAACAAGTTGATTGGGATTTGCAATTGCCAAGCGCCTCCTTCAACTCTTCGGCGCAGATGAAATGATTTCTGTTTTTTGACTTCAATCCAGATCTGGCCAGACCTCGAGTCTCGGACTTGTCTCGCTCTTTTCGCTCTTTTCGTGCCGACGTCTGGCTTACTGACTTACTTAGTGCCGGGTTCTCTGCTGTTCTAGTGCATCTCAATCTACCCTCGGTCGAAAGCCCAAATCCGGACATGCGCCGGGGACCTTTGCGCTGGTCCCGTTCGGGCCATATTCTCAGTCGGGCAGATTCTCCAGCGCCCAAGTATAAAAGCAAAATAGACTTTAGCTAGCCCACACTCTCCTCCCGTCCTTGCCACCATGTTCGCCCCTCTGTTCCTCGGCTTTGACCTCTCTACCCAAGCCCTCAAGGCCTCTGCTATCTCTGTAGGCTCTGACCAAGTCGTGGTCTCAGCGACGGTTAACTTCGACAAGGACCTGGCACATCACAACACCTCCAACGGTTCTATTGTCAGCCCCGCTGGCGATGGCGAGATTACCACTCCTGTCGTGCTCTTCCTGGAGGCTGTCGACCTCGTCATGCAGCGTCTCAAGGACGAAGGGCTGGAGTTTGGGCGTATCTTGGCCGTCGGAGGTGCTGCGCAGGTGGGTTGCCCTTGTTATCGGTCCGAGTCCCGTGTGACCTGACTGACGGCCGGGTCTAGCAACATGGCTCTGTGTATTGGTCGCCCTCTGCCACCTCATTGCTTTCGGGTTTAAACCCAAATGAGTCGATATTATCTCAGTTGTCAGAAGCCTTTTCGCTCCCGCACGCGCCCATCTGGCAAGACTCGAGCACTGCCCAGGAGTGCCGCGTTATTGAAGAGGCTATTGGCGGCCCTCAAAGGCTTTCGGACCTCACTGGGAGCAGGGCCTATGAGCGATTCACTGGGTCCCAAATACTCAAGGTACGAAATGTCGTCCTAGGTTATGCGTATCATTACTAACTTGTCGTCATTGCTAGGTTGCCTCCCGCACGCCTGATGTCTACGCTCAAACCGCCCACATTTCCCTCATCTCTTCTTTCCTTACCTCTGTGTTCCTGGGGCGTATTGCTCCCGTCGAAATTGCGGACGCCAGCGGAATGAACCTCATGAATGTGCAGTCGTGCAAATGGGACGAGAAGCTCCTAGACGTCTGCTCGGGTGGAAACGGAAAGGGCGCGGAGCTGAGGGAGAAGCTTGGTGGCGAGCCTGTAATGGGTGGCACAAATATGGGCAAGATTTCTAACTGGTGGGTTGAGCGATTTGGATTCAACTCTGGTAAGTGCAATTTAGACACTTGCTTGTTTTGCAATATCAACGTGCAATATTTGTAGATTGCATTATCACGCCGTTCACTGGGGACAACCCTTCGTCGATTGTGATGCTTTCATCCCCAGGAGATGCGATCCTGTCCCTGGGAACTTCTACGACGCTCTTGGTGTCTATCCCCCCTGCGCCTACCCCACCTACATGCACCACGACATCGCATCTTCTTTCACACCCGACAAATCCCGGTTAGTCTTCTCCTCCACGTGCAATACAACTATACTAACTATAGTGTATTTCAGGCGGATCCATTGCCATGTTATGCTACAAGAATGGTGGCCTCATCCGCGAAGCTGTTCGTGACACCCACACCAACAAGTCATGGGACGAATTCAACGAACTCCTCAGGACTGCGCCGCCCGGCAACAACAACGCCTTTGGTTTCTACTTCACGCTCCGCGAGATCATCCCCGATGGTGTCGAGGGCGAGTTCTTCTTCCGCGGCACTCAACGAGTCGAAGCCCAAGATCTCTCTCCCGCCGAGCATGCACGTGCTGTTCTCGAGTCTCAAGTGATGAGCGTAAAGACTCGACTCCATACTATCCTTCACGGAGACGATGCAGCGATAAAGCGATGCATTATCACAGGTGGTTCGTCGACCAACCACGTATTCCAGCAGGTGGTCGCCGACATCCTCGGACATCCGGTTTACGTCGCCGAATCATCAGGTTCGGCTACCGTTGGCGGGGCACTCCTTGCTCGCTGGGGGTGGTATCGTGCGACGGGTTCTACTCTGGGACTGAGCCAGGAGTATGAGGGGAAGAGCGAGGATATTCCGTTTGAGGCGACCCGTGAGGGAGGTGGGGTCAAGGTACGTCTCGTCGCGGAGCCACATCCAGACGCTGCGAATGTGTACGAAGGGTTGGTGGAGACCTACGAGCAGAACGAGGACGCAGTCGTGAAGATCTGCAAGGAGCGGGACGTAGCATTGGCTCAGCCTGCAGCGCCTAACGGCAAGCCAGTCGACGTCAAGGCAACAACTAGCGCTGTCAAGGGCAAGCCTGGGCTCCTCCAGTCGGTGCTCAAGACCTTAGGTTTCAACTTATAGATTCGCACTGCTACCTTGCTATGTTTTTCTTTGGGGTCGGGATTCAGATGTATGCACTGGTTGGAGGCACAATATGTATTTCAATAGACGCCGACCATATTAGGTCATTATTAGTCCGAGGGAACTGCCTCCGTGTCAACCGCCTTCATCGCCTCACCAACCGAGCTACACAGCACCTTCCGACCCATAAGATCCCTTTCTCCCATCTTTGCTCACCAACCACCACAACCACCACCTCTACTCTTTGCAATGCCTTCTTGGTTCAGCCGCAGCAGCAATCGCGACGAGATCCCGCCCGTCGCTGAGCCCCCAGCTCCCTCTCGCGGCGGAGGATACTCTCAAAACAGAGAAGACGACAACGACAAAGCCCGTCGCGAGCTTTTCGCGGGCGGAGCTAATCGTCAGACAGACACGTCGAGCATGAACGCCCCGCCTAGCTACCGGTCTGGCTCCAGCGTGTACAACCAATCGCGCGACGGAGACCCCTATTCGAGCCAGCAGTCATCCCCATATGGCGGTAGCAGCCAGCAGCAGCCGCTTCCTCGTCCGCAGCAAGACCGGTACGCGCGTAATGCGAACGTTGGGGACAAGTATTCGCGCGGGTATGGGAATGTGGATAACGATCGTGCTGAGCTGTTTGCGGGACATCAACCTGCGCAGCCCCGTCGCCGATTTGATGATAATGATAATGGAGAGCCAAGGCAGATGACTGCGGAGGAGGAAGATGAGGAGGTTGAAGGGATCAAACAAGATACTCGCCAGCTTAAACAGGACTCTGTGCAAAGCACGCGTAATGCACTGAGGATTGCTAGGGAGGCAGAGGAGACGGCTCGTAACACCCTTCTGAAGCTCGGCGATCAGTCCGGTGAGTACCCCTACCACCTTTAGTTTAAGATTGCACAAGTTCTAATGCTGATTTGTGCCTGTCTGTCAGAGAAAATTGCCAACACCGAACGCCATCTAGACCTTGCCAAAGGCTCTACGAACCGTGCCGAAGATCGCACTGACGAACTCAAACAGCTCAACCGCTCCATCTTCCGTCCCGTCATCGTCTTCAACAAAGACTCTAAGCGCGCCCGCGAAGAACAGCGCATTGCCGACCGTCACGAACAAGAACGTCTCGAGCGCGAAAAGGCCGCCCTTGACGTGCGGGACACACAGAACCGGATCGGACGTGCGGCAACTTATGGACAACGTGCTGGGGGAGGAGAGGACACATATGGAGAGGACGACGAGGGAATTTCAGGGAGGGGTGGAAGGAGGGTTGCACCTGAGCAGCAACGTGCGAGGCAGACTGCGCGGTCGAGATACCAATTTGAAGCCACTGCTTCGGACGATGAGCTTGAGGACGAGTTGGGTGAGTCTGATTCGGGTTTGGGCTCTTTGGGGGAGTGTGTTTGACTGATGATGCTGGCGCAGACGACAATTTGGATGAAATTGGTGATGTGGCGAAGAGGCTCAAGGCACTCGCCGTAGCATCTGGACAGGAGCTCGATGCCCAGAACGCCCGTTTGACCAAGATTTCTGGCCAGACCGACCAGCTCGATACAAAGATCGTTCGTGCTACCGATCGCCTCAAGCGCATCAAGTAGACTTTGGAGGGAGGGATCGAACAATTCCGGGGTTGCGGACTCTTCACAATATGCCCAGTTTAAGACTTGCGTTCCGATAGAAGTTGTACAAGTAGGTCTATGCGAATCAAGGGGGTTGATTATTTGGAGAATTCCTTTGAGGTTATTTACAATTGTGTGGGTGGAACGTTGAGCTGATTATTTGAAATCGGGATCAAGCGCCCACCAACAATGATCTGCAGGCAATCAAATTCATTACTGCTGCTGCTTGCCATGAACCACCACGAGCAGGTCCCAACCAAGCACACACTGAGCCGCCGCCCCAAACTTCAGCTCAAACGTCATACATGCAGTCATATCCTATTATACTTTTGATTACCCTGACACAAAATAACAATACCAAGAAACCAATCGCACAACGCCAAAGTCAGACCTTGGAACCCATTCGTTCACGAGAGAAGAGCACCGAAGCTCGCCCGTATGAATTCCCTCTCCCCATTACCACCAAAGAGATATCCCTCTACTAGTACTCATCCGCCGAATCCTCGTCCGAGTTTCCCTCCTCGTCCTCGTCACCGCGGCGACCAATCAAACCGGCGTCCTGATTGAGCGCAACGCGCAGCTCGCCTGTCCAGGAACTGCCCCGGGACGCGTTCACTCCAGGGTTTGAATCTGTATCGCTCCGGCTCGAGTAGATGTCTCCTCCATCGGCGTTGATCATGCTCCCTAGATCTGGGATGTCTATTCTGACTATGTGGTGCAAGATCTGAATGGCCGGATGCGCACGGTCAAAAGCGTTTTGAAGGTTCTGCATCGCTTGGGGTGCCCAGTGGCTACGATGAACACCGTCGATCGCGTCTAGGCCAGCTGTAGTTCCGAGGGTAGCTGTGAAGTACACACTCAATGGACGAGGAGTGGTGCAAACCCCGGCTCGTGGTACGTCGATGACGATGCGTTCGCCTAGGCTCTTTCCGGCTTCGGGCTGGTCTACGCCGTGCGCTCGGAGCTGGTCATCGAGGACTTCCCAATTCCATGTGCAATCATGTCTCAAGCCGGTACAGGTGCGTTCAAAGCGCCGGTCCCGCGTACCCCCAAAGTGCGGTGTGAGAGTACACGGGCCAGGGGACATGGGGTCGCGTCGAGCAGAAGCAGAGAGAGAGAGGAGCGTGTAAGTGTGGTGATTCGTAGAGGGGCTAGAACGGAGATTAAGGGAGGGGGAGGATATGGTAAGTGTTGTCCCTCGTTTGTCTGGATTTGGCTATGCGGGACAGATATGCGCGTCGGTTAGTTCAGACATCGGGAGCTTTCAATGGCACAAGCGAGAGCCAAGATGGAAGAAGGGCGATGCGTACCTTGAGAGACAATGAACCTTGGAGTGTCGAATGGGTCTCGCTTGCTAGGCCGTGATGCAATTGGAGCCTGCTCTCAAAAGTGGTTTCAAAGTCGCCGCTCCCGTATGAAATGTCCGGACCGCATAGGAGCTTAGGAGCAGAGCGTGTGACGATAAATTGTTCTTCGTTCGGCGCATACACGCCGGTGGGCACGGGTGGAAACACAGGAGGGTAATATGAGCTTTGAAGTCCCACGAAACGAGACTGGAGGGGCGATATCGCTCGGCCGATATCTTGCAGAAGCTCACTGGGCGGATGGGTCGGGAAAGGCGTGAGGAGGTTGAGGGTGTCGGTGTAGCGTATACAGGGGCGGCGGTCAACGAAGGAGTGTTGGAGAATAGCGGGAGGGACACCGTACCGCCGGAAGAGCGCGTCAAGGGAGCGAGTAAGCTCTTCGTGGCGCTCGAGGTGCTTGTGTGGCGCAACGACATAGGTGGTGACGTTCATGCTGAAGAGTTAAGCAATGACCAAAAATGAAGTTAATCAAGTGGTAGAACTAGTGGCACCTCTGGGAACCTCGTCGGAGTTGAAAGACCACGACCAGGGGGGTGGGTTAAAATACATCCTAGGAGAAACATAGATTTGCAGCAACAACTGAGACACTGCATAGGGGCTGCGTGCGTGAGGGATCGGCTGGGCCTGGTAAAGGTGAAGCCGGGGTGTGAGGGGTAGTCGGTTCACGATTCTCTGTTCGGGGGTATTGAAAATGTGAGCCAGGTTATGTCACACAGTAGAGCTTGATTGCATTTTGAGACAAAGTACACTTGATAGGGGGGAGGTTCTGGTGGAAGTCAAGGACCCACGAAGACTTCAAGTTTCCGTAGGACCAATAGCTCGTGATAACTGGATGCGGCAGCGGCCTCTACGTCTAATAAACCACACAAGAAGTCTACCCAAGTCGGGAATACAGCACCTGAGTACACGCTCATCAGGTGGACACTTCCCACACTGGACACAAGTTGTGCTTCTATGTGCCTGTGATAGGAGCTCACATGTGCGCACAATACGTCCTAGATGTTGCGGGCTCCTGTTTCGAGCACGGGTGGAGCCCACCGATTCTCCTACTAAGGGATTGTGCGGCCCGAACGCCTCTTTAAAACATGGGCGTACATGGCTTTTGTACTAAATTAAAGCCGTATGTTACGGATCAGCCTCCGTGTGCCTCGCGTCAAAAACACGTAGGTGCGACGTACATGGCTTTGGGGACGGCCGGGTACCCTTTGCCTGGGGCAATGTATCTTGGGGGACATCTTGAGGTTACATATGGGGGTTGGGGATGACGGTGAATCTTGGATTTGTTTGTCGCCAATTGCCGTGAAATAGCGAGGCGCGTAAATTACATAATAACTGTGGGGGAAGATCGGTGACGACAGACACAGTGGATGAGGTCGGTACCGGTTGTAGGGATGTGTCCCCTCGACATAAAACTTGTGGGACTTACGGTCTCCCGAGCACGGCGTAAGCGGAGGCAGAGCACTCCCGGTGGATTTTTCGCTCCGGTAGCACTCGGGCATACTCGGGCACACCCAAGTGGGCGCGCTTAGGAGCACTTTCGAGGCTCTCGAAGCTGGAAGCCAACCCTTAGTTTACACAGATCCCAGGAGCGTTTGGGGCTCAATACAAGTTTCCTGCCGGTCTTGCTGAACGGCAGACTATGACCGGGGAAAGCATAGACGTAGTTATCAAGGGAAAACCGAAGCCGTTTAGAAGCCCTAATCGTAGAGTGATTCATTGAAGTCGCGGGTGTTCATGGCGGGGTTCTTCAGGGCCTGTACTTTGTCCGTCGCCCCAAAGATGTCGACGAGGATTGCAATATGCCTGTATGCGGGTTGGGGAGTCGCGGACGCGTGTCTTACATCATCAGATTAGGTGATGTCTCCACCCTTCACCCCAACTGAAAAGCCGTCGGCGACTGCGTTGGGGGCACGTTGCAGAAAACATAAATTCATTTCAAGCTGCACTCGTTCAACTTTAGACCCTCCACCCGAGGAGCAACTGCAACACCACCGCCATGGATCACTCTAAAGTGCAGCATTTTATAGGTAGGCCCTTTGCACGTAACTCTAACTCCTGCTCATCTATTTGTATTTCTACCAGGCGGAAACTCGATCGATGCAGCTGCAAGAGACAAGGTTTACGAGCTCGTCAAGGCTCAAGGCGGACACACCGTGATAACCAAGGTGCGCCGCCTGTTGCTTAGTTTCGCCCTCAACGCTAAACGTCTCCCTTGTTTAGGTTCTCATTGCCAACAACGGTCAGCGAGTTCTGCTCCAGAGATTCTCCTATATTAAACACTTGTTTCTGCTTTAGGTATTGCTGCTGTCAAGGAAATACGTTCCGTGCGACAATGGTGTTACGAAACTTTTGGCACGGAGCGTGCTGTCGAGTTTACAGTCATGGCTACGCCCGAAGATCTTAAAGTGAATGCAGATTATATTAGAATGGCGGACCGATACATTGAAGTTCCCGGTACGCCCTTTGCCGCGTTGCGCCCTGCGCGCCCCACTTACGCGTATCCATAGGTGGAAGCAACAATAACAACTATGCCAACGTCGATCTTATTGTCGATGTCGCTGAACGCGCTGGAGTACACGCTGTGTGGGCCGGGTGGGGACACGCGTCTGAGAACCCGAGGCTACCCGAGTCACTCGCTGCCTCCCCAAGCAAAATCGTATTCATTGGTCCCCCGGGATCCGCAATGCGCTCGCTCGGAGACAAGATCTCCTCGACTATTGTCGCGCAATCTGCGGACGTGCCCACCATGGCTTGGTCCGGTACAGGAATCACTGACACAAAACTTAATCCTGCGGGATTCGTCGAGGTTCCGGATGATGCGTACCGGGCTGCATGCGTAACAAGTGTCGAAGAAGGTCTTGATCGCGCGGAAAAGATTGGTTGGCCCGTCATGATCAAGGCGAGCGAGGGCGGCGGAGGAAAGGGTATCCGAAAAGTCGAAAGTGCGGACGCATTCAAGAACGCATACAACGCGGTGGCGGGAGAGGTTCCAGGTGTGTACTCTCAAACACCCTAAACTCGCATAGTTTTAACTCGGCGGATCTAGGTTCCCCTATCTTTATCATGAAGCTTGCCGGTTCCGCGCGCCACCTCGAGGTTCAGCTTCTTGCGGATCAGTACGGCAATGCAATCTCGCTTTTTGGACGTGATTGTTCAGTCCAACGCCGCCACCAAAAAATCATCGAAGAGGCGCCCGTTACTATTGCCAAACGGGAGAAGTTTGAGGAGATGGAACGTGCTGCTGTGAGGCTGGCGAAACTCGTGGGCTATGTCAGTGCCGGAACCGTTGAATGTACGCGCTTTGTTTGCCCTCATTGCACTTGCACTAACCTCGATTGCGCCCAGATCTGTACAGTCCCGCGGAGGATGTATTCTACTTCCTCGAGCTTAACCCCCGTCTTCAAGTCGAACATCCTACCACCGAAATGGTTACGGGTGTCAACCTCCCCGCTGCCCAGCTCCAAATCGCGATGGGTATCCCTCTCCACCACATCCGCGATATCCGTCAACTTTACGGCCTCGCCCCGCATGGCACGTCTGAAATCGACTTTGACCTCGTCAAGCCCGAGTCGAGCCAGCTCCAGCGCAAGCCCCAGCCAAAAGGACACGTCGTTGCTGTCCGTATCACGGCCGAGAACCCGGATGCTGGATTCAAGCCCTCGAGTGGTAGCCTTCAGGAGCTCAACTTCCGTTCGAACACGAATGTCTGGGGTTACTTCTCCGTTGGTACCGCGGGAGGATTGCACGAGTTTGCTGATTCGCAGTTTGGGCATATCTTCGCGTATGGCGCCGATCGTGGAGAGAGTCGGAAGAACATGGTCGTTGCGCTCAAGGAGTTGAATATCCGAGGCGATTTCAGGACGACTGTCGAGTACCTGATCAAGCTCCTGCAGACCCAAGCGTTTACCGAGAACACGTTCACGACTGGATGGCTCGATACACTTATTAGCAACAACCTTACTGCTGAGCGACCGGATGCGACACTGGCGGTGATTTGCGGAGCCGTGATGAAGGCGCATGTGATGAGCGAGGCGTGTTGGGCCGAGTATCGCGCTATTTTGGATAAGGGTCAGGTCCCTGCTCGGGACACGCTCAAGACCGTGTTTGGGGTCGA
Organism: Ceratobasidium sp. AG-I; assembly: GCA_015039395.1. NCBI lineage: Eukaryota > Fungi > Basidiomycota > Agaricomycetes > Cantharellales > Ceratobasidiaceae > Ceratobasidium > Ceratobasidium sp. AG-I. The sequence continues at coordinate 238,396 of MU132158.1, read as the reverse complement.
CTTCATCTACGAGAATGTGCGGTACTCGTTTACGGCTGCGCGGTCGTCGCTCACTGCTTGGACGCTGTACCTCAATGGCGGGAGGACGATGGTTGGTGCGCGCCCGCTTGCGGATGGAGGGTTGTTGGTGCTTTTAGATGGGAAGAGCCATTCGGTATATTGGCGTGAGGAGGTTGGAGCTGTGCGAGTTATGGTGGATTCGAAGACGTGCTTGATCGAGCAGGAGAACGACCCGACGCAATTGAGGAGCCCGAGCCCCGGGAAGCTTGTTCGGTTCTTGGTGGACAGCGGAGATCATATCAGGGCTGGAGAGGCGTATGCCGAGATTGAGGTGAGTCTCTTTTTTGAGTGGTAGTATTGCTCTCTAACTCAAGTTTGGTCGATATTTAGGTGATGAAAATGTACATGCCGCTCATCGCTTCAGAAGACGGAATCGTGATGTTCGTCAAGCAGCCCGGAGTTAGCCTCGAGCCAGGCGATATCCTCGGTATCCTCACCCTCGACGACCCCGCGCGCGTCAAGCACGCCAAACCGTTCGAAGGCCTTCTCCCCACCATGACTTCGCCGAATATGGCTGGAAACAAGCCGCACCAGCGTCTCCGCGCGTCGGTCGAAGTCATGCACCACATCCTCGACGGGTTCGATAACCAGGCGATCATGTCTTCTACTCTCAAGGATATGCTTACCGTTCTGAGGGACCCGGAACTTCCGTTCTCGGAGTGCTCGGTGACGCTCGCTGCGCTGTCTGGACGGTTGCCTGCGAAGCTGGACGAAGCGATCCGCGCCGCGATCGAGACTGCGCATGCGAAGCCTGCTCCTCAAGAGTTCCCTGCTGCTCGTTTGCGCAAGTTGTTGGAGAATCATTTGCAGGATAACATCCGAGCACAGGATCGACCGCTTGTCCGTACGCAAATGGGCGAGCTGTTTGATATCGTCGAGCGATACCGTCTTGGCTTGAAGATCCACGAGTGGAACGTGATCATCGGACTGCTTTCGGCCTACGAGGCGACGGAGCGGTTGTTCGGTGGCGGTCAGTTTGAGGAGAAGGTGTTGAAGTTGAGGGAGCAGCACAAGACCGAGTTGGACAAGGTTGCTGCACTCGTGCTAAGCCATTCCAAGGCGCAGAGCAAGAACAAGCTGATTCTCGCTTTGCTCGACGAGGTCCAGCGCGGTGTTCCTGGCCCAGCTGCTGGCGGAGTCGAAGAGAGCTTGAACGAGGTTTTGCGAAGCATCGCCGCACTCGAGAGCCGATCCGCGGCGCAAGTTGCACTCAAGGCGCGCGAAGTGCTCATTCGCACTCAACAGCCGTCGTACGAGGAGCGGTCGTCCCAGATGGAGCAGGTATTGACCCAGTCGGTTCGCTCGGGATATTATGGCGAGCAGGGCGGGGGACATCGTCAACCAACGGCGGAGTCACTGCGCGAGTTGACGGATTCGAGGTTTATTGTGTACGATGTGTTGCCGACATTCTTCACGCACAAGGACCAGTGGATCTCGCTTGGTAAGTCGCCCATACTTACTGCGTTCGAATAGAGGCTAATTGATTTTTGGGCTGGCTTAGCTGCGATGGACGTATACGTGCGACGTGCGTATCGCGCATACAACTTGATTTCTGTGGACTATGAGGAAGGAGACGATCTGGATGATGGAGATTCGCCGAACATCGTGACATGGAGGTTTAAGCTTGGGCAGTCGAGCTCTCCCCCGTCGACGCCTCGCTTCAGCAACGGGTGAGTAGCATGTCTAAATCTTAGTCAGTCAACTGCTAACTTTCTTTTCAGCATCAACGCTCCTAAACGCGCAGGGTCCGTGAGCGATCTGACCTACATTGTCGACAGCCGCGAGCCAGTCCGCGCCGGTGCTTTCGCGACGTTCCCCAACTTCGACGTCCTCTTGAAGGGGTTTAACAAGGTCGCTGACCAGCTCCCTCACTTCAATGTGGACGACTACTCTCGTAGACACGGAGAGGGCGTTCAACCACCAAACGTTCTCTACTTTGCTCTGCGTGCGTTTACACCTGAGGACGACATGGAAGATGCAGCGTGGCGCGAGAAGTTGCTTGCCCTCGTCAACGGCAAGGTCTCTGTGCTCAACGAGCGTGGCGTTCGTCGTGTCAGCTTCCTCATCTGCCGACCGGCTCAGTATCCGTGGTACTTCACGATGCGCGATATGGGGGAACAGTGGGGCGAAGAAGAGGCTATTCGTAACATCGAACCCGCGCTCGCGTACCAGCTCGAGCTCAGCCGTTTGTCCAACTTCAAGCTCACGCCGTGCTTCGTCGAGAACCACCAGATGCACGTTTATCACGCCGTCGCGCGAGAGAACCAGTTCGACAGCCGATTCTTCATTCGTGCTCTTGTGCGACCTGGGCGTCTGCGCGGAAGCATGCGCATGGCGGATTACCTGCTGTCGGAAACAGATCGCCTTGTCGGTGCGATTCTGGATGCGCTCGAGGTAGTAGGGTCGCAGCACCGGAACACAGATTGCAACCACATCGCGCTCAACTTTGTCTACAACCTCTCGGTCACGTACGAGGAGGTCGTCGAGGCGATTTCAGGCTTCATCGAGCGACATGGAAAACGACTCTGGCGCTTGCACGTTACTGGGGCCGAGATCCGCATCGTGCTCGAGGACGAGGAGGGAAACATTTCACCACTTCGCTGTGTCATTGAGAACGTCTCGGGCTTTATCGTCAACTACTTTGCGTACCAGGAGGTCACGACCGACAAGGGTACGAAGATGCTCAAGACAATCGGGGCTGAAAAAGGGCCGTTACACCTACAGCCCGTCCATTATCCCTATCCTACGAAGGAGTCGCTGCAGCCTAAGCGTTATCAAGCGCACATCATTGGCACGACCTATGTGTACGACTTCCCCGATCTCTTCATGAAGGCGCTCCACAACCTCTGGGTCGATGCGCGTGTCGCGGATCCCGATCTGACAATTCCCAAAAAGCTACTTCAGTCCAAGGAGCTCGTGCTAGATGAGAACGATGAGCTGCAGGAGGTCGGCCGCGACCCCGGGAACAACACGTGCGGCATGGTTGGATGGGTCTTTACCGCATACACCCCCGAATATCCCAAGGGCCGTCAACTCATCGCCGTTGCCAACGATATCACGTTCAAGATTGGCTCGTTCGGCCCGGTAGAGGACCAATTCTTCTTTTTGGTTACCGAGTACGCTCGTGCGCGTGGCCTGCCTCGCATCTACCTCTCTGCCAACTCAGGTGCTCGTATTGGTCTGGCCGAGGAAGCGCTGAGCCTGTTCTCGTGCGCGTGGAACGTCAAGGACCAGCCGGAGAACGGCATTAGCTACCTCTACCTTACGCCCGAAAACCAAGCCAAGTTGAACGAGAAGGGAGCCGGTAGCGTGATTACGACTGAGATTGAGGACGAGGGCGAAACCCGACACAAGATCACCGATGTTATTGGTCTGCAGGACGGCCTTGGCGTAGAGTCTCTTCGCGGATCTGGTCTCATTGCTGGAGAGACGTCGCGCGCGTACGATGATATCTTCACCATAACTCTTGTCACTGCTCGATCTGTCGGCATTGGTGCATACTTGGTGCGCCTCGGTCAGCGTGCAGTACAGGTCGAAGGCCAGCCCATTATTCTCACCGGAGCTCCAGCATTGAACAAGGTTCTCGGTCGCGAGGTCTACACGTCTAATTTGCAACTCGGCGGTACTCAGATCATGTACAAGAACGGTGTCTCTCATCTTACTGCGGCTAGCGATCTGGAGGGTGCGACCCACATCTTGAAGTGGCTGTCTTACGTTCCCGAGCACAAGGGTGCAGCTTTGCCCGTGGCCACGTCTTCCGATTCTTGGGATCGAGATATCGCATACACTCCACCCAAAGGACCGTACGATCCTCGCTGGTTGATTGAAGGCAAGACGGACGAAGCGACTGGAAGTTTCTTGCCTGGCTTCTTCGACAAGAAGTCATTCCAGGAAACTCTCAGCGGATGGGCCCAGACAGTCGTTGTTGGACGAGCACGCTTGGGAGGTATTCCTTTGGGTGTTATCTCTGTTGAGAGTGAGTTTTACTAATGGAATATATTAAAAGTTCCAAACTCATGTCTATTCATATAGCACGTACGATTGAGCGCATTATTCCCGCCGACCCGGCGAACCCAGCATCCTTTGAACAGAGGATAATGGAGGCTGGACAGGTGAGCCGAACTTCGGTTAGTTTGTGTTCACTACTAAATGATGGCGTGTAGGTGTGGTACCCCAACTCAGCCTACAAGACCGCGCAGGCGATTTTCGATTTCAACCGTGAAGGTTTGCCCTTGATTGTCTTTGCGAACTGGCGTGGCTTCTCGGGCGGTCAACAAGACATGGTATGTGCTTTTCCAAAAAATCTCTGCACATGGGGATACCGACCGTTTGCGTAGTACGACGAGGTTCTCAAGCAAGGATCCAAGATTGTAGACGGCCTTTCTAGCTACAAGCAACCTGTCTTCGTCTACATCGTCCCCAATGGAGAACTTGTGAGTGGAATAATATCTACGAGTGTGATATTAGCTGAATATATGCCGTGATGTAGCGTGGAGGTGCATGGGTCGTGTTGGATCCTTCCATTAACTCCGAGCAGATGGAGATGTATGCGGATGTGGAATCTCGCGCTGGTGTCCTTGGTACGGTACTTGACAGCATGAAATGAATAGTTTACTAATTTGTTCGCTTACAGAACCGGAGGGTATTGTCGAGATCAAGAGTAAGTTACTCAAAGCATACCTGCTTCTTGCAAAAACCTAACATTTCCTTTTAGTGCGTCGCGAGAGGCTGTTGGCGTTGATGGAACGTCTAGACGATTCGTACGGACAGCTCAAAGCTGATAGCAAGGATGCGTCCAAGACCGCTGAAGAGCGTGCTGATGCTTCGAAGGCACTGGCCGCCCGCGAAACGTTGCTCATGCCGACCTACAAGCAGATTGCACTCTTGTATGCTGATCTTCACGAGTAAGTTTGTCAAACCTCCTCCATCAATCAAATCTGACTTCGTTCGTTAGTCGCACTGGGCGCATGGCCGCAAAAGGCTGCGCGAAACCTGCGGTTTGGAAAGATGCGCGCCGCTATTTCTATTGGGCGCTGCGTGCCCGTATCGCTCGCAACAAAGCCCTCGCTGCGATTACTGAAGCGAGCCCAGATTCTCTGCCAGCGTACAGGACCCGGCTTCTCGACACTCTGATTCCCACAGACGTCGACCGGACCGACAGGCGCAAGCTAGCCGAATCGCTTGAAGGACTTGATCTCACGGCTACACTCAACTCTGTGAGGAATGCAGAAATTACCCACAAAATCGTCGAGCTCGCGCAGTCGAATAGGAAGGCGACGCTTGAAGGCATGTTGCGGGTTATCGACACCCTTACTGAGGAAGAAAAGTCGGCAATTGCTGGCGCGTTGCATGCTAGTTCGAGCGCAGGCCCCCCGTCGTATTCTCATCCTTAGGCTATCTCTTGAATGTTCTTGACGATTATGTTTTCACTTGTATCGTTACCTCTTATGTTCTGGCCTCCATACAGTATGATTGTTTTAACACTTGAATATGCATTGATTTTGACATCTTGAGTATCGAATATCACCGATATTTGTTTTGAGCTGTCAGCACAACCAAAACGTTGAGGAGTAGGAGGTGGACCATTACCAAAACAGGCAACGAATCACACAACAAATATCCATAAATGCAGAGAGGGCAATACAACAACAAACCCGACTAACGAATTACCCTTCTAGGAGCGATGCAGTCATCGCGTGAGGAGCTTGATCCTGGAGGAGGAGGAGAGGGATCAGGTTCTTCCACCGAGCACTAACTCCAAACAGGCTTATCGAGGGTACTCCACCTTCACCAGAAGATGAGTGGTTGAAACACACCGTCTGTCGTCTAAAGGCAACTGCGTCCTTGCGCTTATTGATTTGAGAACGAATAGGCTCTGGTCCCTCTATAACTTATCAGATGCACTCCTAACATGTTAATAGGGTTATTTGGCGGAGCGCTTCTCGTTTAAATTGGCGGGTGAAGGGAGAAGTACACCCTCCCCATCGGGTAGGTCATCGTAGTGTGTCGACAAAGATCCGAGTACGACGCCACAACGCCTAACATGGCTAATGAGGCCCGTGTTGTAATGTAAGTTCCGTGTCGATGATCAAAATCATGAAGCAAAAAGAAACATATCGAGCATCTTAGTTATCTAAGCGTCGTTTGTGTAGATTCTCAAGTATCACGAGTAAGATCATAATTTCATGACAGCCGACATAATCGTTGACACATGCCGAGAGACACGTTGAGCTATGCGGCAAAGTAAGACTATTTCAGCGCAGAGTTTGGCAAGTGCGCATTTTGAGTGCCGCCGGCCAAACAAGTGCGTCTCGGCTGCAGTTGAGGATGAACGCTAGGTGATCTGCAGAGTGAGATAGCTTTCGATTCGCCAAGTGAGGGCCGGACGTTGGAACGAGCTGGGCGCGAGTCTCAAAAGTGAGATGCCGGGTTTCGTGCAGTCCTCGGGGTTGGCCGGAGTTATGTGGAGATGTAGAGGCGCGTCAAAATGTACTTGACTTGTGGACTTGTGAGTTGAGTGTTGTTCCGCTCGTAGGTAAAGCCTCGGAGGTTCGCACGAAGGTTGTCTAGACAGCTGCCGTGCCTAAGTGTGGCGTACACTCTATTTGCCGCGGAGGATGTTCCACGTCCTTATATGGTAAAGTGATGATCATCAAACCGCTCCAGCCCTGGCAGACGCGCCGAGACGCGTTTTGATGCCGCAGGGTAAACAAATCGCGTGAATTGAAGGACACCAAGTACAAAGTCATCGTATGTACACGTATGAGGCCGTGCACAACACGCCGACCACACGAGAATCTGCAACGTGGAGGCCCGGCTAAGTACACGCGGTATCGCCATCAATATCACCGTCATCATTACCATCACCTCGAAAAACATGGTCGTCATTACACTATTGATCATTCCGGATCGTAATCGAGTCTGCGGGCCGCCGTTCCAAGACCGAACGAAAAGAAAAAGAAAGAAGAGGAAAGCAAGAGGGTTCGTGACATGAGGGTTGATAACTTAAAAATGCGGGTGCAGTGCAGGATACAATCAAAAAATGGGCGCAAACCAAAAACATAAACTGAAACAAGATATCGACGCGGGGAAAGGGGTCTAGGGAAACAAAATTTACTGAGTTGCTCGTTGCGTTGCTGCGCTGGAATAAAAATAACCGGCCAAGCGCCGGGTGATTACATCGGTGGCAGCGACGTATGCTCCACAGCCGGCGACCGATCAACGTGAAACCTAACAGCTTTGCGCGCGGTTACCGAGATTGGTGTTGGACTAGAAGACGAGGAGCGGCGGAAGAGTGCGTCTTTCAGGCTGAAGCGAGGCCGACGTGAGCTGGCGACGCTTGTCGCTGCGGTAGTTGTGCTCCCAGTTCGAGTGCTCATGAGGCTGGTTGAAGCCAACGAGGCTGATGATGAAGATGATGCCCCGCTGGTGATGGGTTTCTTGAGAGAGGAGCGGGCAGGGGGCGGGGCCATCGGAGATGATGTGCGTCGGGGCAGTGGGGAACGTGTGCTGGTCTGCCAAGGCGATACATTGATGAGCGACTTCGGAATAATGGTTATGTAGTGAGGACGTACAACAAGACCAGCTGCGATTTGCTGTACGGTTGGCGGAGCTTTAGAAATAGTGCCAACATTGAATTCTGGTATTCTTATTTGTGCGGCGGCGGTCTCCTCAGCGGTTGAGCCTGAGAACTACAAAGAGCAGTCAGATTATGAGAAACTCTGAAAGCGATGTTTACATACCGAGGCCGAGGGGACAGATTTCTTTGTGCTAAACGACCGCTTTACGGAGCTGAATACTTTGAGCGCAGCATTAGGTGTTGATGACCCGCTAGCTCCCTCTGGGCCGAGGGCAGATGAATGTGGGTAACTGGACGGAGGATGCATGGGTCGTCTGGGGGTTATGCCAAGGCGGTCAGAGTGATAGCGAGATGCTTGTGGTCGACCAAGGCCCATGGGGTAAACTGGTGTAAGTGCAGTGTCAGATGCGGCGCTACCAGGGTGTGACCAGAGGGCGTGGGGATTTGTTGGTGGTGGTGGGGAAGTTATAGTCGTGCGGGAACGGTGGCCGGTCATGGTGTGCTGAGAAACGAAGTGCGGTGGAATGAGGTACGGTGGAGGTCCGAGGTATTCATAATGTTCGGCCAGCGAGTCGGCGCCTAACCTCGCTGACTCAAACCTGTGTCATCAAGCCGCATCAAGCTGGGCCGACCATTCTAAGAGTTCACCGAGCTTCCACCATGGCTAGATCATATGGCGCGGCTTCCACGGACAGAGACGACGGCCTCGGAGAAGGCGACAATGCACCTTTGCTGGGTACTGGTGTCCCCAAGGTTGTCGAAGCAGACCAAGAGGATGGACACGCGACTGTGGTGAGCTGCGTTGGAAACCTTGCCAACACAATTATCGGCAGCGGCATGCTCACCTTTCCACTCGTGAGTCATTATCGCCTCCCGATAGCGCGCATGCTTGATAGTTTTCTCGTCAGGTTATGGCCTCGGGAGGCATCCTTCCTGGTGCAGTTACTTGCATTACATCGGGATGTATCGGCGCACTTGGTCTCTGGATGTTAAGCCGTTGCGCCACACGCACACCTCACCGACGTTCTTCGTTCTTTGCCGTATCTAAGATCACGTTCCCTGCTGCTGCTGTCTTTTTCGACGCTGCCATTGCTATCAAATGCTTTGGCGTGTCCATCAGGTGAGCACCTGTGCTCTCAACGGTTGGATACCCCGCTTACCCCACATTAGCTACCTGATCATCATTAAAGGACTTATGCCGGCCGTCATTCGCTCGTTCTACCATGTGTTTACAGCTCCCGGCGTGAATCCTCCTCCTTTCTTGGTCTCTGGTCATTTTTGGATAGTCGTCTTTCTCGCGTTCCTGGCGCCACTCTGTTTCCTTCACCGCCTAGACAGCCTGCGCTACACTAGCTATGTCGCGCTATTTTCGGTTTGTGAGTGACCACCTGAGTATGATCCGGTAGAATGATGCTTACGCTGTTCACTTTACAGGCTACCTGGTTGGCGTGGTGATCACCTGCTATTTCTTCCCTCCCCAGGGCATTATAGAGCCCGGTGAAATACACTTGATTCATCTAGATAGGTCGTTCATTTCTACATTCCCTGTCCAAGTGTTCGCATTTACCTGTGCACAGAACGTAAGCCCCCCCTCTTTGTCTCACGCTATTCGACCAACTCACCAACTGTTGTTCCTAGCTCTTCCCGCTATACAATGAGATCCGTTCCAATACCCAAGCTCGGATGAACCTAGTCATTTTCAGCTCGATTTTCTCTGCTACTGCGACCTACGAAGTCATCGCGCTCTTTGGATACCTCACTTTTGGATCTAAAGTTGGCCCGAACATCATCGCTATGTATCCTTCTACGACCTTGTTCATTGCCATTGGACAACTCGCGATCGTGATCATGGTGATGTTTTCGTACCCTCTTCAAGTCCACCCATGTAGGGGATGCTTGGACAAGGTCATCGCTGGAGGACGAAAACATGTTGCCCCGCCTGCGAACACGGACACGAATCAGGATACGGCGGCGGAGGATGAGGAGGATGAGATGGCTGCCGAAGCGTTGGATCCTCATGGAGCGCATGGGCATATGAGCCTTGCGAGACACGTCGCGTTGACTTCAGGCATCGTGGGATTCGGGTTTGCTATTGCTTATTTTGTGGATGATCTACAACTTGGTGAGTTTCTGTGTGTTCGAATTGAGAGGGTAAATACTCATGGAATCGGCGGCGTAGTTCTCTCATTTGTGGGCTCGACGGGTTCAACGACAATCTCGTTTATTCTCCCTGGGCTATTCTACTTCAAGGTAAGGGAATTGGTATAAAACGGTACATTCAGTTGCTCATTTAATCGCAGCTGTTCCGCAACGATCCTGGACACAGCCGTGTGCTTTTGGGGGCGGCGTTAGCACTTGCACTTTACGGCGCGCTCATCTTTGTCTTCTGGTACGTCCGTTACTGACCGTGTGTCAAAGCCGACTAAAATAACCCTGTTTCGCGCCGCAGTTTAACCTTCAACATCATGAAAGTTATAGACGCGCATCGGTTGGCCCGGGGCGGTTGAATATTGACAACATACTCCCGTGGTTTGGGGATGGCATAGAGGGTTTGGGTCGTACCTGTGGTGGATCTCTGGTTACATCTAGTATTTCTAATGGATATTACACTTTTTCTGGATCTCGCGTCGCCAAATGGCCATCGTTCTCTGAGATTGCAGGCAAGACAATACGCTGATTCCACACAGCCTGAAGGTCAACTTGGTTGGCAGAGTACTCATGTAAATGCGCGCCACCTTGAAAGAGTACCCTAGTCTGGCGTTTGGAGCTGGGCGTCTCTGAGAACCTTCTGATCAGCCCCGATTCTGCCTATTGAGTAGATACACTTGATCGGGGTGTAACTTAAGTTGGATATATTGATTCTTAGTTGTATGGAGGTACAAAAGTTTAACTTGCTACAAGCGCAAGTCGCTTGTAGCCACCCCGGCGATAACGGTAGCCACGTGTTGGCCTTCCTCTTCGCCAAGCTGAGGTGTGTTAGAGTCTGGCCCACGCGATAGTCATCGAGGTATTCTGGAAGCTAGAAGGTGAGTGGCTAAGGTGGGGAAGTGGTGAGATGTGAGCAACGCCCAGGGCTGAGTGGAGGCCACGCTGGTTAGGCCCGGTATAATACGCGCTCACGGAGAATACGCGGACCGAGTCCAACACATGTTGTCCTATCTATCTACTCACGAAAGGGGTTCGGCCCCGGGTGGTTCGTCGCATAAGCAGTTATATCGCAGAACGTTTCTGTGGTGGATGAGCACAGCTGAACACGATGCGATAGGCGCTCAGAATGTCAGCTACCACTGCCATACCGTACTCGTTGCGCGGGATGGAGCCATTGTTGTGTCATGGACGATGGGGCAGGATGACATTGAGAACGAAGCGTTTAGACAGACTGAGGCGTTGTAGGATGCCGCGCAGAGGTGCTCCTTTGTGCGCCAGCGAGCAAGATGGAATGCCGGAGTGGACGCAAGCTGCTAGCCCCGGAGACTGCAGTAGTTAATATGTGATAAATTGCCACCACGTCGGGCAAGGCCAGTATATAAGCGTCGCTGCATGCAATTTAGAGCAGCATCACAATTTGAGTGGTAAACAAGTTAGTTTCGGTGAGTAAACTGGATGCAATATGGTGTTAAGGGCCGGTCGGAACCAGGCCACTGTTTGGTGCGACGAGCACAGCGGCGCAGGTCGTACCCTCCACCACCACCACTTTGCCTCTGAATCTTGCTCCAGTGTACAATACTAATGCACTTGTCTGCTTTAATTCACTAGCACATCCCTCTTTGCGTTTGGTCTGCCCTTTTGCTCTTTGCACCGCTTAGATTCACGCCTCTCCGTATCCGATCCACACCTTGACGTTTACTTTACATACTATGGCCTCCAGTGAGTATTTTTTTCCTTCAAGAGAGAGATCTTGGTGCTTATGAATGTTCGGGATGAAGGTCTGCCTCCAACACCTCGCACCTCGGTCTCTGCGTCCCGCCCGAGTGCTCTTGCCCCACCCGACCAGCTCTTGGCAGCACAATCCTGTCCTTCGTCAGCTATGCCCTCTCCAGCACCACCTACAGAGACTTTTCTCGCTCCTTCTGCCTCTGCTCCCGCATCCGAGGCAGGTACACGCGACGAGCCTGACTCAACTATTGTAGAGGCGCTGAACAGCACCAAGGATCGTTTATTCGTGCTCAAGCTCGGCGAGGACTTTGATACACTTTTGAATGAGCGAGGGTGAGTATTGGTTTTTCTTACATCGTCCCCAGCGCTCCGATACCCGTAGTGTGACGCGACTGATTACTCATACTCTTTGGGACCTTCGTTTTGGGGCAGAAATACGCCTGGGAGACGATGCACGTATTCTCCGGCGAGCTCGTACCAACGACTTCTGGTCCATCGATGCGCTCAGTATTACCGCCTGGCCATCGACTCGGACGCCAAGTCTATATCTGTGATGGTCGGGGTCGAGTCTCGCCTGTGCGTGTGTTCTGTCTTTAGATTCATTTGGCGCTTGTTCAACTAATTAATCATCTCTATCCGCTTTTATTCAAATCAATCGATTCAAACAGTCCCAAATCCCGTATCGCCGAGATAGTACCTCTGGAAAAAGCGGCGACACCTGCCTTCAAGATCATGCGTCGAAGTGCTGATGAGCGCGCGCGTGCGAAGCAGCCTGGACGAAGTGACTCGACGGAGGATGATCAGGGTGACGGGACAGCAGGAATTGATGAGGCCAAGCGCCGCGCACAGATGACGATCGAGGAACGCACTGCCGCGTACGAACAAGCTCGGTCAAGAATATTCGAGGGTTTCCAAGAAAAGGAGGCCCAATCGGCTCCATCCCCAGTGAAGCGTGACTCGGGCAACGCTGAGGTTCGTGCCTTCAACTGTTTATTTGGTGTTCGTGGCCGGTTTGTTTACTTGATGCTCGGCCTATAAAGCCACGCTGGGTTGACAAGCAACGAAGGTCCGACTTGTCTTCTTCCTCTCGTGGGTCGCCTATACCGCAGGACGGATCCATTCCAGCACAGTATTACCCACCGATGCTTTATAACCCCAACGCACCCAGTGCATCGGTTCAATCTCCCCAACAATACGATCCAACCGGTGGCCAACCCGTCCAGTACGCCATGTACGGAGCACAGCCCGCAGGATATTATCCGATGTATGGGTATTATCCCCAACCCCAGTATGACCCGAGGCAGGGCCCTGCAGGGATGCAGATGGGATACCCTCCCCCACCTCAAGGAAGCTACCCATTTCCTCCCCAACATGCAGCTACATGGCCCCAGATGCAACACTCTCAGCCCATGCCGTCACAAATGCAGCCGCAAATGATGCCTCAACCTCAACCCCAGTCGATGCAGGCACCAGTCGACGTCCAACGACACGCCTTCCCCCAGATGATGCATGCACCACCTCAACCTCCCCGACAGCCCCCTCAGATGCCGAATCAAATGCAAGGCCACATGCAGATGATGCCCCAGCAAATGCAAAACGACTCATTCCCGGCTCCACAGTATATGCAACCGTATCAGTACAACGGATTTGTACATCAACCTGTGCTCGTACCTACACCTCCCGAAGGGCCTCCCAGTGCTCATTCGTCTCGGTCAGGCTCGCGTAATGGGCACGGACAGGGACATGGAAGTGTTGGATCCAACGGGGGGAGCGCAAAAGGTCCACGGGGTTCGACACATGGGACGGCTTGGAGCACTTCGACTGTTGCAACGCCGATGAGAAGCATCGGTGGGATGAACAGGCGACTCTCCGCGAGCTCGAGCTCAACGAGCGCGTACTCAAGTTCTGGCGGTGGCGCAGGAAGCGGAAGTGGGTCACGCACTCCAGCGGATGAGACGGCTTCAGTTGCGGTACGAGCACTGCTTGTCATTTATTAGTATTACTAAACCAACCCCCTTTCTTTTAGTCGTCAACCTCGTCATCCTCATCACGACGGACTTACACCTCCACGTCCACCACGTCTAAACATCCACTGCCACCCCGACCCGATTGGGCCGTTGGTCTGCTCCCTGACCCGCCCCTTTCTCGTGCCACGTCTTCGAGCTCGAACGATAGCCGATTGCGCCTCGCATCGCGCTCATCCTCAGGCAACCAGATTCCGCGCACATCCTCGGTAAAACTCAACACTGGAGCCAACACCTCAGATTTCCCCCCGCTGAACGGCAGCACTAACATAAGTGGGTCGAATGGAACTCCGAGCAACGGGACGCGTGCAGGCGCGTGGACTCGAGAAGGACCGCCTTCAACCGTATTCGGAGTCTCGATGGCGCCTGGAGTAGGCTCAATGGGCGGAAACATGGGCGTCGGACCAAACGGTCCGGGCGGAGGCCTTGGTTCAAACAGCCCGGGTGGGAACTTCAACAACGCGGGGACGAACGCTAGCGTGAACCAGACTCGGTTCAAGGAGACGGACTCGTTTGGAAGGCCCCCACCCAAATCATTTGGACTGTATAATCCAGGTACTGGGACCGGCCCTGCAGCCCTACCTGCGCAGGTGCGGAACGCGCAGGAAGGTGGCATAAATGCTACTTTACAGACTGGGTCTACCGATGCGCTGGCGGAGCAAGTCGCTAAGATGAATGTGGGAGAGAGTGGGAGGGTTGGAAGCGGGGCGTGATAGACTAAGTTTCATCATAGACAGTGCTTTGTGTGTTTCTATGTTCATTGTGGTTTCGGTGCATTGTGTTGTACTTTGAGTTGTTTGTGTAGCGATTTATCAGATTTAGCTTTATCATAACAGGCTTAGTTAAGCGCCAGACCGCACCAGTCTTTACTGTTCCACCACCTGAAGACTCGATCACCCATTCTGTCTGCGAGACGAAGCTTCATGCCAACAATCTCATATTTGCTAGTAAATTGGACACTGCATCCATGAGAACTTTTCCCTGCTTTTCGACACTTGAGTCCTTGGTATGCTTGTGATCAGCTTGCGCATTGGTAGTCTCTTTGTTTCGATAACAAATCTAGTGGCTGCATCATTCGAATCAACTCATAAACAATCTCAATCTTCTCTCTGTGTCCGCCCGAAAAGGGGTTTGTCTATGAAAGGTCACCGCCTCGCCTCGCCCTTTATGTCGGACTGAGCAAACTACCAAAGGCAAGGCAACGAACCTCTTCGACGGCTGTCACAATCTCCAGCGACCATAATTCTGTCCGAAGAAGCTGCTTGATAAAGATCCAGTTGAACTGGTACACATCTCAATGAATATTCAAATAAAAACACCTACTCTGACATCTACCAGGCTTGTGCTTTCTTGAGCGTGCGTCTACTAACTTGTAATCTAAATATTCAGTAACCGTTTTCAAGGCCTTGTAATCTAGAACCCAGGAAGAGAGATTGAATATGGTCGCTGAATGCAACGGTGCCGCGCGATTTGAACTCCTTTCCCATCTCATTGACGGTTCCCCCCATAACTACCTCCTCCCTACCCCTCTCTCCATCTTCTACTCCGTCGCTCTTTTTAGCGTCTTCACATCCGCCACAAACGTCCGCCCGCTATGTTATGCCTCGCCTAACTTCTTCTCATCGCCCTTCGTCCTTTTCCTATCCACAATCTCCTTTCCTGCACCATTTCCCTCCTAATAGGCACTTTCTGCACAGGCGAATTCGGCCTCGGCGATTTGCTCCACAATAAGACCGGCATTACAAAACTACTAATCGCCGTAGCAGAATTCGGCTCTGCAGAAAGTGCCTAATTCTTCTTCGACCTTGGATGCCGGAAGACTAGGGGTAACGGCAGGGAAATCCGGAGTAGGACAGCCGGGAAAGAAGAAACAACGTAGTATTGCGGGGTGACCTGAAGCGCAGGGTAAGTGTGAATGTTCCGCTGAGGTTGAATCAGCGGATGGATGCCTAAGCTTGTACGCAGAACCCAAGCTTGTACCGCGTCACGTACTCGCCGGGCTAAACCACTCTCACCTCTGCTTGCTTGTTTTCGCCACGGCGGGAGGATATCGTAGCTGGACTCACTTGTGAGTCTTGTCTGCACGTATCTCTCGTGCGCTAGTGTTGTTGCGTGTTTATTCGCACCACCTGCCACTATATATGCGCACACAACTGATACAAAGCCGACTCGAACCCTTCCGTGGAGGCAAGAAATAGCAGGCTGCCTCGGAGAGACTACAGAAAATGACACCTATGAGAACTACGAAGCTATCGAGGTGGTTCTATGCTGGCGTTGGTGTAAGATTCCTCGCCGTGTTAATGAGGATTGATGCTTCTGACTTTGACTAATGCACGAGCTATATAAGGAAATATTAACTTGGTGCTCGTTGTATTAGGCTCAAACCCCTTTATTCAGTCTAACATAATAACTAGTAGTGGGTATCTGCTCATCTACGCCCCAACTTACCCCCTACCATTTGCTGATTTCGGCCGCAGGCCCGCTCGAAACGTGATACTATTTTATGCTCTGTACGTGTCCAGGTTCCACTGCCGCCTTGTGCTGTATACATAGGGTTCTAGAGTTGCCTCGCACTTACCAGACCGGTGCGAAAGGAAGGAAAAACAAGGCTGGGCGCTGTCCACGCTGCTCCGACGTTCCGCATCGTCAGACCACACCTTGGGCGTGTAGGTATAAATGGTATCGGGAGGTGAAAAGTTCAATTACAAGCTTGTACAATCACTTCCCGAAGCTCGTCTATCCCCAATCCCTCCCCTCGGTGGACCGCCGACGTTGGAACAACATCCGGACTCATCGTGCGAGTGATATTCCAAGCACGCTGAGCGACCTCGTTTTTAATAGAAACGTACTGAGAAATAGGTACACTATCCATTTTGGTGAGTACAAGTTGGTAGCTGAACGATAATCCAGCAGTGTCCTTGAACCTAGTGTCGGAGTCCCGTAACATAACTTCGTCGGTAGCTGAGAAACCGTGTTTTGCGTTAATTAACAAAAACACTCTTTTTAGGCTATTGTCCAAAACCTGATCAGAGACACTGGAAGGCGAAGCAATTTATCGGCTAACATACCTCTGGCGCGTGGACACATAATGCTCGAAAACCTTCCCCCATTCCGGTCGGCCCCGTCCTCCATATCCTGGAGCGTCGACGAGTGTAAGCTTTCCAGCGTCAGAGCCAACTTGGAAAAAATTGAGAGCGCGTGTATGACCCTAGTGCAAGCGTCAACTTTTCCCTTGCATCTCGAATAAAGGACTTACAGGTTTGGCGCTTGTCTTGACGAGACTCGTCCGTCCCAGAACGGCGTTCAGTAGGGAAGATTTCCCAACATTCGCCCTCCCTAAGTGCTACTGTTGGATAAGAGGAAGACATAGGTATAGAGCGTAACATACCAATGAATATCACCTATGAGCATAGGCGGTCATAGACTTGTCTCAGAAGACCAGGGTGAAGATTTACCTCGGCGAGACTTTCTCGTGGTAGCGACTCCGGCGTGGGACTTGAGGTCATGAAGCGCGATGCCGAGTGGTTCTCGAATATTCGAGACGAGATCTTATAATTCGCAAGTGTTCGTCGCATCTCGCTCATTGGTATGGTGTGGGGATCGAATGGCACGTGATCGTGTTGATCAATAAGTTCCAAGAACAACCAAGCGCACACGTCTGGGATGTCACACGCAAAAGTCTGCATCGGCAGCGTCGGTGTCTGAAATAGACGGAGAGCGATCTATTGCTGCTAGAGGTACGCGGCTGACCCTACAGCTAGAAAACCAAGTGTTCAAAAATGTCATTACAACAAACGTATACGATACTCTCATGTCCTATGCTACAAATATATGACTATGTTCAACCAAACACAAAGCGTAGCGTAAACTAGAGTTTGACGCCACCAAAATCAAGAGAAGAACAGCGAGGATATGCACAATATAAAAATGAGCTTGATAAATCTAAAGGTCTGAAAATGCAAAACAGGAACGAGAGCGAACTGTGATATACACAAAACGGATGCACGGGAAGGGTGGTCGTTCGAGGGAACCGTGATGATAGTGTCGTAGGTTATGGTCATGCGTCTATGAGCTGCTGGTTTCGGAGGGCGAGCTCTACTAGGATAGGGACGGCTGACGGAGGCAAGGGTTGTCGTTCGCGCATTTCGGCTTGTATTAGGGGTTGAGGGAATTTGTTAAAGGCCTGTGCTAGCATAACAACATGGCAGGGGTCGGCTGACACTCTGCCCGTTCCGTCGATCAATAGCTCTCCGGCTGCGCTCGACACAGCATGCCAAGACGCCTCGGGCTTTTGCGTATCCACATAGAACTGTCGCACGGGTGGACGGGGCCATGCGAGTCCAACCAAGAACGAGGGGGTCTGGGGAGTCTGGGGGGTCTGCAGTTCCTCCCGAGTACCCTCAGCGCGAGAGTACGCACTGCCGACAGTCGTCACTGAGGCAATAGGCTTCCGGATCCGCAGCTTCCGCGTAGGAGGAGTGCTCCCAGCCAGGAACGAGTTCGCAGAGAACCTGCGTACAGGTGTATTGGGTAGTTCGTTAGAGAAGGGCTTGGGTCTGATCTGGGAGGTGCTTGCGTCCGAAGGGAGCATCTCGAGGGACGTGTCAGGTGCATCGTGGAGGTCGAAATAGGACTCGAGAGGATCACGGAAAGGAGTCTGAAAGACGTCTGGAAGGGCTGGCGGGCCAGGGAACGAGAAGTGCATGGCCAGTGGCCGGGTGGCCGGCTTAACAGACACCCGCCGGCCCAAGCCAGTTACTGTCACTCGCGGTGGGGTGGCTTCGCTCGATGAATCGTCACCCGACTGCTGTCCGGCGCGGCTGAATATGCTCTCGTCTCCAATAGATGGCCCCGACACGCCAATAGGTCCGCAGTCATCCTCGCCAGGAGTAAAATCTTGGTCGGGGTCTGATTCGGAAGAACTGACGTCGTAGCTGCTCATCAGTGAATCCTGCACTGTCGAGGCACTTGTAGCGGACACGATGGTAGGAGCGGGGCTACGTAGAGGTACTTTGACCACAACCGTAAGATCGCCAGGCATCTCGTCCAAGCCCCCTGGAGACGCCGGTATAATTGCTGCCAGTAACGAGCTTGTCTCTGAAGCACTTGGCATATCCAAGCTTAGACGTGGAGGTAAATTCACTTGGGGCCTGCTTTTCAGCCGTACGTCGAGACTCGCGCGAGCGTGCGCAGAGGGCGAAGGCGGGTGGTTCGTGAATGGGGGAAGAAGTGTGTTTAGGGGATGAACGTCCGGCGTGTCAGGTGCGCTTTTAGTGCTTAGCGTTCTCGAACGCTGGCGTACATTAGGGTTTGACGGCGCCACAATGTCAATCACGTCCAGCCCTGCGAGGAGATTCGTCATTGAACTATAGCTTGACTGCGGGCGTTTGGACTATTCGGGCGCCACACGTCTCGGTATCGTCAGCACTGGGGCTTGATGGTGAACTCTGAGATGCAAGGAACTCACAGTAGGGATATATCCAGAGCCGGAAAGATCCGCAGAGACATGTCCAAAAGAGCCTGTAGTGTCCTCTAGGCCGTGGAGTTCGTCAAACGGGTTCGATCCCCTCGACTCTTTCTCCCGTCTGAGCGTCGAAACAAACGAGCTCCTGCTGAGGTTCGGGAGTTTGAAAAATGAAGCTCGGGGCTTATCCTCCTGGGACCCGCTAGCTGCCCGACCAAATAGTGATGTGCGTGAGCTCATACCCGACGGTAGAGTAAAAAATGCCGATCGTGCACTCTCCGGAACAGAGAGAAAGGCCTGCCCAGCCTGAACGTCCATCGACTCGCGTCCGGCCCCAGTTTCTGCCTCGGCCTCTTTCGTTGCGTGCTCAGGCATCTGTTCAAGCGGGGGCGGTCGGTGCGTTTTGTCTCGTTTCTTGAGCCGGAAACTCGAGTTGCGGAAGAGTGACATGTTGGTACGTATCAATGTTTTGTGTGTAGGTGTGGAGCGTGTTTGTAAGAAAGGAACGAACGGGGTCAGCGTAGTGTGGGTACAGGTTATTATGAGAGGTTCCGAAACTGCGTTAGTGGGTCGTCAGCAGGAGGAAGTATAGTCGTTTGACATCGAAGTTCGCCTCTGCGAAGAGAGATGTTGGCAAGCCTCGATCAATACGGCCCTACAACGGACCCTGTTTGATGCAGTGGCTGCATTACATGTAACAGTTACTAAACATGATGTGCATAGCCACATTATCGCTCTGGGCGAAATCTTGTAAATGCTATAGCAAACACACTTCTACGTTTTGAGGCTTCAAACTTCGACGCTTGAGACTTGCCGTCTTTCCGATGCCCCACGCCGAGTACTAAGTTATCAGCCTTCTCTAATGCCATGTATTCCTCAAAACAAAAAATCCGACACTGCGACAATGTGGCTATTCCCATCATATCTACTTATTTCACTTTCACGTATGATACATACAGTAGAGCAGGAAATAAGACAATCGAAGCCTTGCAGGGCATCCCAAACATAGTACTTGCTATGGAGTCTCTGGAGTATTCGTTGAACCAAAGCGGATTTTGCTGAGCTGTTCTCAAGCTGACCCAACCCCCGGGACGTGGTTGAGATCTCTGCCTGTGCTACCACCTACTGTATCTACCCCGCGTTGCAAAGCTATGCAGTCTTGATACGTGCTATTCCTCTGCAACTGCACAGATATTATCGCTTCCAAAGTTTCCGTAGCATACAACACAATACTCAGTACATCAATCCTCTTCAAATAAACATCTGCAGCGGATGGCGATCGTACACATTCCTCTCATCGCTCAGTTCTCCCAAGTCCGGATAATACGGCACCAAAGCATCCGCCGCGCCCAAATACAGCGCATTGTAGATACGCCAATACACCTCCCGCACTTTTCGTGCAGGATGGAATAGCCCCTGCAAAACGTAGTTGAGAAGCACCCCAGGACCAAGCGATACGCGCATCGCTTCGATGGCATCCATGACTGCACCGATAACGTGTGGAGAGGTTTCGAAGCAGTTAGGCCAGACGAGGTTCATGAGGTGGAGCATAGAGTCTTCACAGCCGAGACCAGCCACACCGAGCGCGAGATGTTTGACGATCGTGCTGGCGGTTTGTCGGTGCACGAGATCACGATCGGTAAGCGCGTCTTCGAGCATCGTCACGACCGAGTCGCAGTAGAATGCAGATTGCGGGCCGACGTATTCAAAGACGAAGGAAAGCGCTTTTAAGCAACCGGTTCGGACGTTGAGCTCAGCCGTTCGGTACTCGTTCAGAATAGCTGGAATACAAGTGAATGCTGCAAACCAAGCCAAACCCATCAGTTTCAACCACGAAAATAGAATGATAGAAAAAACACTCACGCCCACAAGTTTCGGCTACAATCGCAATTGCAACCGTACTGCACACACGACTCTGACGCTCCTGCACCCTCAGGTTCGTCAAAAGCACAGATAGCACATCCTGTGGACCCAAGCTCTTCGCAATGTATCCAAACGAGTTGACGGCTGCACGACGAATACCTTTTTTGTGCGCTTTGAGGAGGTCGAGAAGTTCGAAGCAGATACGCATCCATTCGCGAGCAGGAACAAATTCGGCTCCGCGATCGGCTGTAACGCGAATTAAAAGTTAGCTAAATGATAATTGATACGTGGAGAGATTGAAAGGGGAGAGATTCTGGTGAAACTAACGTACCAATACGACCAATCAAGTTAATCGAAGCCTCCTGCACCTTCTCATGTCGATTACGCAAAATGGGTGTCATACGAGGCACTGGAACGAAGTCAGCAAACAATGCTAGCGATATACGAATCCGAACTCACGAAGGTCTTTCACGGGCGGTTGCATCTGTGTCATACCCACAACGTTCGCGATAGCTCCCTCAGCAGCGATAATACTACCCAGTGTATCGGGGTACTCTTCACCAAGCTGCTCGAATAGAACAACTCCGAGCTGGAAATCAAGTGTCAGTAAAATGAACACGACAGGTACAAATGAGAGAGACGAACCTTGCTGAGCAACTGGTCCTCACCACACTGCTTGATAACAACCGCCAACCGTGTTGTTAAATCCGCAGCCTGCTGTCGAACCTTTGCGCTTTTGTTGTTTAACCGCCAAAGCACAGTCGATACAATCTGCGTCAAATACGGCTTCACACGAATACCTGTCCACACCAGTTAACACATACTACCAAACGTATTGATATAGGATCTCACCGAAAGCGTTGACAACCGTCCCGAAACCATCGAGCATAACCTGGTCTTCGGTCGTCTGCTCCTGGAACGAATAGATAATCCCATCAATGAGCCTAACCTCCAGCCCATGATCAATATCTGACGCCCCAAGCGCAGCGACGACCTTAGTGATCGTCTCCATGACCATCTTGCGGTACGGCTCAGCTTCGTCTTTGAGGTCGTTCACGATCCGCCCGACGATCTCGGCTACACCGGCCTTTTGAGCGAGTTCGACGGTTGTTTCGACTACTTGACGGTAGTTGCGACGGTCGAGCGCCATTCGGCGGACCTATAGCACGTCGAAATGTAAGACAATCATCAAGCAGAATGAAGGGGATGAATGCGCACCCAGAAAGCCTTGAAAAATTCCGGCAAAATATCTTCCTTGATATACCCAGGTGTAACACCCTCCGTCGCAGCACACTGCTTGACGACCTTCAACACAATCTTCTTCATCTCCTCATCCGAACTCTGGAACTCGCGGATCAAGATAACCGTCACCTCCTTCGTATAATAACTCGCGAATTCGGGGTCCATAAGCGGGATAATAAACCCGATCGCTTTAAGGAACGCAGCCAGGCCCTTTCCTCGGTGTTGACGAATACCAATCCAAAGCGGCTTAAGTACGCCGTCGAAAGATTCAATACCATAGGGTGCGGCTGCTTCGGCTAGAGCGGCGAGACCGAGAGCGGTCATGGTACGGACTTTTTGTTGTTCGTCGTTGAGGCCGTGGGCAATTGCGTCAACAAGGTTACGGAGGTGGGGTAGGACTGCACATCCCATCATGATCGCAATTTGCTGGACGATGCGGATACCCGTGTGACGTGCTTGCCAGGACTTTTTGGAGCGGCAGACGGCTTTGAGGAAGGGGAGAAGAGCAGGGATACCGAGTGCGGAGGCGACGACGGAGAACGCGCGCGCAGTGGTGTTGCGCACGTATTCGTCTGCGTGATCGATATCCGGACGCATAGTGGAGATCATATGAGCTAAACCGGCGGCCTTGGACAAGTTGGAGATGATCTCGCGGCCTTCAACACGAGCGTAGTAGTCTTCGTCGATGAGGAGGGGCTCGATGACGACTAGGATTTTGTGCACGTAGGGACGGACGAGGTCGTCGAGTTTGTAGAGAACGCGGTCGATGACTTTGACGAGCAGATGGCGCTCTTGGTCTTCTAGCGTGCGTTCCATGAGAAGCGGGAGGATTTTGTCGAACAGAGGGCCAGCACCGAATTCGCGCGCTTTGTCTGTAATCTGACGAAGCGCAGTTTTGCGGACAGAAGGGGTTCCATTTTTAATTTTGAGCAAGAGCCGCATGATTTTGCGTTCCTTCAACTCCTCGACCGATAGCTCAGACTCATCCTCCTCCTTGAGAATCTTTCCAAAGTATTGTGCGTCTTCGGCCTTGAAGAACGCAAGTGAGCCCACGCCCGGAATTTCGGTCGGGAGTTCGGGAGCTAACCCGGCAGCAGCAGCAGCAGCAGCCGCGTCCGAATCATCCTGAATCTGGAAGCCCGTATAGGCGGAAGATGGTGCGGCTGAGAGCTTGCGCGGAGCAGAGACGCTGTAGCCAGGTGGCGGGGGGCAAATGACGTACCCAGTAGCAGGAAGAACGGCGTCCAGTTCTTCATCGGTGAGGTAGCGGTTGTGCTTGTCTCCTTCGCCGCCCATGGCGAATGCGGCGGTTCCGGGCATAGGGACCTTTGCGGCCATGGGATTAAGGATGGGGATCGGTGCAGGGAGGCCATTAGCAGGTGTCTGGTCCCACCTGGAACGCTTTGGCGTCTCACCAACTGTTCCCACGTCGGCGGGGGTCGCGTCCCAGCGAGACCGACGTTTTTTCGGTGCGGCGGCGTCGTCGAGTGCCTCCTGAGACCATTCTCCAGGAGCGGGCTTGGGTTCGGGCTTGACCTCAGACTCGTCGCCGACGTCCCAGCGGCGCTTGCGCTTGGTGGTTGCGGCGGGTGGAGTGTCGCCACCAGATGCACGCGGTGGGGTCTGGTCGCCTGTGAGTGCCGAGCGGGGCGGAGTCTTGTCCCCGTCAAGATCCATTCTGCCCTCCTCGCGCGCCTGCTTCTCTTTTTCCTCGATAGCGCGGCGAACGCGAATCTCCTCCTTCTCGAGGCGGGCGGCGCGCATGGCATCCTGGTAACCTGACCCCTCCTCGCCCTCGACACCGTCAACAGCATCCTTGAAAGCATCTTTGCTTACACCATGCTCGCGGTCGATAGCAAAGCGCCGCTTCTGGTAGTCAGACTGACGGGCCGCAATCTGACGTTGCGAACGAGTCTCCGCGAACGGGTCGTGTTCCTCCTCATCGGCGAGGGCCGCAAACTCATCAAGGATCTCCTTGGGCGCAGTGTAGGAGTCGAGCTTCAAAAGATATCAGACAGAATTTTGTATAGAGATAATCGAATTACTGACCTGCCTAGGTTCGTTGGACATGGTTGGGAGTTGGAGGTGGCAAGAGGGTCTCAGGTAATCTCAGGGTCGTGTCGGAAGCAGATACACCGCCACACAGCACTCGTGAGCAATCCCTCTACAGCGCACGATGCCCCCCCAGCCTGGTCTGTTCTCTCAGAGCGCGGTCAAGCCTCTACATCCTTCGACTCTACCACCCGATAGTGCCAGACAGCATTCGCTTAATCCTCGGGTCCCGGTCTATCAGACTCCACCGCTGCCCTCAAGCCTCCGAGACAACTACCACTATGGAGGGCATCCCAACGCCTATGCTAGAGTCCCCCAGGCGGGCCCATGTGAGTCTATCCGGTTTGTGGGGAGTCGGGTAGCTCATGTCTAGCTAGCTGAGCCCTCTGGGTCAATGACCGCTGCTGCGCTGGACGAGTCCAAGAAAGACAAGAAGCGGCGCGAGATGTCAGACCGAGTCGCTCGCTTTGCAGATAACAAGCGTGACGAGTGAGCTCTCAAATTTAACTATTACGTCTATCTATTGCTAACAAAAGCAGACGAGCATTTCTTGACCAACAAAATGCGCTCCGTGCCTCGGCTCACCAGCTCTACACACAACCCAACACCCACCCGGAATTTTCCCTCCGTCTCTACCCGCTCACTCTCGAACGCACTGCGAACCTCAATAGGATAGAGGCAGCTGAGCAAGCTGGAATTCAACGAGGTTTGTATCCCATCTATTAGCCTTTGCCCATCACTCGAACTCACGCCCACCGCAGCCGAAGCAGCATACGAAGAAGAACAAGACAAGATCGAAGAGGAATGGAGGAGGCAGCGCGACCGTGTACGAGAACGTATGATCGAAGCTATTGAAGAACGACGGCGCAAAGCTCGAGAAGAAAAGGACGGTGAAGGCGCAGGAGGTCAGTCCGCCCAGCCAGCTCAGTTTGTTTTGGTTGCTGACATCATACTCAACTCTTCAAAGAGAGTATTCTCGACCCGCAAAGCCGTCCACACGCAACCCGGAATTCACGCCACGGGCAAGGCATAAGTACACCCACCTTGATCGAGCCCGCGGGGGCTGCGAACGCTATCAACGGTGCCATTGGCACAGGTTTGAGTGGCGTGTCTACCGCTGGGATGTCGGCCTACCCATGGATGCTCGCTGGCCCACCTGTCCCAGGTTAGCTCTCACCCTTTCTGCACTCCCTACTCGTCAGCAAATGCTTACTTTACCTTAATGCCCACCAGAGGACCTCTTCTCTCCCTTCCCCATTCCCCTCACATCTCTCGCACCTCCAAATGCCTACACAGTCAACGCCAAAGGTAAACGTGTCAAAGACAACAAAACGACTGGTCCGATCGATATGGCTGTTAGCAAGGCTCTCGCACCCGCTAGGACTGGGTGGACGGGCGGGTGGGGAACAGGCACGACGAGTCAGAGTAACGGCGGGGGACCGGATGTGGGAACAGCGTGTATTAAGTTGATGGGGAGGGCGGTGACGATGCTGGCGCCGGCAAAGGACTCGGAGGTTGAGTTTGATTTGGTAAGTACTTGCACGGTGTAGACTGTAGATGGGACGGTAGGCTCACGGTTCCGTGTAGGGCGAAATTCGACGGGGTTTGAAGAGGCGGCGGAATATGGTCCCTGGAGGAGCGTCGACTAGATAACCTCAAGCTACCTGCACTCGTGAGATCCATTATACCGCGTCTGCTTTTCCCCTTTTCTCTCACTCTTCTGGGTGTTGTTGTTTTCTGGCCCGCTGTACACTACCCACTACCCCTTTTTGTAAATGTAGAATTAGATTTCTTCCTCTGATTTTTTTATTCCCATTCACTCTCCCAAACCCTGCCGCACTCCTACTCCGCCGTCCTCATTCTATATCAGCTTCCCTATCCGCGTCGATCACTGCTCCAAATCCCCCACACAAGCCTCAACAATCTCACCCACCCGACAAACAACCGCTTCCGAGCCCCACTGCCCAACCACGCTTGCGCCTACAGGCCAACCGTCAGCACCGCGTCCGCAGGGGACAGAGAGCGCCGGAAGGCCGGCAAGTGAAGCTGGTACTGTGAGCACATCTTGGACGTATGCGTCTATACTTGACGTTCCCTCGGCGGTGGTGGAAGAGGAAGATGGGAGGGATGGAGCTGTTTGGATTGCGGAGGGATGGAGGAGGACGTCTACTCCCTCAGATTCTCCCTCATTTGTTTGAGTGGGGGAGGGAGGAGAGCGGAGGAGGTTCGGAGTTCGTCCATTGAAGATGTTATTGAAGTCTTCTTTGACGAGTGCGCGGACCCGTTGTGCTTGGAGAAAGTAATTCTCAAATGCACTACACGCCAGTACCCCATCAGCTCTGGACGGAAGGGGAAAGAGGGAGGGGTAGACCCACTCGGCGCTTAGAGCATACGTCCCCAATAAAATTCTCCGTTTTGCTTCGTCCCCAAACCCAGCCGATCTCGTAGTTGCATACGCATTCGCTGCGTATGAAAGATCTGTGCCCTCCGGAACGTCTTCTCTCATCCCTGCACAATCCCATACCAAAATCAGTTCCCAATCGTCTTCACCTTCCAAACAACAAGTGTAAGAACGCATGCACGTACCATACCTCACTCCATCGTACCTCGATAAATTACTACTCGCCTCTGCGCTCGCAAGAACGTAGTATGCACTTAGCGCGTAGGACGTGTTTGGGAGCGAGACAGGGAAGATTTGGGCGCCACGGGATTTCAGGACCGAAAGGAGAGAGCGGAAAGGTTTGAGGATGTTTTGGGAGAGCTCTGCTGGGAAATATTCCTACGACGATTTGAGTTGGGGAACGGTCGGGGGGAGAGGGGGCCGTACCTGGGGTATTCCTATGCGTAAGCCGGCGAGGGAGGTGGTTGAGTCGAGTTCAGAGAGGCGAGCGGTGGATGCTGCGTGTGCTGAGTCTCTCAAGTCTTGAGGGGCGGATGTAGGATCTCGAACGTCATGCACAGATAACGCATCTATACAACATAATGTTAGTTTCCAGGATGAATGCAATGTAGAGACAAGGTTTACCGAATATGGATTTAGTGTCAGCGACCGAACGAGCTAACACACCCACACAGTCCAGACTGTCCGCATAGGATACTACACCCCACCTAAAACCAACCCAACCCGATCTCAACTCACAATCAAACGGCGCATAAGTAGTGCCTACCGACTAATCATCCCATATGAAGGCTTCAACCCAACTACTCCGCAATATGCAGCCGGCAATCGTATCGACCCACCCGTATCTGTTCCTAGTGCACTGAGACCCCGTCAGAAACTAGCATACATTCAAGGAGTGGCCATGCTTACGCAAAACACAGCTGGGCAGCGACAGCAGCTGCGCTCCCGCCTGAGCTTCCTCCGGCAGAGCGAGGTTGGCCAGCCTCACTCAGTGGGTTTATTACAGGCCCATATGCAGAATGAATATTCAATGATCTAGCGGGCCCTGTCAGTTTGGTGTTTAGACTAGACAAGTGGATAGTAGGTGTACCCCATCCCAAATTCGTCACAATTCGTCTTCCCGGCGATCGACGCACCCGCCTCGCGCAACAGCCGGACACACGTCGCATCATACGGAGGACAAAAATCTGCCCACTCACATGTCCACATAAATGAATACAGCAAGGAAGCTTAGAAGTACCTTGCAAGATCTTCGAGGAACACGTCGTAGGCATGTCCACCGTACAGATATTGTCCTTGATCGCGATTGCCTTTCCAGCTAAGACCCCTTGCGGGGCATTCGTACTCGTGCTTATTGAATCTAATGCGCGGATTGGTCGGGTTTGCTGAGGGTGGGAGAAGGGAAGAAAGGCCCACCAGGTTGGAAAGTAAACGCGTTCCAGTTGTCTTTCGGTGCAGTAGAGTAAAAACGAGGCAGGCTTTCCGGTCTGGGACAACAACGTCGAAAAGTGTGAAGGATTTTAGCACCAGTTAATTGATAGGAAGGCATCGCAGGGGACAAGATTCATGCGGCTTGGTCGTGAATCACAAATTCGGTCGGTATAACAATCTTCTAGCCAGCCAGGCGGCAACAGAAGCCAAGTGTTTCCCAAGTAGCCCAGAGCAGAACGAAAGGAATCACACAAGTTTAGACCAGCATGCAACCGGAACCCAAATAACAATGGTGGTGAACAAGTCTAAGAAGACTAATGCATTGCTGACAAATAAACCCATTACTGTACTGCCCAAAAGAAAGCCATGGCAAACTAAACACATGAGCATGGACATGAGCATGAGCGATAACCCCTAAGCAATAACCTAATGATACATCTTTGCACGAGAGCATAACCGAAAGCCCATAATGAAGCAAGCTGAAGCCTTACTATGTAGTTGAAACTCAAACCCGAGCCTTCTGAATCTCAATCCCAAGGAGCAGAGGCCGAAACGCGAATCCACTCAAACAGCAACAGCCTGCACGTCCAGAGTTTCCCAGCGATCAACCGTTGTAGACACGCTCGTGATACTGTCCGACCGTTTCGTCTGGTGCCGCATCACGGAGCTAGAGCCGGCGGCGAGGTGCGGGCGAGACGGCGGACGTGAAGTTCGGGTGTCTTTGGAAAACAGAGGTCGTTCTTGCGTAGATCTCCCCGATTGAGTTCTAGGGCGAGTCGTGGTCGGTCTTGGGGCTTGAGAGAAACTGGCACGTTCGCGTACGCGGCGGACTGTTGAGGTTGGAGTCAAGAGCTGTTGAGGTTCGCGTCCTGGGCTAGATGAGATGGCTCGGGCGGACGTGTCGGTACGTCCTGAGATTGACCCAGCTCGGCTGGCTGGACGCGGAATACGAGACTGAGGAGTACCAGGCGCACAGCGGGATGTATTTGCGGTTCTAGGGGTTGCTGGTGTTGAAGCTAGCTGCGCTCTAGATGAGGGTCTGGTCGGCAGAGTCGCCTGCTTGTCCTGCTTGTGCACCTGGGACGAGTCCCCAACGGTCCGGCACGAAGAGGACACACGCCTTGAGGCAGGTACCGGACCTACAAGTGGTACTTTCGGGCCAGGCGAAAGATCTAGAACAGCAGCGGATTGAACGCGCCGCAAAGGAGTACAACGATCGTGAGGTTTACTCGGTGCATCGGCAACGAGCCTGTCGGTGACATTGTTGCGAGTAGGAGTGTTGTTAGAGGCAGAGCTCGTGCGCATCAAGCCTTGTGGTGGGCTGACCCGCCTGGGTGCGGGAGGCTGCATGCGTTGCAAGGGTGTAATGTTGGGGCGTTGCGTCTAGACATTGATCAATAAATGCAGATCACAAAGCAACAAGTGAACATACCTTGGGTTGTTTGAAATTGCCCTTGGTAGCCACTTGGTTCCACGGTTCACGACGAGGAAGGTTATTGCCGCTGGGGACACGTCCCCAAGCTCCCAAAAGTCGATATGACGCTGTTCTTTTCCCTTTGGAGACAACTTCTTTTTCCAGCTCGTTATCCGCAAAGCAAGATTCCGCAGGAGTAGCTGGACGAGACCATGTAGAACCGCTAAAAGAAAGCCCGAGGCCAATGCCATTCAGTTCCTGAGTCGTTGAGCACTCGGAAACAGTCGCAGCTGTCGTGGACGAAATATGACTCCGGGTACAGCTCACAGAGCGCTTCTTGGCATGAGATGTGGGTCTTTCCAAATCGATGGAAGGCAAGAGTGCGCTAGATGGCGGTGACGAGGTGATTGCTCCAGTGTCTGGTAGAGGGCTGGGTTGGTCATGGAACTTGGCGTCGACGCTACCAAACACATCATGGACACTGTCTCGGCGTACACGACTTCGCTGAGCATACAAGCAAGGGGAGTAACCGATGATCGATGAACGTGCTTCGGACGCATCTGAAAGGCTCCGACCTCTGGTTTGTCTGCCCGGAGCAGCAAAGGAAGCAGGTGTCAAGGTCCAGGTCGAAGCCCCTACGCCAGCACCTGGCCCTCGAGGCGTCCAGATAAGAGGTTCTCTGTGAAGCTAGAGGATAGGTTGAGCATAAGGCAAAGTATATTCAGGCATAGTTACTCACCTCCCATGCCTTCGCATAAGTGTCACGCAATGTGGCGCCTCCCATGGCCTCAGATGAGCCCAGGCCGATGAAGATGTCCTCGCCCGTCTTGCTGCACGAAGCCGACGGCGAGTCAAAAACGGAAGACTCCATGGCTGCTTCAATCCCAGCTTGAAGGATCGCAGATTCGGCCGGCATGTTGGTAGTCCACCCCCAAAGTGCAGGGGACCCAGGCAAAAAGGCTCGACATTCGACCCCGTCGTTGATGTCCGCGACGCGCGCCGCTGCAGCTGTACGATTGTCGAGCGCTGTGCGAAGATAGTCCAAAAACTGTATTTCATTATGAGGGTGAGGAACGTCAATGAACGTTTGGGGCGTGACGTCAGGGTGATAATCAAATGAGGGACGCTGGGAAAGACGCACCACTTGATTGTTGGATTGAAGTGCAGCGCGAACGAGTGCGGTTGACTTGTCGTCTTCGGGTTCTGCTGCAACCGCCAAAGCGAGCTGTGGAGTTGGGAAACCATGTGAGCCAGGTCAACTGAGCGAATGGAACAAACTCAATTCACCTTGAGCCAGTCAGTTCCGCCCCTAGACTTGTCTTCGCGCGGACCAAGACGGAGGAGAGACTGGAAAATGCGCAATGCTGTATGAAAAATAGCCATGGAATGGATGAATTGTGTCTATGAGTGGAGTGCGAATAGAGATGTCAAGAGAGGTTCCGAAAGGTGCGATCGTGATGTGGGGAATAAAGAGGAAGGATAATACAGCGGGGTTCGTGTCGAATATGTATATAATGGTCGTAACAGGAAATGATGAGTCGTGTCGAGGTCGTGCCGGTCGTGTCCAACGCACGTCGAGGGACGTGGTCGAGCTGGTCAAGACAAGAAGGGGGCTTTGTGCACCTCTGTTTACCGGACCCTAACTCAGGGCCTCGACCCAACAACCGCCCCGAACCGGCGTCCCCTTGTCGCGTCTCCCGCCCCACCAAACAACGCAAGAAATCAAAGCTGGATTCGTTTGTTCCGCTAACTCACTAAAATACACACGTACTAAGCATCGCCTATCATCAGACACGCATCGAGCAGCCAACGCGGTCACGTGGGACACAACACGTCTCACGCGACATAATGAATCACATTCCGGTCGGTCTTGTCACGCGCAATGTAATCCTTCTCCTGCAGGTCGTCCATACGCTTCTTGATGTCGGCCACCGTTGGATGAAAATGCTTTTCCAGCGCGATAATAGTGTCTGTTTTGATCTATGAATGTGGTTTAGTTGCCGCATGTACTTTAGGCGTTGCCCACTCACCTGCTCATATGTCAACGTCTTTTTAGACTTCATGATCCGGACGATTGCCGCGTCAATCAGGTAGTGGCGATTGTCCATAATGTCTTGCTCCGCTTCTTGCGTTTCTTCCATCTAGAACTTACATGAGTGAAAGTATTAGATATATGCACCTGAACTCACCGTAGTCTGCTGTTGAATCGACTGGATCCGCACATTGCGCTTGGTATCCTTGAAATCACGGTTCCACTTGAACTCATCAGCCGGGGCAATTTCTTTTGCCGTTTTCGAATTTGCCCGGACCAAGACACGTTTCTTCCCCAACGCGAGTGACTGCAGCGTTACTTCCAGGTCCCCATCGCCTGAAATTGCGCTAGCTCAGTCAGGTGCATGTTTCAGATTAAAACTCACTCACTCAGACGTGTTCTTGATTGGATCTCCGCGGCACTATACTGCTCTCGCTCGTTGAACATGAGCAGCACTAATGCCTGGTACATGCTGACAGACAACTCCTTGTCCCCGCCCGGAAAGCAAGAAGTCAAAACGACGGTGCCTAAGGAGTGGAACCAGACAATGTGCCTCTGCTCGTGCTTGGACTTATAGTACGCTTCGAATCGGGATAAGGCTGTTGCCATCTTTATTTAAGATGTTAACACCTGTACGTTTTGAGTATGATATCAGAGTCACTCACCCCTGGCGGAAGGTCAACTCGCGAAGATGCAGACGGCTTGAAACGACTCTTCTTCCTCGGAGCTGAAGTTTCGTCAGGCTCGAGCATGTTATTCTCCTTGAACGATGGCCACTTGGCGTGGGTCAATACCATCACGTTCAATGACAAGTCTTCCTTCTCTTCGGAACCCCCAGTGCGTCTTCGGTAGTGGGCCATATCTCCAGCCGACTGCTGCAAGTCTTTAAACATAACATCGCCTGCAGAAAACTCTGGGTCGAAGTCTTGCACACGAATGATTGAGTGCGCATATAGTCGAAAGAAATTCAAGTATAACTCACCTATCTTTAGCCTCTCAATCAAAGTCTTCTCCATGTCATCGTCGGTAGTAGACTTTGTGAGGAGTCGTTTAGCCAGAGCACGCGTGTATATCTCACGGAATACGTCCTTATCTAAAATCAAGTGATTAACCCCACTACACAACCGGAATAGCCGAATGTACTTACCGCGAGTGTACTTTGAAAGCTCCAGAATGCTAAATAACTTGCTCTTCCATCCATGCTCAGTCTCCCCCCTCTGACCCCTCCTCATCTCCCGATCAAGTGCTTGTGCCATCATTGCACTGGGCACATAATCCCTCGACCTTACCCCAGCACTAAACGCATCGTCTAATGCACCAGCAAACTGCCCACGCATTACCTCCCCGAAACATTCCTGAACAACTTCCTTGGCGAATGCACGCAAAGCAACGAGCTTGGGTACGATACTCTCGTCCGGATGAACCTCCTCGGGAGTATTACGCTTTACAGCCTTGCTTGTGCGTGCTTTCTTGTTGGCTGTTGCGGCTGCTCCGGCCATCACGATCGTCTGCACGTTGCTCTGTAGAATCTCCTTGAATGCAAC
The DNA here is from genome assembly GCA_015039395.1 of Ceratobasidium sp. AG-I. Lineage (NCBI taxonomy): Eukaryota > Fungi > Basidiomycota > Agaricomycetes > Cantharellales > Ceratobasidiaceae > Ceratobasidium > Ceratobasidium sp. AG-I. The sequence continues at coordinate 205,414 of MU132158.1, read as the reverse complement.
TCGAAGGTCAACCAGTGCGCCTACGTGACGGTACAATTCGCATATCGCCTTCAACGCAGGTTTATCCTGGGAGCCTAGGAGGTCTAGTAGCGCTTTGGCCGCCAATGTTGCGGTATGGCCAGCCAACAAAGCCTCCTCTGCGACTTTCCCGACTGGCTCCCACCCGCCCGGAAGAAGAACCGCCCGAGCCCGTTCTTGTTCGACCTCGATGTCTTGGATACATTTCGCGATGTAATGTGCGGCGGAGAAATCCTGTGCGTTACGCTGAACTGCGCCTTCGTCTGTCCAGAATGCGGTTGTAGATTTGAGGTAAGGTTCTTCGAGGCATGGGCCGTAGAGGTGGAGGGAGACGAGGCATTTGCGGAGAGTGATGACCGATTGACGATGGGCGTGCTCGATCCGACTGTGATGTGGAGGATATTAGCAAGCCGTAGAGTAGAGGTTCTGATGGAGGCTTACGAGTTCAGGCGTTCTTGGTTGAGCCATTCTGTTATAGCCGCTTTTATCTTGTCCGTGATTGTAACATCAAGGATGATGCGTTTGAAGTTTTGAAGACCCAAGTTACTGCTCGGTTGTCAAAACGGGAGGCTTAAAGTCACAAACAGGGGACTTACTGTATATTACTAAGATTGGGATGAGATGCTACGTAAACTTGGTCGACGTCAGATAACATGCATTGTATGGTTTTCTATAGCCGATTTTGACGTTAGGTACACTCTCGACCTACATTGCAATAGTTATTTAAGAAACTCACCATTCGGTTTTCAAACGACTTCCATTCAGAGGCCAACAAATCGAGCCACTGAGCTTGGTCCCTGCTATTCGTTTTCAGTTTATCCAAGACCTTCATTAGATATTTCTCTAGTTGTTGAGACAGGGTTTCGTAAAGGCTATCGCCCATGTCCAATGTGCGAACGAGCTTGCGACACGCGTTGTATGCATCGGCGATCGACATCGACTGGGTGCCCGATGTTTCTGTCGGAAGTGTCACTCGAATGCAGTTTGATAGTTGACCATACAGCGACCTAGTGTATGATGCCGGGGGTTCCGTCGAAACTATTCAGAACGTAATTAAGTGACGCGATGGGGAAAGAAAGGCTAGGTAATAGTAGCTGACCAGGGCCATTGAGTATCGAAAGTTTCTTTGGTGCCCCCGGTACAGAGGATGCTGATGCAGAGTTATACACCGAGCCTGAAGCTGTTGTGTCTAAGCGTGCAGTCTTTCGAGGAGGAGGATCTCCGTCCTTACGCTGCGGTTTGAGAAGAGTAAGAGCATCTCCGTACTTCGGCAACACAAGACCCATTTCAGAAACCTAGAATGGATTGAAACTAGTAGTCAATTGACGGTGTGGCTTGAAGTCACGTCAAGCCGTTGCAAATGACGTTGTGGGAAGAGTCTCGTCGGTGGAGGTCAATGGAGTGGACTAATTTGAAATGAGATCGAGTGGCGGCTTGGTAATCAGCCCGGAGCCGATGTTGGTTTGTTCGTGCTTGCGCTTTCCCCCTAACTTTCAAGTCAACTTGCGTTCAACTACGATCCTACTAGCACGATAAATCTCGTGCCTCAGAGAGTATAACTGTATTTTGAATCGACCAACTCGAAATCATCTCATCTTGTGTGTTTGTTGTAGGTAAGTAAACTCGCACTTCTCTTGACCTCTCCCTCTTGCGTCCGGTCATACTTTCTATTAGTATATCCTATTGCCACTTGCCTCTAAGTGTCATCAACTACGTCTGCGAACCATGCGTTCACAGCCTGGTTGATCGCTAACGACACTTATACATAGATTCGATCTGCTTAAGAGCCTTCACCTACCAAAGTAAGCGACTAGCCAAAAATAGGAGGCATATCTGCTCATCTATTTATCTCAGAATTCTGGTAGGCATCAAGACCTGTATTTTGTGTTGCACCCATTGCAACCATGGGTTCGGTAAGACGCGTCCTGGCGGCATTTGTTGTGTCACTCACGTGATGTGATTTGCAGATGGGTGTGTTTACCCTTGTTCTGGAGGTTGTCTTCTGCTTCTGGACTTTGATCACCACCTGTTTTTCCACCACTGCGACTGCTGCGTTTGGTGCTACTCTTTTCGACGACATTGAGGCTGGTACTTGGGAAGAAGAACTCGTATACACCACCGTCGCGTCTGACGAAGAGACTGCTTACGCCTTTATCCCACACATTCTTTTTACCTCGCCCTCGTCCGCCGACTTTCCCTCGTACACCAGTGCCGTTTCGTTCCATCGCACCCACGTCGCTTCACCAGCTTTACGCAAACGAATGTTCTCCCCTGCCGACACTATTGCCAGCAACCTTTGGCACTCTCTTGTCCGTTATGGAAACCGTTCTGCTCCCGCTGAGCCCCAGTGTGCCCGACCCACAGTCGTGCGACCCGACTCGCCTGCTCAGGACTCCCTGTTTGGCGACAACAACAATAACAACGACGCGTCGGAGCTTCCCTACCTTTGCGTTGACCTCGAGGAGTCAGAGGCTGATTCGCCTACGTCTTCGGAGGGTGACACCTCTGTCGACAGGTTTGACCGCCGCCTACTTTCCTCCCTGCTCTTTGACGACAGCGATTCGGACGATGATTCCACCATTGCCTCATCTATCGAGTCCCTCAGGTCTCAGGACATCGATGTCTGCCCGACACCTCGGCTGTCACACTCCTCGTCGCGTCCCATTCTCAAACTCGAAACCGCTTCTTACATTGTCGACGTAGAACTCTCAAGTCCCAGCCCAGTCGACTCTGGTTACGGTTCGCGCCCCGATACACCTTTCGTCGAGAAAGATTCGGTGTCCAAGCGAGTTGAAGCCCCCTCGTCTACATCATCCCCCTTCGACGAATGTTCGCCGATTGTTTTTTCCCAGAACCCTGCCGTCGCCGATTCTCCGGAGGAAGCACTCGCTAGTCCAGGAAATCATATTCTCGGCGCCAAGACCGTTGCTAATGTCACTCAGGGGCACGTCATTCCGCGAATTGTTCTAACCGACGAGGCAAACCGCATGGTCGACCTTACATATGATGATGAGGAGTTCAAGTTCACCGAGGAGCCCGCCGATAGCCCGTATGGTGGATTGATGTCTATTGTCGAAGAAGAGCATGCGGTGCCTGTTCTTCCAACTCCGGCCCCTGCTCTGTCTCGTGTTTCTTCGAACATGAAGATCCAGAGCATTGCTGCTGGCGCTGTCGTTGATCGCGCGTTTGTTTCTGTTGTCCCGTCCCGTGCTCGAGTCACTCGTTTTACACCTACACCCACACATAATCACTGCCGTCGCGCACCCACTATCGTTTTGGGCTGCGTTGGAGAGGAGGAGGAGGAGGAGGAGGAAGCGGTTGTTAATGGAGGATTTGTCGAGGTTGCTGTTGGGTTGACTACCTTGGAGGAGGATGAGGAGGCCGTTGTTGAGGAAGTTGAGATCGTTGTTGGGGGTGGCGTTGTGGCGGATGAGGTGATCGTTGAGGAGGATGTTGCGAAGTGCTTTGGGGTTGAAGCGGAGGAGGTTCCCCGGAAGGCGAAGGAGAGCGTCGAGCAGCTGACTGTTTCGACAGTTCAAGGGGAGGGTGCGGTTGGAACAAAGGTGTGTCATATTCGACCATTGTTGTTCTACTTTCTCATAAATCTAGCAGGAGGACTGTGAGGTCTCTTTTCTCGTCGACCATGCCCCTGTCTCTACTGCGAGCATGTCTTTTACCTCGACTACCGTCGTTGACACCGTGGCCGAAGTCAGACCCAAACCAATCGTTGACGAGGACGACGACTGCGAGGCCTGCAGTCTGTTCTTCACGGTTCCCGACGAGAACTATCACCGTCTAGTGGCCGACGTTCGCCAACCCGCTGCAGCGCCTGGCATCGTGTTTGGGCTCCTCAAGCCGACTGGTGTTTTGACCTCCATCAAGTACTTGAACACCGCGTATCACGTGACCTTAGAGGGGCGCGGTTCCAAGCCGCTCGTTGCGCACTGCTTGTTTGACTGCGAACGCGGATTTTGGATGACCAACGGTGGTTTAGTTGGCGACTTTGCTCCTCAAGATTGCCCCGTGCACGGAGGTCGCGGCACATGCCAAGTCGGCGGCATTTTCAACCAACGTCCGACGATATCTGCCTTGGATGCGCCGAGTCCCTCGCCGGACTACGCGTCGTTCGTTGCCGAAGTCATTGGGTCGTTGTCTCTTCCGTGTCTCGATGGGATCACCGAAGACTCTGACGAGGACGAGCTCGTGCTTCATAGTGCCGAAGTCCTCCATGCTGCTGACCGCAAGAACGCCATTCCGAAAGCCGGTGCGAACTACGACGAGTTCATGAGTGGATTCATGGACGATGTGGACATCAGCTCGAGCTCTTCTGTCGATAATTTCAAGGCTGCTCCTCTAGGCAAGCTTGGTGGTGCGCTGAAGGAGTTGCGCGATGCAGCGATGCCCGAGGCTGTTGATCACTTGAAAGAGGGACTGGTATGTATTTACGTCTGGTCTCCAGTGGTCTTTGTTGATGGTGATTTGTCTCAAAGGAAAAGACGGAGAGTGTTTTCAGGGCAGCTTTGGCTGCTACGCCTTTCAAGTTTGGTTCCATGTCCGACAGGCTGGTGAGTTGGTTTTTTGGCTAGCCGTGATTTAGTATATTCATGCCCGTCATAGGTGCATTTCAAGTCGGCAGAAGAGAAGGCAATCCTCATGAGGGAGAAGTCAGCAAGGAGTGAGTTTAGTAGCCATTTGAGGCAGCGCTCCTCAATCAGCATGAAAGGAAAATGGGTGCGTAGTTAACGCCTCACACCCACGATCGTTACTGACATCGCCTGTGCAGTCCAACATGCTCAGCAAGTTCACGCGTTAAATGGGCAGGACCTCGATACACCTGGACTGTGATACCCTAGAATCCTTCACATCCATACCTTGCCTGATTCACATTCACATTCACACCTAGATTCACGTTCACGTTTACATTCACATTTTCGTCTCGTCTACCGGCTTACCCTCACACTCGTTTTAAACACCTTCCTTTAGATCCAACCCTCGGTTGGCATCGTCCATTCGTTTCACCCGCAATCATTTAGATACAGCGCGTTCCCTGGTGTATATAGTTTGTAGGTACCTCTTTTGGTGTCTGCGTGTTTTACTTTGCACCTTGGGTCGCGTTGCCGTACATTCCATACCGAAGCACCTTTGGTTTGTACACCGGATTGTACTAGTAGTGTATTTGTATTTCCGAATTATAGCCATTTATTTAACTTCGTGTCTTGTCTTGGCCGCATAGCCTAACCTCTGGCGTGGGTAAGCCTGATGTCAGTGGATGAACAGTGGGAGCTGTGAACCCAGATTGCAGTCACAAGGTACATTATGTATAACGACCAGCATAAGAAATACAATATATGTCCCCGTCTATCAAAACGCACCCCCACAGCAAAACACGGGGAAACGATCTGCAAGACGAAAAAAGCGGCTCAAAAGAGCCGTCGATCTCGCCGACTAGTTTAACACCAAGCTCGTGATACAATCAAGCTCGGTGTAGATAAGTTCGGCCATGGTTGCTAATCAATAATCTCAGAGTTTTCTATTCAATTTTCGTTCACGCCGGCAAGTCGAGGAATTGAACATGGTGGTTGAAGTGAAGAAAGTTTTGAGGCACCAAGCGCTTCAAGTGTCGATCGATCAGGGTCTCAGGGGCCGATGAGCCAAATAAGCGCTAGAGGGCAAGGCCGCGCGTCACGCATCTAGCAAGTGCTATTGCTCTTCAAAGCCAGCCACATTCAGACCTGGCCGGGTCCTCGATATCTAGACCCACCTCTTAGACGTACGAACCACTTGTTATCGACGCCTACAATGGTGAGGGACATCTATTTACGAGGATAGCCTATCTAACGATATCGAGCGTTTGTAGCTTATTCGAATCAGGTCAAAGGATGGAAACTTCAGGATTGATGTGCCGAACGATGGGAATGGAACCACGCTTGTCGAGAAGGTTGGTCTCAACAATATGTCTCTCTTAGTCTTTTGAGCACGGCCTTTGTAGACTGAAACGAATGACCCAATAGATCAAAGCATTAACTGTGAACGCAGACCCGAGCTCGTTGAAGATATCGAATCAGCCGCGGGGCGGGGAGATGCCGATCGAGGCGCTCAAAGGACGAAGTTTGAAGGCCCTAGGGCTCAAGTGCGTGTAGTTTGCCCTTTTTCTTTACCATGTGTCTAATGGGCTATTTGGCAAAGCCACGGAGATTTGCTGTTTTTGTCTTACAAGTCGAAAGAAGCGGAGGCCAAGGAGGAAACGCCCGCTCCTGCTCCTGCACCCACTCCTGCGCCAAATCAGCCTCCACAGCCAGTAACTGCACGGCGGCAGGTAGAACCATGGGAGACTGTGGTGGAGGATCCAGCAGACACGTATTGGCGCGGACTGGACGGAAAGATCCAACGCCAACGGGACTCAAATTTCTGCAGACACGGCTCCAATGCCATGTGCGACTACTGCATGCCCCTTGAGGCAAGTTCTCCCTCCTCTCCACGTCGATTCCACCCAACTAACCTCTCCTCCAGCCATACGACCAGAAATATCACGCCGAGCACAAGATCAAACACCTCTCCTTCCACGCCCACCTGCGTAAACTCACCCCACCCGCCTCCTCCAACTCATCCAGCGCACATCTCCCCCCACTCTCCCCGCTCTCCTACCGCGTTGCCGTGCCCTGTCCCCGGGGTGGCCACGCGCCTTGGCCAGCAGGGATCTGCTCCAACTGCCAGCCGAGCGCCATCACGCTCCAACAACAGCCTTTCCGAACGGTCGATCATCTAGAGTTCGGGACTCCTGCGATCATCGAGTCGTTTATGGGCCCGTGGAGGGCTACGGGGCGACAGCGCTTTGGATGGCTTATTGGGCGATTTGCGCCGCATGAGCTTGTGCCGATGGGGATCAAGGCTGTTGTGGAGGCGATTTGCGAGCCGCCGCAAGAGGGAGATGTGGATGGCTTGACGGTAGAGGGTGAACATGTGTGGGACGTGGAACAGAGCGTGAAGGATATCGCCAAACTGTGTGGAGATGGGACTGGGTTGCAGGTCGTTGGGATGATGTGGACGGACCTCACGGCAGATCCGAACGATAGGACCAAGTCAGTGTGCAAACGACATGCGGGGTCGTATTTCCTCTCGGCGCAGGAGACGCTCTTTGCTGCTGCAGTCCAACGGCGTCATCCGCTCCCGTCGCGTGCGAGCCCGACAGGCGTGTTTGGGAGCCGGTTTGTGACCGCTGTGTTGAGTGCAGACAAAGATGGGGCGGTGGTTGTGGAGGCGTACATGGCGAGCGAGCAGGCGGCGGCGATGGTTGAGGCTGATATGGTCGAGGCGAGCGTGGATCCGGGTATTGTGCGTGTGCAGGAGGAGGGGCCGGGGCGATATGTACCCGAGGTGTTTTATCGGTACCGGAATGAGTACGGGTTGGAGGTGCAGAAGAGCGCGAGGCCAGCGTTTCCGGTTGAGTATTTATTGATTAATGTGAGTCACCTGTCTCTTATAATACTGAGCATGAACTAATGCGTTGATGGGGATGCAGGTGACGCATGGTTTCCCGAACAATCCATCGCCGGTGTTCAGGTCGAATGCGTTCGCAGTGGAGAACCGACCACTCCTCGCGCCGCAAGAGTTCTCGCATATCCTGCGCGAGCTACACAAGCTCGGAGCGATGGACCTCAAAGACGCTTCAGCAGTGTCTAAGGTCATGGACTACCTCAGCGACTTCCATCTGCTGCTGTTCTTGCCCAGCACTGGCATCCTTGGCGAGGTACGTATAGGTATGGTTGAAGTGCGATAATCACTGACGGTTTGTTGTAGCGCGAGTTCCAGAAACTTGTGAAAGCCGTGACTGCGCCAGACGACCAACGTCTGAAACTCATGGAAGGCGTCATGAACTCGGGAGGCTGGCAAACGCTCATGGCTATCGTCAGCGAGAACGCTCGTACGTCCCATTCGTCCTCTCCCGTCCTCCTGTGTACCTAACCATCACATCTTCATCTAGCACCAGCTCAAACGACTGGTCGAGGCGCACGCGCGGACTCGCCCTTTGAGATTCCGCCCGAACTGCGGGGTGACGCACCGATGGCCGATCCAGGTGGAGCGCGCCCGTGTCCGCATTGCACGTTTGTGAACGAGCCTGGTGCGACAGACTGTGATGTCTGTGGGTTGCCGTTGAGTGGGTAGACGAAGTGAAAGAAAGGAAAGAATGTAAATGATTGAACTGCAAATATAATAATTTACACATAGTATACATGGTATGTGTGGCCCTAAGCACACCGATGTGAGTCGATGAGAGGGAGGGCATCAGATGACCTGGCGACTCTACTTGTGTGAACTTCCGGGAGCGAAAAGAATCCTCGTTCGGGTGTGATAGACCGCGACTGAGACGCGCACGACCCGTATTGAATGGATAGAAGAATATCGAAAGCAAGATATGTAATTGTTACACCCACAAATACAATAATTTACAACAGGGTATCCGACAGCGCGTGTGATCCAAGTCCAGGTATACTAAGTGCGCGGCTCGAGCCCGAGGAGCTGATGCACATGTGGCCTCTTTGCCTCGACATACCTCCTCAAAATCTCCCACCCGACCCAGGCAGCGACCCACCTCGCCGCGCCCAACACTGTAAGAAAGAGTGCAGCGTGTACAGCGGCCATGGCGACTGTGTACCGGTCTGGTGGAGCTTCGCGTCGGAGGATACGCATGAGTTTGGTTGTCCAGTGCGCGGTGTGTGTGGATAGTGCGGTTGCGAGACGGCGAGCCTAGGTATGTTAGTCCGACGGTGGAACAACTGGAGAGGAGGATTGGTGGGAGGCTTACTTTTTCGTGCCCATGGGCAAAGCTGGTGTCTGCCGCTATGGTTTCGCGTATGAGGTCTGGGATATGTTCTTGGACATTCTGGGAGCGGGTATAGGCTTGGGCGAGGTTCTCGGATATAGGTGCCAGGGATTTAGTAGATTTCTCAATTTGCTCCATCTGGTTCTGTACAAATGTCAGCGTGTGAGCTAATTTAAATCCGACGAACGCGTACTTGGAGCTTCTCTCTAGTCATCCGTAGCTCGGCGGAAAGTAACGCGGTGCGCTCAATCTCGGTACGAAGCGTCTCCTGCAAGAGGGTGAACATAAGAGTAGACTGGATGATGAATATACCCACCTCGAGATCCCCGAGGCGCGCCTCTTGTTCGGAGACGACACGCCCTAGTATTACGACACGGTCGTCCATCGTCGCGGCCTCGACGCATGTGGGGAGTCACGTGGCACTCGCCACACACATAATCAGTATCACGTGTGCTTGGTGGCCCCTGTGGCGATCTTCGGTTGACCACATGACATCACGGCGATCGGTCATTCTTGCCAATTCCATTAGCTTTTTATGGAGCGGCTGGAGGTGGTGCATCGGAGGCCAGCACCGAGGAGGCTGGCAGCGAGCGATAAGACAACGACGACGTCGAGGAGTAAGAAAACAGCGAGGGCGAGGGAAAGAAGTGAGAGAAGACGCGCCACCCGCGCATACAGCGAGTTCGTTAGAAGGCGTGGCGTGCGCTGAGGCCGCGCCTTTGCTCGATCAGCGCCGCTCGTAGCTCACTTGCCGCCAACTCTCCCACACTTGCGCGCTTATAAACCCCAGAGTGCTGTCCCAACTGTCACCATCTCCAACTTTCCCCCACATCCCGTCATACTCATCATCTTACCACAAAGTTTAACTTTACTATGATTAGCACCGGAAAGTACAACCACGAAGAGCGCGGCTATGTCGACATTCAGGATCATGCTCTGTATGCTCTCCTTATTTACCTCCAAATTCACTTGATCTAAATGTTTCTAGTATTGGGAACATGCGCACTGCCGCACTGGTACGCCTCCCATTGATAATTTCAACCTTCACCCAACTGACGCGAAGCTAGATCTCCATCGACGGTTCGGTCGAGTCGTATTGCGTCCCGCACTTTGACTCTCCCTCGGTCTTTGCTCGCATTCTTGACAAAGACAAGGTGCGTGTCTCGCCTCAGTCAATGAGCGGAATACTTAACGGTCTCTACAGGGTGGTCACTTTTCCATCAAGCCGAAGATCGAGCACTCGTCCAAGCAAGCCTACCTCCCTAGCTCTAACGTACGTACCCCTCTATCCTCCCGCATTCCCATCTAACTTGTCGATCTAGGTTCTCGCCACAAAGTACGCACAGACCAACTTGTCACCTTCCAAGAACTAATCACTCGCCACAGATATCTAGCCGACCAGGGCGTTGCACAAGTCACAGGTTCGTCTGCTTTTCCCCTTACCTAACCTACTCTCTTACACATGTCGACTTCCAGACTTCCTGCCGCGCCAGACAAACACCGGCGCCAATGCGAACAAACCTCTCCTCTTCTGGCTCGTCCGTCGTGTCGAAGTAATCCGTGGACGCGTCCCAATTCGCGTCGAATGCTGCCCGGCGTTTGACTATGCTCGACAGGCTCATGAGACTCAGGTAGGTACTTTTCCTATTTACCTTGTTTTGGCTCGAGGTCTAACTGGACTTGGCGTAGTTCATCACAGACGACTCTCAGCCCCCAGGCACTGCTCACGAGAAAGTCGTGTTCCGTTCAAAGGACCTTACTCTCGACTTGCGCTACGTCGTCGATACTTCGCCTGATCTGGACATTGCCAAACCTGAAGTCACACTGCGCCCTCTCGATCTCCGTGAGCAAGGCCACAAGGTCAGTTAATCTTATTTTTTATTACTGTAAATCTACGTATGAACGCATGCTTTATAGGGTGTTGGCGCATGCGTCGACTTGGACCTCGTCGAAGGTCAAGTTGTCACATTCATCCTGCGTACTCCACCAGAGACGAACAAGGCTTCTGAACATACCAAGCCAACGAAAGAGCAAGCTGAAGCGCTCGGTCTTCCTATGGAAATGCTTGTCCAAGGAGCAAGCAAGCTCCGTCCCAAAGATGACCCTATCCTCACGCCCGTTCGTCTCATCTTTCTCCAACGCCCCCGTATCTCATCTAACTTATACATCAATCTACAGCTCCTAGTCTCCTCTCTCCTAGCGGATACAACAACCTTCTGGCAATCCTGGATCGCCAAATCAACCTACCGGGGCTCCTGGCGCGAAGCCGTCCACCGCTCCGCCCTCGCGCTCAAACTTCTCATCTTTGAACCTACGGGCGCGATCGTCGCGAGCCCGACATTTTCGTTGCCAGAGCATATTGGGGGAACGAGGAATTGGGACTATCGATTTTCGTGGATTCGGGATTCGAGTTTTACGTTGTATGCGTTGATTCGTTTGGGCTTTACTGAGGAGGCGAATGGTGAGCCTTTTCCCCTGCTTGTTATAGAGGAGAGGAGAGCTAACGGAGTGGTGGTGGTTGCGTAGCGTACATGGATTTCATTTTCAGGCGTTTGCAGCAAAGGGTAAGTATCTTTCTCGTGTACTGTTCTAGTTATTAATTAGAGGGTATGTAGAACCCAGATGGATCCCTGAACATTATGCAAGTTATTCCTGGTCCTGGGCGCCTGCCAGCGCGGTAATTGCACGGCAGGGGTGTATGTTTGTTTTACTGACTTAACCTTCTATCCTCTTCTTGATTTTAGGTATTCGATTCATGGTGAGTGATTTCACCTAATTCGAGCCTAAGAGCGGCGTTAGTAAACATGCGGATGTAGGTACGACGGACTTGGAAGAGATCGAGTTGGACCATTTGGATGGGCATAAGGGGTCCAAACCTGGTGCGTCTGTGTATTGAACATACGAGTGCTGTGAACTCATTGTAGTAATGGGATAGTACGCATCGGAAATGGCGCATCGACGCATTTACAGCTCGATATCTACGGTGAGTAGAATCTCATCACCTATAAACGCATACATGCTCATCATGTCTTCCCTTCATCATCATAGGCGAACTGCTCGTACGTCCCCTATTTTTCTCATCCTTCCGGATTCATTTCTAACGAACCGCGTGAAGGATTGCATCTACCTCGGCCAAAAGTTCGGCAAACCTCTCAGCTGGGAAACCTGGAAGTCGGTGCGCGAGCTTGTGGATTACGCTGCTGCCAATTGCGATAAGGCGGATCTGTCGATTTGGGAGGTTAGGAACCATGAGCGGAATTTTACTTATAGCAAGGTTATGTTGTGGGTTGCGATGGACCGTGGGTTGCGTCTCGCAGGTGAGTAGGGGATCGGTAGGGAGGTGGTCGGGTGTTGAAAGATGGCTGGTTGGCAGACAAGCGGTCGCTGCCGTGCCCGAACCGTGCGAAATGGCTTGAGACGCGCGACAAGCTGTGAGTCTTACCGTATTGTGCTATTGAAATATTTGTACTTACGCTCGGTGTGATGATAGGTATGAAGAGATTATGGAACGCTCCTGGAACGCCGAGAAGGGGTTCTTCGCCCAGTCGTATGAGGACCTCGAGGTACTCGACTCGGCGGTGCTTGTTATGCCACTCGTGTTCTTCATCAACGGTTAGCCCGTCTATTTTACCTACGCTGGGTTGTGTATTGATTTGGTTGACTGAAACAGCGACGGACGATCGATTCATGAGTACCCTGAAGCAGATCCTCAAGTCTCCCGAACGCGGTGGTCTCGTTGCGAACAACTTGGTGTTTAGGTACGACACGAAGTTGACGGATGATGGCGTAGGCGGCGAGGAAGGCGGTATGCGTTTATACCTTTACAGTTGGTTTCAGGTCGACTGACGTGCCTGATTCGCAGCATTCTCGCTGTGCACCCTCTGGGCAGTTGAAGCTCTCACTCGATGCGGGGCGCACGACAAGAAAATGCTGCAACGCGCCGTGTCGATGTTTGAGGACTTTTTGGGCTGTGAGTCCTTCCTATTTGGTCATGCTTGGGCGGGGAGCTAGATGTTGAATTTGGCTTGAACAGATGGTAACCACTGTGGTCTCTGGTCTGAGGAGATCAGTGCTGCTGGTGAAGGGTTGGGCAATGCCGTACAAGGGTTTACGGTGCGTCTCGTCCTTGTCTTGCCCCCTCTAGTATTGAACTAATGCGTTGGGCCAATTTGTTTGTAGCACGTCACGTTGATCTCAGCGGTATGTCACTTCCATGTCTATCACTCTGAATACTATTTCTAACGGTAAACTTTTGTTCACAGGCGTACAACCTCTCGCGCACTCTTGGGCAACTGCATTAGGTGCAAATCTGAATAAAATAATGTACATTATTGATGATTCAACCATGAATGAATTGCTAAATGCAGCCACGCGTGCGAACTTGAGATTTCAGTCAATCATTTTCATGTATTCAGGTGGATATACGACACAGTAGGAGCGCAGATACAGTTGAGAAAGAAAGCCTTGAGAAAATGAGCTGGGGGTTAATCGAGTTGGTCCGAGACGAGACGGTATGAAAGAAAGATGCAAGGATGTATGAAGAGGAAAGAAACAATGAACGAGAAGTCAAATCCAGAGATAGTACATGCAAGCCAGACAAAGCCCATTTTATAAAGTCAGGACTCTCTCGTCAGCCTTGGGCGAGAGAGAAACTAGTGAAGTCCGTATATACACAAGAACTAAAGGTATCCAAGAAGGGAAACAAGGGAAACAGGATCCAGATAAAAGAAATGCCTATTGAAGAACACAACCGTCCGATTTTGAATTCTGCTGAGTGTCTTTCTTCCAGGCCCGGCGTTCAGTCGTAGAGTCTGACTTGGCCGGACCAGGAAGATCCGAGGGGGTACGCGTGCTGGGTGCTTCAGACACCTGGCGACGGTGTTTCGGAGCCTTGGGCTCTGGTCGTTGAATGTGAGCCTTGGGCTCTGGCCGTTGGATGGAGCTAACTCGGGGAGGCATTGGTTCGGGGGTGCTTGCGGCAGGGGAAGCGGAAGCCACTGCGCTACGAAGGCTGGCTGTATAAGCTGCGCTCCCAGTGCTCGACCTGGTCTTCCTGCGGTCATCGCTGTCACGAGAGCGGGCGTCGGAGGGTGGCCGCCCAGCGACGAGCAGGGTGGAAAGATGGCCATTCACCGGCTCGGGGGATGTTGTCCGCGATGCTCGCTTCTTCAAGTTACCGACGATCTTGTTGTACGCAGACGGCGACGAGCGTAGGATGGTGTCGGGGTGGTTTGGCGGCGAAGACGACATCATGCTATAGGTTGGGCTCTGTGGCGTAGACTCGTCGTGACGCGCGCTCCTCACACGTCGCTCGCAAGGCAAATCAGCCCCCTCTTCCTCGCATCGAGTATGAACAATGAGGCGACAAAAATCGCAGATCAAAGCGTGCCTGCGTACTGGCTCGTCGCAAACGTTGCAGTTGACAGGCCTGCTAAACGAGTTGCCAGTAAATTGATGCGCAAACGAGGGCTCATCGGTCGGGTGAATGGTCAGAGGAGGCCGAATGAGAGGCGAGTGCTGAGTGTCGTCAACGGCACTTCCGTTGTAAATGCTGGCATCCATCGAATTCGCCATCTGGCGCACGGCATCGGACCGCTGGAGATCTGCGCTTACCCTGCGCAAGAACGGGATGCTATCCTGAGGCCGGAGCTCCTATAATTACTTTGAGCAAATGCGCCGAGGTTTGAGCGAGTAAAACCTACCTTGTGCGCTCCCCATTTCTGCTTGAGCCATGGGTGTTCGAAGAGAATGGCTGCACTAGGACGAAGGTCGGGATCTTTGTTGAAGCACAGCTCTAAGAAGTTCCGCAGCATAAGCGAGAATCCTTCCGGGATAGGTGGGCTCTCGTCCTCCACGATACGGAACATAACTAAGAGCGCCTGTCAGCATACGTGTGAACGACTCGGACCGATAGGCGTACCAGTCAGCCCATTGGGGATGTCTCCATACGGTGGTCGGCCGGTCAGCAGTTCGATTACGACGCAACCGAGAGACCAGATATCGGACTTGGTAGAAGCCCCCTTGAGTTCGATTACTTCGGGAGCCACTATAACACTGCGTCAGAACGCTGACACACACAGCAATAGACTGGACTTACTCCAGTTTGGAGTTCCTGCTACCTCGTTGACCTTTTCCATCGCGTGCAAATTTAACGACACGCCAAAGTCCGAGAGCTTCACATTGCCGTTTTTGGTCGTGAGGATATTGGCCGCCTTCAGGTCGCAGTGCACAACAGACGACTTGTGCAGATAGTGTAAACCTTCAAGTATCCTAATGACGTAGCTCGCGACGAGTTTCTCGTTTAGCTTGCCAAAGGCTTTGAGAGTCTGACCAAGCGACCCGTTCTCGACGTATCTGCAGTCGGTCGTTAGTACCGAGTCGGTTTAAAGTGTGAGAAACGTACTCAAGGACAATGCTCAGGTGCTCCTCGTCTTGCGCCATGCCTTCGTACTTCACGATGCTGGGATGTGACAAGCGCTTAAGCAAGTCGACCTCTTTCTTCAAGTTCTGGACCTCTTCCGGTTTGAGCCCGTCGAGGGCAAGCTGCTTGACAGCGACCACCTGGCCAGTGGTCGTATTCAACGCACGGTAGACTGACCCGAACTGCCCCTTGCCGATGCAGTCACCCAAAGACTAAGATAAATCGGTGTCAGCATCAGTCGTACGAGACACTTCAAACGTCAAACTCACATATCGAACCGCAGGCTGGCCTTCCTCTTTCACGACCAAGACTCGTCGCGGGATCTGTCCACGCACAGGTGGGGGGCTCTGCGCCAGCCTCTCCTCGCTCCTCACACCCTCCAGCATGCTCTCTATCCGTGACCTCCGAGCTCCAATTTCGTCCATCGAGCCCGGGCGGGGCTTCTGTCTCCGCTGGGAGTCAAACTCGGACTGGTGTCGACCGCGAGAGTAGTTCGGACGCTGTGGCTCCGCAGCAGCAGGCCGCTCTTCCTTTTTCTCCTCGGCGTCTTGCCGCAGCGTCTCCGAAGACGAAGGCAGAGTGGGTAGTCGAGACGGCCCAGGCCCCCACTCTGCCGATGTCCGACGTGGAAAAGGAATGGGTGGTGACTCCTTTGGTAGACTTGTTGATAGGGGGGATGGTCCTGCGAATGATGGGGACGCCCGTTGAAGCGGGCCCCGATCGATGATCTCGCTTCCCGGTGGGGTCGACCCCTTGGGGACGAGGACGCGCCTACCATTGCGGCTGGTCGGTCGACGAATCATGGGCGGCGGGGCTGCGACTGCGGAAGAGTCTGGACCAGAGGAGGGGCTGCCGTCGCGGCCGTTGAGAACGAGGCCCTCGCGAGGGGAAGGGAGCATTCCACCTTCGCCACCGCTGTAGCGCTTGCTCCGCCGAGGTACCAAGATCGGCCGGGTGCGAGCCTCCTCGGCAGACAAGAGAGGTGGCGGCCCATCTGTCCTACGCGAGGGGATAGCAATAGGCCGCAAGACCGGAGGGGGTTTCGCCTCGAGATTCGTGTTTGAAGAGTTGTCTCCGCCCATCAGTTCCTTCTGAAGTTCGTCGATCGCCTTTATATCCGTATCCAGGGCACTATCAAAGTCTTCAGGCCACTTCCTCGCCACACGTTTGTTGTTGTCGCTGTCCAGAATCTTGCCACGGCGGCGCAGCAGCAATTGTGAAGGGGCTAGGCTCGTCTCATCAGGCTCCTCGTTTACGCTAGTTAAATCAGCGGCGGCCTCAGATGACCTTCTATCTCGTCTACTCGCTCGCACGCCTGGGACAGCGCCCGAACTAGCTACGACATCCTCTGGTGGTGGTGGTGCCAAAGGCGATCGATCTGCCGTTGGATTTCCAATCTCGGACAGGTGGCTTCTCATGGCCTGGGGCGATTCGGTCAGCAAAACAGCCTGGGCCGCCTCTTTTGCTTCGGATCGCGAGAATGAGGGGATCCCGGACGACGGAGAGGTAGCTTCGGTTGTATTTGTACGCATCGTCCCGTAGCCATTCGAGCGCGAGTCCAGGAGCGACGAAAACCCCGCCGTGGACTCGGTCATCAAACTCGAGTTGGTCACGATAGACGTCGCAGATTGTCGTTGATTCGAGGAGGTGGGCGGAAGACGAAGTGGAGCGCGCAGCGGGGGTGAGTTTGATTCGCCAAATGATGACCGTATATCCGCAGACGGGCGGCGCGCTTCGATGCGCGGTTTCTCCAAAAGGGGACTAGATGTGCGCCCGCCTTTGCACTCGGGAGTCACCACGCGAGTCATCCTAGGCGAGTGGTTTAGCGTTCGTAGAACAAACGGCTTGGGGCTAGAGGGAGCGGATGGTACAGGTGACCCAGATGAACCCCTATTAGGCCGAATAGTCGAAGTCCCCTGCGCGTGCTGACTAGGTCGGTGCCCAAGCGGGATGGGCGAGCCGACCTTGGGGCCAGGGGATCGCGCCGACTTGTCCTTCCCCCTCACATCGGAGGCCGGACTGGTGGGCCGAGCTGTTGACGCCAGTTCCGGATTCGACATGACGCCCATTTGCCGATTGAGCGTTCCATATGGGCTCCTCCCTCCGTTTGTGTTTTGGGACATACCAAACCCCTCGGCCTTCTCGTCGAACTGCACTGGCTCCGTCTTGGCTACGATACGAGAGGCGCTGACAAAGAGAGTAGATTTGGCCTTGCAACCGTCGTGTATGACCACAAAGCTCTGCCGTTCTTCCTCGATGACACTCGCGAGGTACAGAAGAGTCCGTGCGACGCTACCCATCGCCTCCGGGGTGTTCTCCAGCAAGTCCTCGTCCTCGAACATCTCGTCAGGGTCAGCTCCGTAGCTCGCCGCCGCAAACCGAAAGTTCCGAATGTTGCGTGAGCCCTCTTCCTTGGTGTATACTTTGCGAATAATGTTGGGTCGTAGCTTGTTCATCAATCTGTGCGTCCATATTAAATAAATGAAACAAGCAACTCGTCAGAACAAGACTCACTGGCATAATACAACTCCATCCCGCAATGCATCTCCAAACACTCTCCTCTCCCGCTCAGCCCCACGCGACCCCGACCCAGGCGAACCCACCTGACTACCCGACACAGCGGCCCCACTCGGACCCCACACCCTCTCCGCCCGAATCAACTGCCTCAACCTCATCTCCACCTCCACCCAATCCTTCTCCTTGATATGCGGCGGCTGTCGCGCCAGCTCCTTGACCAAAAACGACGCGGCCGCACGGATTTCATCCCGGAACGGTACCGGCGCTAATGACGATATGCTGTCATTTGGTTGATGACCACGACTCGAACTTCGTGACGTAACACGGGGAGAGGAAGCGCGCCGGATGGCAGGGGGAGGCGAACTAGGTGCTGTGGGCGAGGTGGGCGATGCTGGATTGGTCAGGTTGGTGCTGGAGGGCGAGATAAGCGGGGGAGGGCGATGGGTTGGTCGAGTGGGGCTGGTCGTGCGAGAGACGGACGTAGAGGGGGTTCGTTGTGTGGACACGGTGGGAGACCGTGAGCGGACATCTGAAGAGCTGCCTGGTGGAGGTGAGGATGGCTGAGTGGTACGACGTCGTGGGTTAGGGGATGGGGAGACTGGCGAAGGGGGACGACGTGCTCGACTAGGTGTGTCGGGCGGTGGAGAGTGAATATTTTGTACTGTAGGTCGCCTAATTTTCGGCGCAGAAATAAGAGCATGAATAGAGGGCGTAACATCAGCGTCGCCAGCGAGTTCGTTCAATTGCGGCGACGAAAGAGTAGCAATACGTAGCGTCGGAGCCCTGAACGGCGTCCACCCTCGCTGCTTGTCCTTCGGCACACCCTGCGCCAGGGCAGCCTTGCTCTCGGTCCTCCTCAGTCCCAAACCCAATAAGCGCCGCTTCCCGTCATCATTCGACTCTCGGTCCCGCGCCCTCGGTTTCGAAAGCTTGACAGTCTGCTCGCCGTCTCCCGAGTTCGCATGCAAGTCCGTGCTCGAGCGTTTCGCCAATCCCGCGCGAAGCGATTCGTGAATATTCCGAATCTTTTGAAACGACTTTCCCTGGGTCGTGGACGGTGGTGTGTTCTGCTCGCGCAGCGGTCGTGTCTGGGAGTTATTCATCTTGTGAGTGCTATTAATAAGGGCGACAGCGGCCATCTGCAGGACGACTGTGAGCTCAAGACGCCAGTCGTGGAAACGAGTGCGAGGAACGTGGTAAACGCAAGGCGCAAAAGAATAATCACATACCACTTTGGTCGAATAAGATGCCGAATGGCACGACGCGTCCAAATCTGTGATCGCGCAGAACGTTGACACCAGGCTCTGATTGGAATGACGAAAGCAGGGCTAGTGGTCAGCAGTTGCTTCTGTGGCACTAGCGTATCATAGGGCGGGGTGCAGGAGCAAAAGGCGCCAGGTACGGCTAAGGGTGGTAGAGGGAGAGAGGAATTAGGATGGCAGGGGAACCGCGCCGCCCGACGAAAGCGGTGGTGGGTGCAAGAGGCGCCGAATGGACTCGAGTGCAGGTGGGAAGCTTGGAAGCTCACCTCTGGCTTCTCGTGAAGCTTGACGATGGCTCTCGATCCGCTTGACTGGGGTCGAGTCTAAGACGAGATAGGCAATACACGTGGTGATATTGCTGATCGTCAGCCACAGTTTATTAATAACAATCCTTTCAGGACAAGAAAGCTGGTGGTGCTGGTTGGTGGGACGACGAGGGTGAGGCAGTCTACGTACAGTTTACGTCGGACAGAGGTACCAAGTCGGTGACCGGGCACAATGGCGAGGATAGGACCCAGCCGGCAACCAGCGTCAAATGTCACTTGGATTGGGTGACCGATCGACGGTTCTCCACCACACCGGACCGTGTGCACTGCTTCTATTCGCTGGAGAGAAGAGCTGGCGGTACTTTACAACACGTTGCGCAACGTGCTCGAGACAGCTACAGCAGTCGGTGTCGGGTAGATTGGTGCAGGAACGACAGAAACGAGGTATTTTGCCTACGCCGCGGCGGTCGAGTTTAGGAGCGTCTCTCTTGGACCGTTCTATGCTCATGTGCTCGCAGGTCAGCCCACCCCACCAAAATTTTAGGCGGGACCCCGCCGATGCGCGCCTCACTCTCAGCGATGAAACGACTTTTGTATTCTGGGGTAATTGTGATTGTGAACCAAGCTGGCGTGATTAGTGCCTATGTAACTTGGATTAATTACAACGTCGCCAGACAGGGGTTGCAATATCACTCACTCATTTCATAATGCACATTTCACGAGGCCGAGAGTTGTGCCGGTGCGCCACGCCATGCAGCGCGTGCCTCTGCGACCAGCGATCTACAGCCCACGCTTCCCCGGACTGCCCGCAATCGCGCCTGTACTCAGATCTAGGCCACCGTCTGCGCTGCACTCGCATATTAAACGTAACTCGTGTTGCACTATACAGTTTAAGAATGCTCCCGCCCAGACCCAAACGCGGACACGTGACCGCGACACGCTCCTTCTGGAAGTTACAAGACCGACCGATTTGGGTATCTCTGCTGCGTCGAGGGTACATGTTATTCCGTAGGTGTTCCTTGAGTGTTCCTTCCTGTCTGGATGTACCGCTGCGCTAAGGATCTCCGATCTGCGTAGACTTTAGCTCCGCTTCTGGTACACATAGACCGTAGGTGGACGGAGCGTAACCCAAGTGTAACCCCTATCTGTCAGTCCTTCCGTTGATAATCGGGAACTCGTGTCAGGGATAACGAGACCAATGACGCACCTTCGTCATAGTGCGATCACGTGTGATCGTCTGATTATCAACTCCGAGGCGCTGTCCGCCAAGTGCCGACCTGCGACGACCGAGTTCATTTCACGCAAGTTGCACAGACATAGCGAACACAGCAAAATATGTCGGGATCAGCAAAGTTTACTCTCCGTTGGGGAATTCTGGCTACGGTACGTGGGCTTCTTTCTCCGTACGTTATCGCGAGGCCAGGCCATTAAATCACCCCTATTGCATGTGCCTTTTGTAGGGCGGAATCGCAGAAGCATTCGCAAAAGACCTGCTTGTGGACCCGACTGCCCGCGATACGCATGATGTTGCCCACAAGATCATCGCAGTCGGCTCGTCCTCGTCGGTCGACAAGTCAAAAGAGTTTATCACCAAAGTCGGTGCCGACTCTTCAGTCATCCCGTGCGGCTCCTACGAAGAGCTGGTGAAGATCCAAGACGTCGATATTATCTACATTGCGACACCCCACAGGTAAGTTAGGGAGTCATAAGATTTAAGTTCTGTACCGACCGACTTCTCTCAATCTCTGGCCAGCCATCACTACAAGAACGGCCTCCTGGCTCTAGAAGCCGGCAAACATGTGCTGTGCGAGGTGGGCTCCAATCCATTATCCTCATTGAACGTGTGCGATGCTATCTCTACTCACGCTCCCTTTGTTCGTCCGTTATCAGAAAGCGTGTAAGTACATGCACTCCCCGAACCGGGCCTCGAGTCGCGACAACCTACTAACTGAGCACCCAATCCCTCGCCACCACATTAGTCACTATCAATGCACGCCAAGCAGCTCATCTCGCTAAAGTCGCGACCGAGAAGAAGCTCTTCCTCATGGAGGCAGTCTGGACACGATTCTTCCCCATTAGCAAGGAAATTCAGCGTTTGATTCATGAAGAAAAGGTTTTGGGCGACATTCGGAGGGTATATGCAGATCTCTCGATGGCGTTCAAGCGCGATGCGCAGAGCCGGCTGTACAACCCCGAGCTCGGCGGCGGGGCGTTGCTCGATCTCGGGATCTACCCGTTCACTTGGTACGTCGCATACACCTTATTTGCGAGGCTTCCTGCCAGGCGTGACGACTGAGGGGTATGTTTTTGGACGACATAGGGCGTTTATGACATTATACGACCATCCGGAGAACAAGAAGACGAAGCCTATTATTACTACGAGCATAATGAAGAGTAAGCTTACGCCTGTGGATGAGACGACGTCCGTTACGTTGGTGTTCGATGAGCTTCAAGCTACCGCGCACTTGACATGCTCGATGACGGTCAAGACGCCGCAGCCCTATTGCGTAACTATCCAAGGCGAGAAGGTGGGTTTGCCGAAGGAACGCATTTTGTTTTGCCGAGCTGTTGGTTGAAATGTTGTTTAGGGTGATTTGCATGTGTCGCCTGCACCGTACCGACCTGAGCAGTTTGTGCTGAGCTTGCATGACAAGGATAAGACGGAGAAGCACTTTAACATTCCTGGGCAAGGTGTGTCTATACTCGTACTGTGTGCTGTGGTGCTGGCTGGCTGATAGGCGTTGGGTGTAGGTTTGTTCTGGGAGGCGGACGAGTGTGCGCGTCAGATTCGAGATGGGAAGCTCCAGTCTGAGAGGTATCCGCTCAAGGACAGTATCACGTTTATGGAGGTTTTGGATGAGGTGCGTAAGCAGGGAGGGCTGTCCTACCCTGGTGGGTTGGAGGACGTGAGGGACGATGCTTGAGGCGATTTGTGTAGAGTTAGATAACCAAAATGAATTGAAGAATGAAATCCCGGAGTACTGCCAGCACGCTATAATTCAGGTCTGGATTCGGTTAGACCGGCCCGTCGGGATTTGTTTACTCGTAAAGGGTCTTGAGGGGTCTCATCGACTTTACTAAGCGCCGACTAATCTCACCATGAACCGCCTCGTCCTTCGTGCTGCTACACCCACACGACATGCGGCTCGCACAAAATACCTAGCTTTACGGTCTTTCCATGCATCTCGGTTGAATCCTAAACCTCTGTCGTCAATAAATGCCGATGAGATCGCCCACTTTTCTCGTCTGTCGTCACAGTGGTGGGACGAGAGCGACGGCGCCGAGTTTGCACTTCTGCATAGGATGAATCCTGTTCGTGTAGGATGGATTGTTGAGAAGCTCCAAGAGGCGCGAAAGGACGACGCAAGAGAGGATGAATGGGCGGGGTGGAAGGAACCAGACCAGTCGAAACGAATTGACGAGACTCCGAGAACTTCACGCGCAATGGAGGGAATGAGCGTGCTGGATATAGGCTGTGGCGGAGGCCTCCTCTCCGAGGTATGTAAACACCACAAGCTTAACCACCTCGGCCGCCGTACACGCCCACACAAACTCTTTAATTTTAACGTCCTATGCGTCCCATAGACACTCTCCCGGCTCGGCGCCCGCACGACTGGAGTCGACGCCTCGGGATCAAACATCCACATCGCCACGATCCACGCTTCTGCTGATCCCGCATTTGCATCGGGGACGAACGCGCTCGAGTACCGGCACGCGAGCGCAGAGGAGCTCGTTGGGGAGGGTGCGCAGTTTGATGTGGTGTGTGCGATGGAGGTTGTGGAGCATGTTGACCAGCCGGCGGAGTTCTTGCGGAACTGTGGGAAGCTTGTCAAGGTGTGTCGATTGCTCTTTTGATTGTTCCTATATCCCCTATCATATTTTCCACTTTCCTTTTTTATGCGACTCATTTTGGCGCTGCTTCCTTTTGCCGAGGTGTACTGATGAGCCTACGACTAGCCCGGCGGACATCTTTTCATGTCTACTATCTCCCGAACACCCCTTTCCTACTTCCTCACTATCCTTATGGCCGAACGTGTCCTCGGGCTCGTCGAACGCGGAACGCACACCCACAGCAAGTATGTCAACCCTTCCGAACTCGTCGCCTTTTTCCGAGACGACCTCCACTGGATCTCGCGCACTTACGGCGGTGGCGTTGGGGAGCTCGACATTGCCGGCTGGCTTGGTTTTGGTAGACCGGAGGGACCGGTGGGTGCGCCGACGAGAACGGAAGCGGAGGTAAGGGGCGTAGCGTATGTGCCATGGAAGGGTGCTTGGGAGCTTTTGCCCAAGGGGATGATGGGCTCGGTGGAGTGCAATTATTTGTTTTGGGTTAGGAAGCCGTTGTAATCTTTTGGATTGCTGTAATGGTTTGGAAGTTGTGTAACGGGACGGCTGTTGGGACTGTACAAGGTCCTGTTAAACGGTATAAAATGCTAAAAAAAATGCTATAGCTGGTTTATAATTTGACAGTTACACTACAAATCGCGCTTGTTTGTGGTGATTTCAGACTTTGTTTTGCCTGCAACGAGCTTACCACCCGACACAATCCTAGAGCTTGGAGCACATAAGATGCTCACATTTCGGGTAGCAACCCAATCATATCGTCAAAATGTCGAAATTCGAGCGCGCCTGTTGCAGCACCCGCGCGCCGCGCGCGGCGAGGTACGCTTTGTAGACAATTCCGGCGATACTATCGTACCTGTTACTGTGGGTTGTCGTGCCAAGAATTTGGAAAGTGACTCTCAAAGTTGCTGGAATATGTTGGGAGCACAGAGCCACAGCCGTAGACAGCATATACTGTCGATTATACGGTGGCGCGAGAGGTGGCGAGTGGGAAGGACCAGCGATCACGTGGCATAACTATGACGATATGGGCCGTGGCAGGCGCCTAGTTCCCACCTGTCAGATTTAACCACATTGTTGCTTGCTGGTGATAATAAGCAGCACGTCCCGAGTCTTTCTTAGCCTCCAAGGACCACTTAGAAGATCATCATTAGATCATGTCCAGGTCTGTTACTACCCTTACCTTCACGTAAGACCATCCAGTGATGTAATTCCTTCTCATATAAAGCTTTACCGCGCGGCCGTCCCGGACGACCATCCCCATTGACTCTTCATTCCCAATTCCCACCATGACTTCCACGTCTAAATCCACTTCGTCCACCATATCTAAAGGTGGCTCAGATATCCAAACCCAAGACGGCACCATCCATGTTCAGCCATACCGACGGTCCAACTCCAAACAGCTGCGGGCCGTCATTAGCTTCACGCCTCGCAGCTCTGCCTTTGAAGCCTCTGGAGCAGACCCGTTTAGGGGGTTCTACTCACTGTTCTGGATCAGCATGTTCTTGCTCCTACTTCGCACCTATGTGAACAACTTTCTTCAAAACGGATATCCTCTGAGCATGGTGTTCGCCACACTATTTACTAGGGACGCATTAACTTTGGCTATTAGCGACGCCGTGCTTGTCACCTCGACCTTCATCTGTGTACCGTTTGTTCAGGCTCTGCAAAAAGGCTATATTCGGTACTACTACACTGGCCAGATACTATTGCACGTCTACCATGCTGTTACCTTGTCACTTGCTATTCGATGGACTTTTAATCGAGAATGGCCATGGGTGCGTGGCTCCAACTTTTGAACTGACTTTTGTTCTCACAACCGTATCAGGTCCAATCAGGGTTCTTCACTTTGCACACCTTAGTGATGCTAATGAAGACCTACTCATACGTGGCGACAAACGGTTATCTTGCCGATCTTGCCCGTACCCGCGCATTGACAGAATCCCAACTACGGAAGTCAACCGAATTGGTTGGGGGTTATGACGCGGCACTTGCTCAAGCCAAGGAGGCGAATCCCAGCCCTACTGGTAGCGCTTTCAACACGCAGTCGGCTACTCCAATCGGTACCCCCGGCTCCGAGAAAGACAACCAACTCAACTCGAGTAACTTGCGTCACCGAGTGAGCGTTACTAGCGCAGCCAGCAAGGAGGGGACTGTTTCGGCTCAGCCTAATACGTCTTCGTACTTTCCTGCGAGCGACGTACCGCCACTGGCGTCTCACCCGCTGTGTACACACCCGTCATCGAACATCGCCGTATTGGCGGAGAGTTTGACCCAGATGGATATGGAGCTTACGTCGACTGGGAAGGATCGAGTCCGGTTCCCTAATAATGTCTCGTATTTCAACTTTTTGGATTTCCAGATGGTTCCGACGGTAAGTTATTTCTTTCACAAAACGAACGTGGACTGACGCACCCAAATGTGTTGGGTAGCTTTGCTATGAACTTGAATACCCCCGTACCGAGCGGTTCGTCTTATTGGCCTATCAAACATTTCTCCCTTGACTGACTCCTACTTTGATAGGATTCGCCCGATGTACGTTTTCGAAAAGACAGTTGCAACATTCGGCACCTTTACCCTACTATACACGATCACTGAACACTACATCATCCCTCTTACACCTACACCTGAACAACCATTCTGGAGGTCCATGATAGATCTTGCACTTCCCTTCATGGTGAGCGCTCACGTTACTCGTGCCTCACGACCATATCGTACTTATCCGTGACTCGCTAGCTATCTTATCTTATTCTCTTCTATATCATTTTTGGTAAGTACATGCGTTTTGCTTGCGCGAGCGCCTGTTCTGAAATGGCAATATGTAGAATGTATCTGCAACGGGTTCGCAGAGCTGTCCTGGTAGGATAAACTCTATATGCTATCAAGCGCGCATAACGAGATGCTAACCCCTTCCTAGTTTTGGAGACCGGGAGTTTTACCAAGACTGGTAAGCTTTCACGACCTACCGAACCGAACAAACCACTAACATCCCGATGATTCCCCTCTCCCCTATCAGGTGGAACTCGACCTCGTTCGACGAATACGCACGCAAATGGAACAAACCGGTACATGCGTTCTTGCTTCGACATGTATACCAGGCCTCGCTCTCGTCGAAGAAGATCTCAAAGTTATCTGCGACCTTTATAACGTTTTTGTTATCGGCGCTCGTACACGAGCTTGTTATGGCAGTTGTGACAAAGAAGATCAGGGCGTATCTGTTTGTTATGCAGGTTCGTCTCCTCTTCCCAACCTCTCTCTTTCCAGCTTGGATACGAATTAACACTGGGGTATGGTTCAGATGTCACAAATCCCGTTGATCTTCGTAGGCCGGCTGCCAATAATCAGGAGGAACAAGGTCCTTGGGAACGTGCTCTTCTGGATTGGGCTCATGGCTGGGTTCCCGATGCTCTGCGTTGCGTATTGTGCTTATTGAGCGTAATCAAAAAGGATTTATCGACCGAGACTAATATGCCTATTTATGGATGTATACAAGTAGAATTAGTCTAGTGCTATTTATGCGATCAGAGCAAAGATAATCTATCACGTTTTACTTTGCCCTGTCACACGACAAATAATTCAACTGAGCAAATGAACAGGTGCTTCTCCAACAGGGCTTCAGCCCTCAAAGGGTCCGGTGACACACTCTTCGTGTGATCGTTCCCCAGACGCGCACCACCACCGCAGGTGGCTCATAGCGCGTTGCGATGTTTTGTATCGCTCGGCGTCTTTCTCAACCGCATGCTCGGGAGTTTGTACGCAATGCTTCAGTCTTGAATTCTAGATCAGTTCCTTTCATTACACACCCGTCAGCGGCGTTGAGGCACCTCGCGCCTGGCGTTCGTACTTTCGCTACAACAAGACGGAACACCCAGCTCCCCATTCACTCATCTCCTCCGCCCCCTCCATCCTCGCCCGAGCCGAAGGATACCAAACCAGCTCTACGCGAGAACATATATACCATCCCAAACGCGCTCACCGCTTCTCGTATCCTCTCATGTCCTGTTCTCGGATGGGCGATCCTTGAAGGAAGATATGGAATAGCGTCTGGGATTCTGCTCTATGCTGGTGTTACCGACTGGGTGAGTTTTCTCTTTCTCTTTTGTGAAGGGGGGAGGTACTGATGAAGTGTGTAGGTTGACGGCTATATTGCTCGGAAATGGAACATGCGAACTGTACTGGGGACGATCCTTGACCCTGCGGCGGACAAGACCTTGATGACGACGTTGACTATCACGTTGGCTATGCAAGGACTTTTGCCAGGTGACCTATCCACCCTCACACTCCCGCCCCTTTTATAACTTACCTTGAGTGTTACAGTTCCGCTTGCTGTCATAATTTTAGGCAGGGACGTCCTCTTGAGCTTCTCAGCATTTTATTATCGATACATCTCATTGCCTCCTCCGGTAAGTTTACAGGTTTAATTTCGTGAATATGTGCTTATCCTGGACCTGTTTGAAGAAAACGTTCGCGAGGTATTGGGATTTCGGGATCCCCTCTGCTGAGGTGCGACCGACGGATATTAGCAAGGTGCGTTGTTTTGCTTTTCTAAATGGATATTTACTGACTCGCCGTTTAGTTGAATACCGTTCTGCAGCTTGTTTTGATGGGAACTACAACCGTAGCTCCCATATTACCCTTAGATCTCAGCTTGCAACTCCTTGCGCTCCAGTAAGTCAAGTAGAAATACCAATCACCCAAACACTCACACTCCCACAGGTCAACTGTCGCAGTAACAACAATTTGGAGCGGCCTGAGTTATGTGTTTTCTAAGAACGCAGTCAAGATCTTGTCATCACCTAAGAACGGTTCACCAAAGCAGTAATGTACTATTAATTGCACAGGCTTTCACCATAACAACGAATAATATACAATCAACATCAAGTTAACTCGAGACAAGACAAAGCGTATTGTACAATCACTATCAGACGAGGCAAAACAAGACGGAAATATATCTATGAGCGACTGGGCACGGCCCTGCGACGTCGAACCTCTTCGAGAGCTTCGGTGATCGCGGGCTTCATCCTCCGCTTTTGTCGCCAGTCTGCGCTGAGACGTCTATACTGGGCGTTAGTACTTGAGATGGGGATGTGAGCTGAGATGCAACGTACTGTGCTCGTGCAATAAAGAGCACCAGGCTGGCGACTCCCTTCAAAGTCTTCCTCCTCCTCGCAGCAGGCTTTTCCTCAGGGAATCCAGGTTGAGCGATTACACGCTGAATATTTCCTTCCCTATTGGCGCCAATCAGCACTGAACCACACCACCTCAAAAGTGAAGTCACTTACAACTTAGCGTATACGCCTAGCACATGGAGCAAGTAGACCTTCTGATGTGACACGTCCTGACGCAGCAACGACTCGCGGTAGAACTTGTCCTTGAGGTACCGGATTTGCACCATGAGGCCCTTGCACTCCTTGTTATGCATCTTTTTCATACTTTCCACCAGCTCGGGTTTCCTAATGTAACAAGTCAAACGATCAACAAGACTCCAAATCGAGAGAAAGAAAAGCGCATACATAGCTGCACCGTGATCCTTCAAGCGTAACTGCAGCTGTCCAGCCGCGTCCTTCGCAGATTGCAGCTGCTCAGTCAAGACCCGCATCTGCGCCTGTGCCTGAGCTCTCGCACGCTTCTGCTTATCCTTCTCGCGTCCGTTTTCTTCAACTCGCTCCAACTTGAGTTGTTCGATGTCGTTACCAAGCCGCTCTGCCTCGGACTTGACTCGTTTCAGTTCAGACTGGAGCGATTGCACAACGCGCGTAGCCTCGGTCTGCGCCCCGCGCGCCATTTGTACGGCGTTGGACATGGCTTTCATGCCTGCTTCCCGCTCTGAGAGGAGTTGGCGTAGAGATTCAACCTCGGTGACTTGCATGTCGAGGTGGTGTTGGCGTCTCTCGTGTTCGGCCTGCGTATCTGCGTTGCGTTGGCGAAGAGACTCGGCGCGCTATAGTAATGTAAGTACTTGTCTCGTGTTATGATACGCAATGGATAAGCTTACCTCTGTAATTTCAGCAAACTTCTTCTGCAAATTTTGGTGGTCGCGGACAAGGATCTCGCGCTCCGAACGCAAGTTGTCGATTTGCATATGATTCTCTTGCAGCCTTGCCTCAAGGTGTCGGGCCTTGGTTTCAGCGATGGCATTGCCTGAACAAAAGGAATAGAGGGTCAAAACACTGCATGGAGGCTTGAGCAAGAGAAACCAACCCCTCAACTCCATCTCGAGCTCCCGGTTGTTACTCTTGAATCTGTCAAGCTGAGCTTTGACTGAATTCATATCCTAAAATCATGTACCACGTTAGCATCAACCAATCCTCAAGTACCCAATAACTCACCTGGTTCGTTCGTTCCAACTTGGCAAGCACATCTGTCTTATCTCGTGTCGCACGGAGATGTTCAGCAGCCAGTGACCGCAGTTTGCTCCTCTCCGCACGCAATTCCTCCTCAAGCTCTGAAATCGCGCTCTTCGCCCTGGCCAATTCCTATACGCAATCTATAAATGCCGGCCCAGAACAATCAGTGAAAGGTCGGACGTACCATATCAGCCAGAGCCCTCTCGCGCTCCTTCTCATCCTTGATACTCTTCGCAGCCTCAATCGCACGTTTCCGCTCCTGGTCCACCGCGCGCTTCATCTCAGCCTCGGCCTGACGCGCCAATTCAGCTTCTTGTCGGCCTGCATCTCGGAGCGCGGCGTTCTCTTGTCCTAGTTTGTGCCACTCTGCACGCAGGCTTTCGAGTTGGGTATTTGCGGCTGAGAGTGCGGATTGGAGGTTGCGTGAGGTCTTGGTTTCCGGAGTTGGGGGCTCGGTCATTAGGTCGTCCAACAAGCTATGGGGCACCTCAGTCATGGCACGCATATACAAAGCAAGAAGGCTCACCTCGGCGCACTCGTCTCGGCCCATTGGGCGACGGCAGATGCATCGAACCGCATATGACACTTGGCGCACCGACACCTCTGCAGCTTCTTGATCAAGCGCTCTTCCCTCCTTCCAAGACGGGCCAACTCGCGCTCGAGGCTCGTAATCTTCTCCCGAGCGAGGTACAAACTCTTAGTCAAATTGACAGTCCCAGCACCCGCTTCTTCGAGTTTGTCGAGCTTCTCGTCGATGCTCTCGTTCGCCTCGGCCAGGCGCGCGTCAACTTGGAGAAGTCGGGCGTGCAGCGCTTCAGGATCCGTGAGAGCTTGCATCGTGGTCTGGTTGAGCCATGAGGGCTGAAATACCCGCTGTTAGTCAACTTCGAATCGAAACAAATTTATATGCTCACATCTTTGAGGGCTGACCCAGGGGTCTTCGGCGTCCTCAAGTTCATCATCGCTACCCGACCCAACGGCGTCCCCTGAGCCATGTTTACAGAGAACGACCTCTTCCCAGGCGTACCGTCTCCAATGCTACCACTAGCGTTGAGTGCAGCATTACGCATGACCTGTATGCGCTCCATCAACATCTCCTTCTCCTTCTCTAACTGCTCGATCCTCATATCCTTCGCCTTGGTCAACACAGCTCCAGCGGGAGATTCAGCCGTCAACCTCGCAATATCGCGATGCGCATCGTCTAGCTGGGTCTCAAGCTCCGAAACCAGTGCTTCGTGTTCATGTAGCGGGATACGGTCTTCAGCCTCGGAGCGGTTTCGGGCAGAACGGTCTGCAAGAAGGTCGGACCGTTCGCGTTCAAGAGAAGTAACGCGCCCTTGGAGAGACTTGAGTTGTTCTGCATCGTCGAGAATGCGATTCTCCGCATCTTCGAGGGCAGTCTCCATTTGCGAGACTTGTCGGAGAGCTTCGTCCCGCTGATGCTGCAGCTCGTCCTTCTCCTCCAGGGTGTCTTCGTGCATCCGGACAGCGCTATCCCGTTCACGCAAGGCGTCGTCCCTCTCCCGAAACGCAGAGTCTCTCTCATGAGCAACCTCGTCCCGTTCTCGAACCAACGCATCCAACTCCTCCAGTTCTTTCTCCATCCCCTGGACCTTCCTCTCCCACTCCACCGCATCCCCTTCCAA
This sequence comes from Ceratobasidium sp. AG-I, assembly GCA_015039395.1. Classification (NCBI taxonomy): domain Eukaryota; kingdom Fungi; phylum Basidiomycota; class Agaricomycetes; order Cantharellales; family Ceratobasidiaceae; genus Ceratobasidium; species Ceratobasidium sp. AG-I. The sequence goes on along the minus strand of MU132158.1, from coordinate 174,273 downwards.
GGATTTCACCCTCTCAACGGCCTCCGCTGCCCCAAGCTGCTCGTTCCTCAACGCAGCCCTCATATCCCTCAACTCAGCCTTCAACGTCCGCCCCTCTCCGCCCAGCGCCGCGACCTCCCCGGTCAACCCCGTTACCTCTTCCTCCAACTTTGCGCACCGTTCCCGTTCTAACGCTAGTTCCTCCTCGTGGGCCTCGAGCTGATGACCCTCTTGGCTCCGATCAACTAGTCGTTCGCGTAAGCGAGCTGCCTCCGACTCGCGGTCCTTGAGCTTTCCTTCGAGCTTCTCGATGACTTTTTGCACGCCCGCCTCCAGTTCGGCCATTTGGTGGTTGCATTGTTCCGTGACCTTCACGACTTCCTCTCGAGCAGCAGTCGCGTCCGCCTGTGCAGCTTCCACTTCAGCACGAAAAACATCCACCTCGGTACGCGCAGCTTCGGCGTCGTTGAGGGCAGTAACGAGTTCTTCATTGAGGTCATCCACAACCTCAATATCCGGGTCCCTCTCTCCAAGATCTTCAACGTCTAGATCGATCTGAGCTCCACCGAAGAGCGATCCCTGGTCCACTTTAACACCCCTCGCACCTAGCCTCTCGATCAACTCTAAACATGCCTTCTTCAAAGCCACAATGTCATCCTTGTACATCGCGTTCTCGTCCGAAAGATGCTTGTTCAGGCTCTGCAAGTACACCCTCAACTTACGTTGGTCGAACTCCCCGCCTCCACCTCGCGCATGCGAAATGGCGTCGAACGAAGCATTGACTTGTCGGTGAATGGCTAGGTCGTGGGACGAAGCTGTAGAAACAAAGCTCGAGCTGCCAACTCCACCTCCGGGGGTCATGTGCGCTTCGGCTATACGACGAGCGGCGGGAGTCTGGAACTTTCCGCGCGTAAATGGGGTGGTACCCTTGGGGCGTAAAGTAGGGCGGGGAGCAGAGTTGACGACTTGCATCATAAAGGACCGACTGAGTTTGGCCGACCCAGGAGCTGGGCGTGGCGTCGCAGAAATACTCCCATCGAGTCCATGGCCAGGCGTTTGGGGAATCGGGAAACGAGGGCGTTGTTGAATAGGAGCAGAGGAAGGGGCGGGTGATTCAGTCATAGCGCGACGAGTGGAATTGAAGGCTTCTACAGGAGCAGGAGCGGGTGTTTCGCTCGCAGCACGTTGACCAGGAGAAGAACGAGACCTCGCAAGCGAAGGGGGAGCTGAAACGGAATCGTACGTAATTTCGCTCTCGCTCGCTGGAGGAACGGCACTAGCAGCGCGAGGGCTGGGCCGGGCGCTCAGACGACTTTGGGATAGCGAGTGCGTAGAGCCAGATGCAGCAGGACCATCGCGAGAGCCTGATTGTTCCCGACTATTGTCCTTAGAAAGCGAGTCGTATGAAATGTCGCGTTCGCTATCCAGGCTCTGGGCGACACGTGAAACAGGGTGAGAAGCAGGGCGGGAGGCGGGGACCGAGCTTCGACTGCGGTCTGAGACTGAGCCGTAGGATGCGTCGCCTTGGGCAGGGCTTAGCGGGAGACGTTGGAGGGTGGGCGTATGTTGGGACGAAGCAGAGGTAACTGAGCGAGGAGAATGGGTGAGGGCGGGTATTGGGGAAGGTGCTTGCATAGGAATGCGTGCACGAGGAGAAGGTTTTATGTGGGCTGACAAGTTAGCAGAACGACGAGTGAGGTCCTAACATTCGGTCAGGGACACTGCATGGGAACACAGCTGCCAGTACTCACTGCATCGCGAGCTGAAACCTGGGAGTCGTTGTAGATATCCTTCAAAGATTTATGAGTTGCAGGCGCCCGACTTGAGGTTTGGCTGAGATTCGGCGAGCCCGCGCGACTAACAGACTCCAACGCATCGGTCAGCGACATAGATAAATCTTCCTCGTCCTCATTTGCCGGCGGCAAGTACTCCTCAGGAAGCGAATCATGACTGATTTCGCGAGAACGGCCCGAAGAAGAGGCGGAATGAGAGTGATCAATATGAATAGGCATGCGAGCGGTGGCCTCGCCGGCAGATAGGGGTGTAGACATTGCGCGGATCTTGTTGGGACGAGGAGTTGGAGTATATGTCGAAGGAGGTTTCGACTTGTTGGGAGTTGGGTAGTACGCTGAATGCTGAATAGACACGGCTTCGCTCTCGTCTGGGAACCCAGAGTCTTCGAACCCCGGCATCGAGGGAAGTGACGGCAATTCCTCATCTTGGGCTTGTTCAATCCTCGCCCAGATACGAGACGGAGTCTCAAGGCGCATCGCCATGGCTAATGGTGTATTCTGTTAATTTAAGTGCAATGAATTACTTAGCAACTTGCCTTTGACCTCTGGTGTTGTTGGCGCGTGTCCTAAGTTTGTTCAACGCGTCCTCAGAGCACGTGACCACATCCACCTCGGTCCGCCTTTGATAAGCCTGACGCTGGTCAATCAGCACAGATGTCCGCTCAACCATGTTAACAGCTGCCACAAAAAAGTGTTTAATTAGCTCAGTTTACTTGCGTCGTTGCTTCTCTTCGCGTCGGGCTGTTATATATCCTACTACTGGCAATCCCCCTGAGGTCCTATCTATATCAAAAGTATCTGCATTGCCCGAGGATGTGCCTGTCAATCATGTTGGTGTCAGATTCTTACTTTCACCAATCAACCCAGCCGATCTGAATGTTGTACAAGGTAATTTACTCAATGGGACCGCCATGCAATTGTTTCTATTCTGATATTAATACTTTGGATAGGCTCATACCCCTCTAAGCCTGAAATCCGACACGATTTAGGGACCCCATCTCCATCATTCATAGGCGGGAATGAAGGCCTTGCAGAAGTCCAACGTGTAGGAAAAGGCGTTGATAACCTATCCGTAGGAGATTGGGTGATCATGGCGAAACCCCAGTCAGGAACTTGGTCATCTCATGCATACGCAGATGCCAAGGATATAATTCCTGTAGACAAGCGGGTTGGAGAAACTCGAGCGGCAACCATGACAGTGAGCGTTTATTTTCCTACAGGTTACAGGTGATATCAAAAACTCGTATCTAGGTGAATCCCCCTACGGCCCGTGGGATGCTTTCAGACTTTCGAGATCTATCAGAAGGCGACTTTGTAATCCAGAATGGAGCAAATAGTGCAGTTGGCCAAGCGGTGATCCAGATTGCTGCCGCGCGTGGGTTACGTACCGTCAATATTGTCCGAAATAGGTAAATTATTTGAGCAATTTCAACGTAGCTCTACTGATTTGTCTTCACTATGCTTAGACCGAACCTCGACGAACTCAAACAACACCTAACATCACTGGGGGCAACTCATATTCTTACCGACGATGAGATAAACGATAAAGCTACTCGAGGAAAAGTAAAAGAATGGACCCAAGGGAAAGTTCGTACCAACCAATATCTTACCTTATATGCGCTTTCTGACTTATCTCTCCTCGAATAAAAGGAAATCAAGCTCGGGCTCAATTGTGTTGGTGGAAGGACTACTAGTGTAATGGCTGGCTACCTCGGAAAAGATGCTGCCCTTGTTTCGTATGGAGCAATGAGCAAGTCTCCGCTGTCCCTGCCAACTAGTTTGTTCATATTCAAGGTCTGTCAACTAGTGTGGATTACCCGGAACTTGCGCTGATTCATTTGCTCTTGACCATGCAGAATCTCACTTCTTACGGATACTGGCAAACCCGATGGTAAATACTAATACCTAGTTCGCTAATGCCTGCGAGCTAACCTCTTCTATCCCGATAGGTATGAGTCGCACTCCTCAGAAGAGCGCCAGTCGATGCTACGCGAAATCACAGATCTCATGCTCTCGGACAAGGTATGTCCAAGTTGCTTAGCCGGGTCTGCCTTGAACTTAGCGATTGTCACCACGTAGCTCAAAGCTCCAGAACACGAAATCCTCAGTATAAAGTCAGACTTGTCTGATGAAGCAGCAACACAGTCACTGCGAGACAAGCTGGAGCAGATCGATGCTGGTCGATTTGGCAAGAAGTTATTGCTGAAGTTTGAGTGAATTGAAGTTGAGCCTTTTGGATCATCGTGTCAATGCTTAAAAACGTGCGCATATACAGACACTAGAACCTGCACTTGCATCCCACAAGATATTCAGTTTGATCAACGACGCAACAGCATTGAGATAAATACACTGTACAAAGGCCCAATCACAGCAAGCACCACCACACAACTACTCTACATTAATTAATATCAAAACTGATAAAGCCAGTGAGCAACTCGAACAGGAAAACATAAACCACAAGATGCCAGCATATGAACAGAACAGCATAAAAAGGAAAGCAGCTAAATTAAAAGGGTGAAATAGCATCCGCATTGATAAATGTTGGTTGAATTTAGTCAAGCTGGGGGGCAGCTTGTTGGTTGCGCCTGTTACGACGAAGGATGATCGATCCCATAGACGACAAGGTCGAAATCTCACGCCTAAGGGGAGTGGGGACTTGGGTAGGAGCAGGCGTAGGCACCGGCGTAGCAGTATCGTTGCTTCCCCCAGCAATAGCATTGATAGCAGCCTGGCGAGACCGGCTTGCCTGGCGCTGCGGCCTCAGAGCGGCGGACCTGGCTGGGGCCTTCTGACCACGGAGGCGGGAAGAGCCAGCGATGGGACGGGCAGGCGGAGCCTGGGTGGGCTGGACAGTGTTGGAGACAACAGTGGTGATGGTGGTGGTGGAGGACTTGCGAGAGACGGTAGTAGTCGTGGTGGTGCCGGGGACAGCGTCGATTGACTAATGGGAGAAGGATGTAAGCATACAGGCAACGGTTGAACGGAAGATGTACCCACCATAGGGGGAGCAAGACCAGTGGCCTTAACAGCGGTGGACCGAGTAACGGGGACCTTCACACCAGGAGCCGTTCGCATCTACGCCGACAACAAATCAATCAGCGACTTACTCCGGTAGCCACAACTAAGACACTCACGGCTTTAGCACGTCCAGCGCGCAAGGCAACCAGCTTCTTGGTTCTCTCAGCACCCGCTCCACCCGAGCCCGTAGCCTCGTCAGAATCGCTGTCGCTCCCATCCAGTAACGCGACCTCAGACACCTTCCGCCCCAACGTGCGCGATTTGATCTTCGGTGCAGGCTCCCTTGGGCGCTTGAACAGCGCAGCATGACGATGCGACTGTGCACGCCTATCCCAGGCTCCAGCCTCGTCTTGCGACTCCGAGTCGGTCGAACCAGCCATGTCTTGGTCGCCTTCACGTGGGACGAGGTTAGACGGAACAGAAACGGGGGAGTGGTTGGGTGGCAGATGGTCTAGGACAGGCTCGGAGGCGTTGATATCCAAGGCGGTAGAGTCGGAACGACGGAGAGCAGGGAGACGGCGTACGTGCGTGTTCTCAATGTCAACACGAGCTTGTTTGGCCGGCTTAGCGGGTGAACGCTCGGCTTCAAGCTGTCTGCAGAAGGAGGAAAGGGGGTCTCTTGCGTGACCATCACTGTCGCTACTCGAATAACGACGTTTGAGAATACGGCCCCAGGGGATATAGGTCGACATAATGGAGTAGAGATTGGGTAGTAGTGTTGGGGCGGGGGTTCTGCTAGGTTTCTGGAGGAGAGGTGGAAGTGAGTAACAGGACGTAGTCCTGAAATTGCCACCTTATATACCCGCCAAAGCTGATGGTCCACCTCTCATCACTCACCGCGCGTTGTGATCGGTCCAAGCACCCAGTGTTTGGCCACAATTGAACCAGCTAGTGAGTATAGCTCTCGTCAACACACTGCTGCTATGTTCTCATGGCCTATCCCCCCCTCAACCGCACAGAACCGTCGATCGCCACCTCCCGCACAAGGCAATACGACTAATTGTTTCATTTCAGCACAGCAAACCACTCACAGTCCAAGATACGTGAGAGCTCATCGGTTCTAGCTTCAGAGCTAGACGGTCCAAATAATGGTCAAACCGCATATAACCAGCGTCAATTGTTTGTTCCCTTGTTCGGCGCTTAGCGATCGAGCGCTTTCCCAGACCAGACGGAGCTTAAAATGTTCCCGTGTTTATTGTATGTTTACGCACTATTTACATCCTTTGTGTCCTAATCCGTCTCGTCCCAATTCCAAGTCGACTCCAAACTGAAACCTGAAACCTGACGCCGGACTGGTCTATTATTCTTGCAACTGGACGTACGCGGCCGGGAACAGCCCGGTCTCGCCACTCGCCGTCGTCCCGCTCCACCAATCTTCGCTAATAGAGGTATCAACCTGGAGAATCTGCTCGCCTTCCTTGAACGAGATTTCGTTATCTTCGGTCGCTTCGTAGTCGTACATGGCCGTTGCGACAACGCCATGATCTTCAGGTTCGGGCTCAAGAGCGGCTGGGCGGGGAGGCGCGGGAGGCGGCGTAGGAGCGGCTGGGGCCGCTGGGGGAGGAGGCGGTGGAGGCGGCGGTGGAGGTGGAGGGGGAGCCTACAGGAACAGGGTGCTGTTACGACTTTGTCTGAAACATATTTTGCATGCACGTACCTCGGCTTCCTCTGCCTCCGGCTCTGGTTCCGCCTCAACTAGTCCGACGTATGTAGCTACATTCTTGGTCAGTATATTGTCCTTCTTCAAATTGTTGGAGTTTCAGCTCACCAGGGAAAAGTCCAGTTTGGCCCTGCGCATTTGTTCCTTGCCACCAGCCTTGAGAAACATCATGTAAGATATAGCTATCGAAGCTAACGTGCTAGACGCACCTTCGTCAACCATCTCGATATCAGTAATACGTTCGCCTTCAGCAAACGAAATCTCATTCTCTTCGCCAGCCTAGCAAAGACGATCAATGAAGTGCCCTTCAGCTCAACAATAACTGCAACTTACTTGATACTCGTACGCTGCAACAGCTTGTTGGCCTTGGCTTTGGGTTACACCCATAGCAGCTGTCTGAACACAAACCCAACACAATTGGTTCCCAGGGACTCAACGTTGTCTCACTGTTACTGACCTTCTGTGTGATTTCTTCGACCGGAGAAGGTTCCCTAGGAGGCGGCGGCGGAGCAGCTGGGGCAGCTGGCGGCGGCGGTGGTGGTGGTGGAGGCGGCGGCGGAGGTGGTGCAGCTAATAACCATTCAATATCTACGAGTACCTCAGACATACTGTCACTCTTACCTTCTTCTTCCCACTCGGGTTCAGGTTCAGGCTCCGGGGCGGGAGCAGCTACAGGACGAGGAGCAGTAGGTGGGGGTGGAGGTGGGGGCGGGACAGCTATTGTTTCGGTAGTACCAGGTTAAATCAGAACGACGTAAGGTTAATGCAATGAAAAGTACCACGTACGTGAATCATATGCTTCTTCTGCCTCGGGCTCAGGTTCAGGCGCTGCTTCGGGCTCTGGCTCTATTTGAGTCGTCGCTAAAGCGACGCCAGCGCCGACAGCCACTGCTCCGACGCCAACAGCTAATGCGGCCCGACTGAGCGACTCTTCCTCTTCTTCCTGTTGCTTCCTAAGAGCTTGGCGTTGACTCCACGTAAGCCCTGCCCCCGCACGCGCAGGTGGAGGAGGGGCTGCCGCTGGCTGTTCTTCAGCCTGGCGAGCAGCAAACGGATTAACGAGTTTTTTCGGCTTGGGCAAAGAAACTGGAGTATATGCGGTGCCGACAGGCATAATTCGGTCATCCTCGGCGGGCTTGGGAGGTGGTGCCGCCGCAGCGGGCGCAGGCTACGAGTTATTTAATTAAGATACGAAAGCAAAGAAGAAGAAGAAAAGAACGTACCGCAGGAACTGGGCGGGCTGCAGCCGGAATACTAGGCGGGCCTGAAGGACGGGTGGCCACTGGAGGAGGTGGGGGAGGAGTTGACACTGCCGGAGCATCCCATAACGGAGCCGCAGCTGGTGCACTTGGCACGGGACGGGGAGCTGATGGTACAGGGGGCTGCGGTGTAGAACGAATATTCCCCAACTCTTCACGCGCAGGAGTATAAGCTGTCCCCTATAGGCCAGTACGGTCAGAACATCGAGTTTGGCTAGGGAATGCTAGACTCACCACTTTGCCAATCACGTCTGGCTTGGCATTCTTCCGAAGGCCCGAAATGTCTGGTGCTCCCACTGGCTTATAAGAGGAGCCCACAGGAGCAATCGGGTCTGGGCGCTTGGGAGCCTCTTTATGGAACGAGTATTTAGCACCAGAAGCATCGTTGACTTTCTTCATGATCAGTGAGGGCGAAACGTCAGCCTATTGATTTAGAAACAAATATATCAGTTAGATGTCAGCAAATCAATCCTAGGTGCACATACTTCATTACGAGCGTTGACAACAACGTGGGTTCCTTTCAAGAAAGCAGAAACAGCACTCGAGTGCGTGTCTAATCATTCAAAGTTAAAAGCGATTCAACCTACGAAACGTAAAACTCACGGAACAATCCTTTGCGAGACTCGGGCACTCCGTCACCGCACCACTGCAGAGTAATAACACAACTCACGGATCAGTAAACAAGAAAATCAACGATTGAATCGGACCCCAACGCACGTTGATTTGAACAAACTTGTTCAGTTGACTCTACATCGAATGTCAAAAGGAGTTCAGGGTAAATAGTAGAAGTAAACACGTACATTTGGATCCGTTACTCGGACAAAGGCATACTATAACAAGCGGTTCGTTATCGCTGAGGGCGAACTACGCCGAATATCAGACATACCTGCATACTGATCCAGGTCCAAATGAGATAGAGTAAAAAAGAAATAAACACAAAATCTTACCGGCCATCAGAAAACTCCTCTTCCAACGCGTCCAAACCTCCTGAACCAGTATCCTGAACCTTTAGGTCGTTCGAGCCTTTGTGTTGACACTTAGACTTTGCTCATTCGAGGCGCGATATAAACAACTCACCTTTTTCATAGGTAAACAGAGCCCAATCAGTGTTCGGATCTCCATTAAGCACGGCTTGATAGGCAGTTAAAAGATCTCGTGAGGCTAAGTTCACCCCTAGCGACATTGTGGTGGTTGAGGGCGGTTCCCAGGACGGAGGCTGTGCTACGTCACCTCACGTGAGCGCGATAAATGAGTACGTGGCATCTTGTGGCTGTGTAAGGGTGCATGCGGGGGAGGCACTTGAGTCCTGCCACGTCTGACCCTCGGCTCGCCCGACTATAAAGGCGGGAGACGTGTCGTGCAGTCTGGTTTCCCTCCACGTCATCCTAGCTACCTCTTTCTCTTTCGACGTAAACCGATCTACTAGATATGTTGACTTATGTTCTTCCTTTACTAGGCTTAGCCCACATTGCTCTTGCTGGAATGTATCCTAAAAACGGAGCAGTGAAACAGATCAGCGCGGCTGAATGGAAGAAGGCAATGAACGAGGAGGTTAGTGTCTTGATTCATTAAACTCAACACCGATTAACGCTTTCAATTTTGTAGATCACTGCTGTTACAGCATTCGTAGCTCCTTGGTGTGGCGTAAGTGCCCAGTCTACTCAGCGCAAAATATAAACTCACAACTAGTCTTTAATTAGCACTGCCAAAAGTTAACACCGGAATTCAGCAAAGCCGCTGAATCCCTGGCCGGTATTGTGCCCTTCTACGCTATCGACTGCGATGCGGAAGAAAACAAGCCGCTTTGCGGCGAACAGGGGGTAAAGGGATTCCCGACCATTAAAGGATTCCCGAGAGGAAAGAAGGGCGTTCCTCATGACTATCAGGGAGAGAGGACATCAGGCGGGCTCGTCGATTTTGCGACGAGCGAGGTTCCTGCTCGGGTTAAGACCTTGAAGGGCGCTCCTGCGGTTGAAAAATGGGCCAAGTCCACGGTACGATCGCTGGTTGATTTAGTAGTACTAAACACTTACTTTTTTTGAATAGGAACCAACTCTACCACACGTTCTACTCCTCACTAAACAACCGAAACTTCCCGTATTATGGAAAGTACTCGGTTGGAGGCATCATAAACAGGTCTCTTTCGGCGCAACGAAAGATGAGAAGGGCGAAATCATCAAAGAGTTGGGAATTGATGCTCCTGCGGATGGCAAATCGAAAGTCCTGGTATGGGCACCTGGCGAGACCAAGCCTACGTTATACGATGGTAAGGAATATACATCAACAAACTTTAGGAGTAATCTAACTTGTGGCTCTAGGTGTTCTCAAATTCGACCCCCTACACAAATTCCTCAAGACACTCACCGACAAAACACACGCCGAGCTTTAAATATTGATTAAATCTCGCTATCTATCTCCTCACTCTACGAGTTGAGTCGCTTTATAGTTGTTTCTACGGGGTTTCTTGTATGCATCTGGATGGATTTTATCATGTTCAACTAGATCCGTGCAATGAATGTACATTTCGCGTTATTACGCTCTACGTCCATGAGCTTGCTCAAGAAGACCCAAGCGATGAATCAGTTGTATCTCTTAATTGACTAGGACTCTCGTCTAGTTTTTGAGATACTATTCCGAAATCCTAAAAATTATCTCGGCCGCCTTATTTATCTCACTATAACAAACTTTTGATTGAATCGAATCATTACCATCATCGACCCCCACTCCAGGTAGTTCAACCAAAAAACGGCAACTATATGCGCACTCTATCTCCCCACAATCAGTCTTTACAAGGCTCGAGCTATGCTAGAAGGCAAATCCCACGCACTGAGTATAACTGCGGATCGAACTTGCTTGCTTTCAAAATAACAGCAAGAGGCCGGTTAATTTGCATATAGCCAGAAGTTTCTGATGCATGGGATCTCAAGAGCACATCAGCTTGGACAAATATTACGCTCTCGTTTTTAGCTCACCATTCCAGTACGGTTTATCTTAGGGGGGTCTTATCTCAACGCTGGGGTGGCTGATGGAGCTGAACCAAGGCAGTGTCAATTGGGGTAACGTTCAAATATTTCTATCGGAATACGAATTATAGACGACATTCTATGAATACAATAGTCGGTTCAGGTGTTCGAGACAGATTGGGACAATTCAGCAAAGTTCGAGTCCTAAAAGAAAGGCTAACACGCCGCAGAAAGCCTGAGGTGAGGTGAAGATGACTTAACAAACCGGCTACTCATACGTCGAGTGGAAGAGCTATACACCGAGAGTTGACATAGTCGCCCCATGTCGTCGGACGCCCATCGGCACCAACGCCTCGCCAAAGGTGATCGAGCACCGACACAAAGTCGGCACCACGCACAACCCATACGTTCACTTTGTCCGAGCCACGAATCTTCTTGAGCAAGGTGGCTCGGTGCATTTCTTGCTGGGCCGCCACGCCTGCCTACAACGCGATGAGTAACGTCATTGGTCGAGCGTATATATATTGACTCATTGGGACATAGCACTAGGCAAGGCATTGATAGGTGCAGTTCGAACTGACCTCCCGGTTCGACGGTGCTTGCCAGTTGCACAACTTGCCGAACTGATGCCTGCACTCGTGGGTCTGCAGAGTCTACATCACACCTCCCCTATAAAACGGTTAGGAATCACAGAGTGGATGTTTGGGTGCTATAAACCTACCATGTATAAATAAATAAACACCGCATGCCTCCAACACTCCTGAACCGCGAACCTCTGAACGAAATTGGATGACTCGTCCTCGTCCTCAATGTGTGGACTCCACTCCCGCAACATCTGCTCTGCTTCTCTCCACGCACCATACTCCAGCCTGGCCTGACCGAGCCACTCAGACGCCCTCCAAGCATTGATATACGCCAATAAAACAACCAAATAGGCCGGGCACCCATAAATCTGTTCCATAAAACTTGTACCGGATGTATGAGCCGGAAAGGCAGCATCGTAATGCAGAAATGGTGGGGTCCCCAAAGCCAACGCAGACATCGTATCAAAGAAAACAAAACATTTAATTTCGTATCCCTGGGCGTGAAGAGCGCGAGCGATGGAAATGGATGAATTGGAAGACCACAAGCCGGGGTATTTGGCAACAAGTTGCAGGAGTAGCGGTATGCACTTCTTGAATAATGGATAGCCTTTTCGGGTGTCTGCTATCATATACGCACAGGTACATAGCTATAAATGCACGTGTTTAGATGTCATCCATAGTTACGCATCAACTGTTGGCACTCACATCGTGGAGACCAGACAGTCGAGCGCGCAGCTCATTAACCGTCAATTCTGACGAGGCAGGAGACTGGATAAGCTCCCCGTGAAACCGATCGACCCAGCCAAGATAGTGTTCCCAGATGCCCCCATCTGAAAAAGCCTGTGCAACCTTTGCTTGAATGTACATTGTCCAACGCGTAATATTTGACCCGATTACACGCTGTGTGAGTCCTTCTTCAGTAGGGCGGTATCGAAATATTCGTCGTTGGAATCGCTGGTCTGGCGCGAGAGGGATGAGCGGCCTTCAGCGATACCGAGCTGTGTTTGGGACTTACATTGTGACAAAATGAGCGGAATCATGTGACTGAACGCTGCTGGGTCGAACAATACTCCTCGAGGAACAAAATTAGGCGGCTTATCGGCCTGTCGTGATGTTAGAGCGTTGCCAAGTCTTTGTTTGTTGGTGATAGTCCACTCGTCTAATGAGCTATAGGTATTCTAAGCGAAGTCAATAATATCATTCTAACCCATGAGCATTAAGGACAGCTTACTCACATAGAGAGATTCGTTGACCGGTACATAGACTATATTACTTAGAAGCTCTGATGCCGCTGCCTCGCGTTCGACCTCAGTATGTTTACTTTTCGACGATGACGCCCTTGGCAGTTGGCTGTATCCTAAACACTTATAATCGCCCTTGGTACATCGTACGCAGAAAGGCTTCGTCTCGTCACACTTCTTCCTCCTGCGGGTAAGGTCGTAGAGTGGAAATCGTAAGTAAAGGTCAAAACACAATACCGAAATGTACGAGCTGACCTCTGTCTGCAAGTCAAACATCCACTATAGGATCTGTGAGGAATGCTAGAGGTCATAACGGCAGAGAGCAGCAAATAATCAAGGCGAGAGAAGTAGATAACTTAGTCGAGGCTGGCATGTCGGCGTCCGAACACAAGTCGTGGATATTAGTCAGCAGGTCACAGCAAAGGCGCACAGCTCTACCGAAGGAAATTGTTTTGAGGCTTACGCCAAGTAGACAGTCTGGACACAGTCCAGGGGATATGCCGTGGTATTGTTATACATTTTAAAAGAGTAGATACAACAAAGTCTTTCCTGAATCACAGAGCCTTAGCTGGCAGCGCATAGGGGAAACATGGGCTGCATACATCCACAATGCCCTTGTATCATGACAAAGCGTATTTAGTTTCGAACCAATTAGCATGTTTTCCTTCAGCCTGAACGTAGCACTAAATCATTTACATCAACTATATGTATTGCATATACCAACTCTACATCTACTTGATACGTTCAGGACTCACGGGAGCGTCATCTAACATTTCTGCTATTTAGGAATCTACGATTGTATGTATCTTCGCAAATGCCTAAGCTAGCTTGTCTGCAGGTGTGAACTGTTAAATTAAGGCAGTATCCTTGCAATGACCAGCTCGCATAGGGATATCCAATGCCTCGACAAGGATCTACACTTAAGATACTTCAATTAAGCAATTACAACTATATACATATTATTTACACGAAAAAGGCACAAATCATGCCTTTTTATTACATCCCAGCATTACGAAGAAATTAGTGATTGCGAAGGGGATTGCCTTTGTGTAGCCCAAATCACGGTAGGCTAAGCGTTTTCCTTGTGTTGAACCTCGGTTGGCTTGTCCTTGGGCGACGTCGACCTCGTTTGGATCGCACCGGGAGCTGCTGGACGAACATCCTCTGCGATAAGTTCCCGACGGTACGCAACCGAATGGATTGCGTTCGTGTTCTGATACAGGATATCAATCTGCTCGAGAGAAAGTCCTTTGGTCTCTGGAATAAGGAAGACTAGGAAAGAATGTTAGTTGGTAAACCAAATTAAAAACGCCGGTGGGTGGAGGGACTTACAGGTGAATAGGAAACACCCAACGCATGTACCGCCCCAGATGAAAAAGACTTTTACACCGAGGTTCGCATTCCCAGGGCCAGAATTGACGAGATAGGGGGTAGCATAACCAATGCCGAAGTTCCAGAGCCAATTCGACGCAGTCGACATTGACATCGCCTTTGCACGCAAATTGAGTGGGAAAATCTCGCCGGTGACAACCCATGCGATAGGACCCCAGGTAGCAGCAAAGAACGCGATGTAGATGCAGACGAACGCAATCAGAACCTTTTGACCAGCCAGGTTTTCTGTCGAGATAGTCACGCCGATGATAGCGACCAGGAACTCGCAGATGAGCATCCCAGCAGCACCGATGAGCAACAGGCTACGCCGACCAGCTTTGTCGACGAGGTAGATACCCGGGATAGTCATACCGACGTTCACAACATTGGTCGCGATAGAAATGAGGAACGGGTCTTTGATGCCAGAGTGCTGAAAGAACGTCGTGCCGTAGTAGAAAATGAAGTTGATCCCAGTAAGCTGCTGCCAGGCCTGCAAGAACACGCCCGTCATAACGCGAGTGAGAATCTTGTTGGGGCCCTGCCTGAAACAGTCGAGATACGAGCCAGTGCCGAGCTCTTCCTCGGCACGTTGCGCAGCGCGGATATCGCTCAGCTCATTCTCGACCACACTGTCATCTGGGCTAAGAGAGAGTAAACGTCCGAGCGCGCGTCGTGCGGCCTCGTCGCGCCCGCGTTTGACAAGGTACCGGGGCGACTCGGGGAGAAGGGACATGCCGGCTGCGAGTACGGCAGCCCAGACGAATTGGATACCGATAGGAATGCGCCAGGCCGAATGATCTTGGCGCCCTTTAGTCGAATTATTTACGATAGATGCGACGAGGAGGCCGATGGTAATAGCCCATTGGTAACATGATACGACGGCGCCGCGAATCCATTTCGGCGCGCTGGATAACATAAGATCGTAAATATATGCACCGCTTTCACACGGTCTTATCTTACCATTCTGACTGGTACATCGGAACCAGCGTTGACATCATCCCGACGCCGAGTCCGGCGAAAACTCGTCCCACTGCGCAACCAATTAGTGCCGAATTTAAGTCGGGGCGGATATTGCACTTACCAACAAATACCGGCATATTCAACGAGCCGACTTGCAGCGCAACTCCGACAGAGAACACCAAAGACGCGGCAACTATTCCCCATTTGCGACCGAGAAAGTCGCCCATGGGCGCGGCAAGTAGCGCACCAAAGAAGGTGCCGGCCGAGAGAATCGAAACTACGAGAGACTCTTGTGTCGTAGTAATGGCATAAGTGCTAGTCGCAGTTTCGTTGCCGAATGTTTTTAACCAATCCTATAGGAGGCGTGAGTCCACATTAAAAGGGACTGTAATCTGGACATACCTCCATCTCCTTGATTCCAGAGATAACTCCGGTATCATAGCCGTACAGGATACCACCAAACGCCGCAAACGCTGTCATGAGAATCCCAGCAAACTTGCTCTTAGGTACTAATCACAAGCTCAATCAATCAACATAATACGCCCAAAAGAGTGATCAAGAACCTACCTCCATCACCGCCCAACCCGCCCCCAGTAGCAACAGGTCCGCCCGCCATTCGCGATTCGAACAAATAAAGAAGCGAGCACACAAAAGCTTGGCCCAAGTGTTATAAATGACACAGAAGAGTGTCTCCAGTCGGGGTAAGAAGGGTGTGTGGGGAGTACCTATGCCCCGAGCGCGTCCGTACTTATACTTAGACGGCACCGGTGTGCGGCAAACAAGTCGGTTGGGCGCTGCGACATGACGTGCGTGAGTAGAATATGATTATTCTTGGAACGCGCGTGGAATCGGGTAAGTTGTAATGTTGAAATGGGTAGTCTTCGAACGGGGTTAGAGCGTCGGGAGGGTGGTGCTAAATCGTCGCTAAAGAAGACTATGGTATACGTCAGAGGCGGGGGAGGCTTACAGCAGACTTCTTGCGAGACTCACAGAAACGACGAAGTACGGGGAGCCGTACAGAAGCGCGCCTCCCCAGCTCACACCTCTGCTAAGACAATCCGCCTGTCAACATCCTTCAACTGCAGAAAAACAACGACAGTTTAAACAACCATGACTGTGAAGAATGACTACAAGACAACTAGAAACAATAAATATCACCACTTTTATTGAAATGCCAACAGAACTGACGTTTCGCATGTTCCGCCGGCGACGTCAACGCAACAGCCATTGACAATCTAAACAAGCGCGTGACTTGCCTAGTTCGGGATACGGACCGTCCCAGCGCTTCGCCATCCCGATTGGTTCCGCGCATACACACAACCTCTGACAGCGACAGGCGCCAAGAAACGAGATGACATGGAGACAAACAAGGCATTTTATTTATCATTCCTAGATCGTACTCAAAACATTACATCTCTCGGACAAATCATCAACCACACAGGCGAAAGAAAAAGAGCTGGAATTGGGAAACAGAGAGCAGACGGTGGGTGTTTAAGCGCGGTGCTCGAGCTCTTCCTTCTCGTTGTGCGTAGCCTCGCGAGACTTGGTCGAGCGCATACCGTGCAAGCCGTGCTCCTGGTCCACCTTCGAAGTCACACGCGCGATCGCCTCGGGGTCGGCTGCGTGCACGTCCTCGGCGATGAGCTGCCTGCGGTACGCAACAGAGTGGATCGCGTTCGTGTTCTGGTACAGGATGTCGATCTGCTCGAGGGAGAGTCCCTTGGTCTCGGGGATAAGGAAGTAGGTGAAGATCAGGCATCCGAAGCAGGTAGACCCCCACAGGAAGAACACCTTCACTCCGAGGTTCGCGTTCCCGGCACCAGAGTTGACAAGGTAGGGAGTGGCGTATCCGATTCCGAAGTTCCACAGCCAGTTGGATGCAGTCGACATGGACATGGCCTTGGCGCGGATGGCGAGCGGGAAGATCTCGCCGGTGACGACCCAAGCAATGGGACCCCAGGTGGACGCGAAGAAAGCAATGTAGATGCACACGAGCGCAATAAGCACCTTTTGACCAGCCTGGTTCTCGACAGAGATGGTGACACCGATGATAGCGACGAGGTACTCGCAGATAAGCATGCCAGCCGCGCCGATCAGCAACAGGCGGCGACGTCCGACCTTGTCGACCAGGTAGATGCCGGGAACGGTCATCCCGACGTTCACAACGTTCGTCGCAATCGTGATCAGGAAAGGGTCGCGGATTCCGGAGCGGGTGAAGAACGTAGTGCCGTAGTAGAAGATGAAGTTGATACCAGTCAGTTGCTGCCACGCCTGCAGGAAGATACCGGTCATCGTGCGGGTGAGAATCTTGTTCGGGCCTTGCTTGAAGCAGTCCGCGTACGACCCGGATCCGAGCTCCTCCTCGGCGCGCAAGTTGGCACGGATGTCGTTGAGTTCGGTCTCGACCTCGGGGTCCTCGGGGTGGAGGGAAAGGAGACGAGCGAGGGCCCGCTGAGCGTCCTGGTCGCGACCACGCTTGATGAGGAAACGGGGAGACTCGGGGAGCATGAACATGCCGCCGGCGAGGACTGCGGCCCAGACGAATTGGAGGGCAATGGGGAGGCGCCATGCGGAGTGGTTGGTTCGGTTCTTGGTCGCGTTGTTCACGACGGCCGCGAGGAGCAAGCCGATAGTGATCGCCCACTGGTAGCAAGAGACGACGGCACCACGGATCCATTTGGGAGAGCTATGGAACGCATATAAGAAGTGTGTCTGAATCAAGCCGGTTGAATGTAACTTACCACTCGGACTGGTACATGGGCACCAGGCAAGAGACCATACCGACACCGAGACCAGCAAAGACACGACCAACTGTATGGATTTGTCAGACACAGCAACTTGTTAGAGCTGAAACTCGACTCACCAACAAAGACTGGAACGCCAAGGGCCGCGGTCTGGAGCGCAACACCGATGCAGAAAACGAGGCAAGCAGCAATGAGACCCCACTTGCGGCCCATGATGTCGCCCATGGGTGCCGCAAGGAGCGCACCAAAGAAGGTACCAGCCGACAAGATCGAGACAATGAGCGACTCTTCCTTGGTAGCGATCGCGTAGGCACCGCTAGCAGTCTGATGACCAAAGGTCTGAAGCCAGTCCTGAGAGCGAGCTAGTCAGTACACCGGGTACACTCCGTAGGCGCAGGAAGCACTCACAGGCATCTCCTTGATACCCGAAATCACACCCGTATCATAGCCGAAGAGAATCCCACCAAACGCCGCAAAGGCAGTCATGAGAATACCAGCAAACTTGTTCTTTGGGGCTGAAAGAAACAAAATGTTAGTCGAAATCGGGGCGATAGAAGCAAGCGCTACTGACCGCCGGAGCCACCAACGCCTCCACCTGCTGCAACTGGACCGCCTGCCATGTTGAAATCGTCAAGAAGGCGGGGAAGGAGATGCTGAGAAGCTGAGCTTGGAGAACCAGGAGCCCCACCGACGCCCGTCTTTATAGCGTCCGTCTGCCCCTCGTTCTTGCCCAGCACTACTTTACCCCCCGCCGGGTGCTTGGCAGTCACATGCGGGAGCAACACAACGCTCGATGAGCTGGGCAGGAAACCCAAGCCCAAACTCGTCCCAAAAGTAGAAGGAGGTAACGTTGGCAATGTAATGTTGAATGCATATATTCGAATTCGGGAACAAAACGTCATAGGGTAATCTGATGTTCCATTCGGGTAGATTTCCGCCGGCGGTTTGATCTCTCGAGCGACCAGAATTCCACAGGAAGACAGGCGTTGGCCACACACTTCTAATGAGAACGTCTCGCTCTGGTTCCGCGTGCCCATCGCATGTTCGAGGCACGAGCGAACGACCGAGTTTTCCGTTCATCGAATGCACTTCCCCTTTCGAGGTGATTCGCCTGAGATTTTAGCTTTGCTCATGGCCGCTGGCTGTGCACCGGGGCTTCCCCACATCGGTGGAAAGGTCTGGGGAAACACGCGCGTTCGATTATTTCCATCTCGTCAATCTCGCAGAAACACTCTGATGAATGCGTTCCAGGGGTATTTCTATTTTAAGAAGCCCGCACTTCTGTTGCCAGCGCCTGATGCGGTTGTCTTGTTTCGCACGCACCGGGATGTAGTATTGCCGAAAGAGAGGTACGCGAGTCGGGCCCGTAAACAATAACCGTCTCCCGAGGTGGCCGTGGTATTGCGCTCGCCCAGTGGCGGGACTCAAGCGAGCCGAGTGGTTGACTAGTGGCCGCCCAGGCCATGTGTGACATGTGCTATTCCGGGGACACACGCAGTCCAGACTGGGTTAAACTTATGCCGACAAGCGAGGGCAATTGTGCGTGCCTCTGCATGAGATCGGCTACACCCGGCTGGCGAGCCGGTCTGAGCAAATCATCGACGTAATTTGAATCAATCTGGCTGGACCCTCACATCGGCAGGAATGCAAAATAGCCGATGCCCCTGATCGCAGCGATCGTGCAATTTTGGGAGACGGGCTGGGGCCACCGGGGTCAGTCTGGGACTGCCATGGCCCCTCTGGGGTTCCGTAACGCCCCCGTAACGCCCCCGGGGTGTGCTGGAGAGGTGGGGCAGGCACGCTGGGGCTGGTATGATGTAATCCAAGAAAATCGTTGAAATGTAGTGCGGGCTGGAGCAGGGGCAGCACACAACAGGTCATACGACTGAGCGCATACAGCTGGATCGGAGTTGGATCGGATGAATTGGGTCGATTGGCAGGATTTGTCAGGTGGGCCGGATAAACTTGGGCACGGAAGGGAACCCAAACGGGGGGGCGCGCGGACAAAAACTTTCAGCAGGATGAGGACCGGGAGAAGCGCGATTGCCGAAGGGTCCCGCTGACATAATGTGTGGTGGGCGCAGTGGGTTGTCCAATTCAGACGCACCATGTGAGCACTCAAGGCTTGGGCAGGTATAAGTAGACTCTTGGCGGGGCCCCTCTTGGCCCCAAGCAATCTTCCCTCTCCGCTTCTTCCCCCAAGACAAGTCCAAGACATGGCTGGTGGTCCCGTCGCTGCTGGAGGTGGTATCGGGGGCTCGGGTGGTGAGTTGTCACTTCTCGCTTGTCCGACGTCTTCTCATGTCTCGTCAACTCAGCCCCCAAGAACAAGTTTGCCGGAATCCTCATGACCGCCTTTGCGGCCTTTGGTGGTATTCTCTTTGGCTACGACACCGGAACAATCTCTGGTATCAAGGAAATGCCCGTATGTCACTCCACTCTTCCCCGCCTCTTCCCGCCGACTGACACACCCTCCAGGACTGGCTTCGAGTCTTTGGTAATGACACTGGCAACGGAGTGTACAAGCTCTCCACTTCCAACGAGTCATTGGTCGTCTCCATTCTCTCGGCTGGTACCTTCTTCGGTGCTCTCCTCGCTGCCCCCATGGGTGATATCCTCGGACGAAAGTGGGGTCTCATTGCTGCCTGCCTCGTCTTCTGCGTCGGTGTTGCTCTCCAGACCGGTACCGTGAGCTTTGCTGTCTTTGTTGGTTAGTTTCAGTCTGTCTTTGACCGTCCGACATTATACTGATCGATTTCCTCTAGTTGGTCGTGTCTTTGCTGGTCTCGGTGTCGGAATGGTCTCCTGCTTGGTTCCCATGTACCAGTCTGAGTGGTAAGTCGGGTTATGCTTAGTTTCAGACACGATACTTACCCCTTCTCCTAGCTCTCCCAAGTGGATCCGTGGTGCCGTCGTCTCCTGCTACCAATGGGCCATTACCATCGGTCTCTTGCTCGCTGCCATTGTCAACAACAGCACCAAGGACCGTACCAACCACTCTGCATGGCGTGTTCCCATTGCCCTTCAGTTCGTCTGGGCCGCTGTCCTCGCCGGTGGCATGTTCATGCTCCCCGAGTCTCCCCGTTTCCTCATCAAGCGTGGTCGCGACCAGGACGCTCAGCGTGCTCTCGCTCGTCTCCTTTCTCTCCACCCCGAGGATCCCGAGGTTGAGACTGAGCTCAACGACATCCGTGCCAACTTGCGTGCCGAGGAGGAGCTCGGATCCGGGTCGTATGCGGACTGCTTCAAGCAAGGCCCGAACAAGATTCTTACTCGCACGATGACCGGTATCTTCCTGCAGGCGTGGCAGCAACTGACTGGTATCAACTTCATCTTCTACTACGGCACTACGTTCTTCACCCGCTCCGGAATCCGCGACCCTTTCCTGATCACGATTGCGACGAACGTTGTGAACGTCGGAATGACCGTTCCCGGCATCTACCTGGTGGACAAGGTCGGACGTCGTCGTCTGTTGTTGATCGGTGCTGCTGGGATGCTTATCTGCGAGTACCTCGTTGCTATCATCGGTGTTACTATCTCCGTCGAGAACACGGCCGGCCAGAAGGTCTTGATCGCTCTTGTTTGCATCTACATTGCTTTCTTCGCGTCCACCTGGGGTCCTATCGCATGGGTCGTGACTGGCGAGATCTTCCCTCTTGCCATCCGTGCCAAGGCCATGTCGCTCTCCACCGCGTCTAACTGGCTGTGGAACTTCGGTATCGGCTATGCCACTCCCTACCTCGTGAACTCTGGTGCCGGGAACGCGAACCTCGGAGTGAAGGTGTTCTTCCTGTGGGGGTCTACCTGCTTCGGATGCCTGATCTTCACCTACTTCCTTATTCCCGAGACCAAGGGACTCTCCCTCGAGCAGATCGACATCCTGTACCAGAACACGAACGCGATCCACTCTGTTGCGTACCGCAGGCAACTCATCGCGGAGGACGTGCACGCTGCCGACCCCGAGGCTATTGCGCGTGTCACCTCCAAGGTGGACCAGGAGCACGGCTTGCACGGACTGCGCTCGACCAAGTCTCGCGAGGCGACGCACAACGAAAAGGCGGATGTCCAGCACCACGAGTAATTGTGCGGTTGTGATGGGTTTCTTTTCTTTGGATTTGGATTTGGATTTTCTTTCATGTCTGTGTGTTGTGTATGTTTGATTGCCCCCGCTGCTTTCATGGTTCGCTGTGAGTGGTTGAAGATCTAGTAATGATCATGTCTTGTATGGCTGCTGCAATATTATCTTCATTTTCAACGTCCTTTTGTGTGTCTTGAGCGCGCTCGAATGGCTGCGAGTAAACTGGTGGGTTCGTGCCCTCGCGAACGGTTCATTCATTGGTAGCGGTGCTTGGTACCTGTGAGGTAATATTTTCTTAGCCTTTCTTCATTTTTCCTAGGGGTACGATAGCCGAGCATGCCCATCCACAAGCGAGCTGATGGCTCATGCATCGGCCTGCCTACTGTATGCGACCCTCAGAAAGGGTGTGGAGCCCGGGTAACGCACCTTGCGGTCCAGCCTCGACTCTCGGTGACTACTCAACGTGCTTGAACTGAATAGCGTCTATCGCTTACGTCCATATCCAGCCCTAGAAGAACACAACCATGCGTACTTCGCTTCGTTGTATATACACTTTTGCATGAGTGGTGCGCATACATCCAACCCTCCCACCCCAATACATCTACACTAAACCAATAGAGACACAACAACAACAAAAACAACGTCCATCAGATCCTCTCCCCTTTTCACGCATTACTACGCCCATTGCCCAGACGCGAAATCAAGAACGTTTTCTAACCCCATCACATCAAACGACCTCCGGTCTCCGATTCCCTCGCTCCCGCGTGTGCTTCGCGGACGTTTTGCCCTGAGGCGGGTTATTCAGACTCGTAGAAGTCGTCGTCGCCTTCGCCTTCTTCCATCGCTTCCTTGAGCTACGCGAATAAGTTTTGTTAGTTTATTTGTTGTGTGGGTTGCGATGACGTAGTAATAAATAGTGAGCAGGGATTGGAGCAGGGTTGGGTAGTAAGCGGTAGAGGGCAATGAATAGCGAGCGGGGGCGTCGGTGAGGGAGACCGACCCCATGCACATGCACCGAACGCAACTCAATATTCCACGCAGAACAAACGTGGCGCCGCACATCCAACACGCAACACGCAACCAAAATGACAGCCGGGTTCTAGAAAAGAAAGCACCCACCATCTCAAGCAACTCGTGGCATTCGTTCAAATGCGCCATCACGATTCCTTGGCCTTCTGGAATGGACCCATCGGAACCTGCCGCCGCCGAGGTCGGGGAGAGGCCGACGCGGAGTGGGACCGGGGAAGTTTGTCCGATAGATGGGTGGGATTGGAAGACCGGATTATGTGAGGTGGGGTTCGAACCGAGGAGGGGTATAAATACATACCAATAAACTTTCCGTCTTTCCGCAGCGAGTCGACTTGGAATAGAGCGAGCTGGTACTGTTATGTTACAGTGAGTTATTTATACAGCAATGACGGTCAAAAATAAAATGTGCGTACGGGATAGAGGTCTCGTGGGTTGAATGAACCGCCAAATTTGAGAACTTCGTTCAAACACTTCTTGACAGTCGTCAATTTGTTGGCCTTTGATGAAAAAAGATTGTAAGTCGGTATCGGTGCGGGGAGTGTTATCAGAGACGTACGATTGGCATGAGTTCTTCGGATACAGGCTCGCTCGAGGAGAGAAGTCGGTGGATGAGGCCGTAGCATCTCCGTAATAGGTATAGCAAAACCTAAGCAGACGGAGTCATCTATAAGTACCCCGCATTGAAAAGTCCCCACATTCACACCCCACTCACATACTGTCCACTAGGAATATCTCCCTCCGCATCAACAAACTTGCCGTTGACACGCATCTTATCGATCTCCTGCAACGCTTGAGAGTAATTCCACAGATCGGTCTCTCGGAGTGTCCATCGATGGGTTAGGACGAGCTGCTCCAGCTGGGCTCTCATATCCCAGAGTCGGTCATGGATCGGCTTGAGTGAGCTAGAGACATCGTCCTCCCGTGCCCGGATTTCTTGGGCCACTTCAAAGCACTCTTCGAGCAGTCCGGAGCATAGTGCTTGGGAGGCCGGTACTGCGCCGTTCGGCCCTAGGAACTTTCCGTTTTCACGTTTACTAGTGGGCAAAGTGTCAATAGGTGACCCATACTAAAAATAGAATATGCCACTTACCCCTCAATCTTCCGTAGCTCCTCCATAATAGGCTTGAGGTCCGCCTTGAAGGGCTTTGGTTTTGCGGCAAGCGCGACCAGTTGACGACGCAGCGTCACAAGCTTTTGGTGAATGGGAACAAGCTCAACCGACAACACAGACAGGGAATCTTGTAGATCGGACAAAATCGAATCTTCGCAAAGTCAAGTCAGTTACGTGTGACTTGTGTTAGGCTACGTGGGGCGAGGGTAGATGAAGCAGGAGGATGGTTTAGGCAAACATACCACATTCGTTAAGTTTCCGGTCGAGCAGTTTGGTCATGGCGGGCGGGTGCAGACCACTGTCTGTGTCCTTTCGAACGATCTCCCGTAGCTCATCGAGTCGATTGCGGAACGATTTGAGATCGCCTTCTGTGTAGACCGCAGACTCGTTCATGTGATCGAGGAGTTGCTGGGGGATGGGGAACAACATGAAGCGTCAGTGTATGCTCTAGTCTGATGGCTGTATATGTAGAACGCATAAAACAAGTCTCAAGGTGCGATGGTTTCGAGTGAGGCTTGTTCCAACGCCATCGCAAACTCTGGGGCATAAATACGATGGAGGACGAGATACGCTACGGTTCGGCGGGAACACCCGCATGGATACGGAACCGCCAAGCACCCAAGTGAAATAAAACAAAACAAAAGATTAGACTCACCCTCATGCTAGCAATCTGGCTATATGTGGCGGGACATTCTCGGCCCTTTCCAATCGTTAGGAAGAACAAAGAAAGCAGGCTGAATACATCTGCGAGCAGAGTATCAAGGCGGTTCGGGACGTGGGGTCCTTGCTCCTGATCTCGTAGATCATTGAGTTTGTCGACTAAATACCGTGGCAAAGATAGTAAATGTTAGTATGTATGGTGGGAGTGTGTTACTGGAGCGGGAGTACCTTGCTTCACAACAGCATGATAGATACTCAGAACGTCCTGCGATTTGATGTACTCGCCGCGATTCTGCTTGAGTGCTGTAAGGCGGTTACGGATACTGGCGCCCGGCGTGAGATGAGCAATCACCGGGCGGCGAGCAGCGAAAGTGGCTCATGACTTACTTGATAACCTTTTCAAGGATGTTGATCTCTTCGGGTTGTAGAGACATGATGGGTATGTCGGGTCGGGTGAACGCAAGCTAAGTTAAGTAGCTGGCCTAGGTGTGGGCCGCCGTGATTGATGTGATGACGAATGCGCGCAGTCGCGGCCGGCAACGAGTGAGTTATTAATTGATGTATCAGCGATCGAGTCAACCTCCGGCGTCGGCGCTCGAGTGGAGGGCAAGGTGGAGTGCAACAGCAGCTGGCGGCGGGCACTGGCAGAGCGGGAAAGTCTGGGCCAGCTTGGGCGATATCGATCTAAGTAGCTGAGATGAGCTCTGCAAACAGGCTTTGATACTCGGACAAAAGAATAATCAGCTGCAGAGAAAGGGCTGCTTCGAGTGGTAAAAGCAGCACTGATGGCTGGGATGGTACAGCCGCCGTGCGTCTATCGCCTCATATCGCCACTCGGTTTGTGCAAGCTTGCACTAGGACCCTGCCTCCCCTTGGCCCTCTGCTCTTTCACCTATCCATCACCGGTCAACGCGTTTAAGCTACGTGTTTTACTAATCGGTGAGACACTTTGGTATAAAGTAAAGCTTGTTCATCCCTCATGCCCTTTCCGGCCGTGTTTTTCTTTCCAGTTCATCCCGTAATACTACATCTCAGCTATGGATCGCATCAAGGAGCGTATGAATGTGTTGAGGTCGGTTCCAACATCCAAATTGCTAATGACCTCTGCTGATGTTGGAAACACAATCTTCTTGACTTTTCTCTTTTGCCAACTCTGTGGCTTTCGTTGGCTATCAGGGCGGAAGCCGATGCGGCTACTGAGCGTGCGGAGATCGCGGAAGCCAAAGTCAAGAAGCTCGAGCTCGAGCTTACTGGCAAGGAGCAGGATATTACCTCGTACCAACACAAGCTAGGCGTGCTTGATGCAGATCTCGAGAAGGCCGAGGCTAAGCTCGCCGATGCTAAGACTGCCAACACCGAAGGCGACAATAGCCGAGTGACCGTCGAGAACCTGACACGCAAGGTGCAGCTCTTGGAGGAAGAGTTGGATGCGGCGGAGAAGAACGTTAAGGAGACTGTTGAGAAGTGAGTGTTGAGCGACCTCATGCTTTGGACTTTACTAAGGCTGTGCAGGCTCCGTCAGGTCGATGTCAAGGCCGAGCACTTTGAGAGGCAGGTGCAGAAACTTGAGCAAGAGCGGGACGCAATGGAGCAGAAACACGACGTTGGTTCTTCGTTAATTGTTTCAGCATCAATTCGCTAATGCATCTTATAGGAACAAGTCACAAAGAACAAGAACCTGCAGAAGGAGTTGGACGACTTGGTCAACTCGATGGGAGACATTTAGTTGTTTCTTTTTCCATTTGTTTGGACCTTTGCTCTATATCCTACTCCAGATCTTTTGCACCTCTCTATTGTCGTTGCCACATCGCGAAATGATTATTAAATCAACACTCAACATGTGGCTGGATCCTAAGCTGTATGCATCACAGGCCCAATCCCATTCGCTATTCTCTCAGTATTGAGTCGTTTATTTATTATCCGCCGGATCCTCCTTGTTGAACGATAGCGATACGCTGTTTACGCAATGCCTCTCGTCGGCTGCGAAGGGTGTTAAAAAAGGAAATGCTACTCTTCAAGAGACGTACTAGGTGTGTTATATTTCTCTCCTTTGAACACATGACCCAGGTGTCCTCCGCACGCCGTGCAAGTAATTTCGGTCCTTTAGACATACTCAATACGTTTTCGCACTCAGCATGTTGAAGGTTCGTACCTGACCATTCCAAATGTCCTGTCCTCGTGTCTTAGGAAGCGACTACTATAAGTGCGAGCTGCAGATCCAGTTAATGAGTAGCGTACCTCGTCACAGCTCCAGGGATAGCATCGTAATAGGCAGGCCATCCTAAGAAGACAAGAACGTGTCTATTCAGACCCGCAGACGCATCATAATTCATTTTAACTCACCACATCCGCTCTTGAATTTCGTCTTGCTGGTATAAAGAGGCGTGCCACAACCAGCACAAGTATAAACCCCCTCTTCGTAGTGACTATCGTATTTCCCGGTACCTGCTCGTTCCGTGCCTTTCTCGCGCAAGATACGGAACTGTATTGAGCGTCAGCCAGTTGATCAAGCCCAATGCGTCCCGGTTATCTCACCTGCTCAGGAGACAGCTGAGCTCGCCATTCATCCTCGGTCTTGTTCACAGGAGTAGTCGCGTTCGTAGACATGCTTGCAATGTTGTGTGCTTGAGCTGGAATGATCGCGGCGCTCAGGATCGGAACTGGTCGAATGGGGCGGAATGAATATGCTCGAGAGATGGTTTGGCCAAAGATAAACAGCCGCTTGAACATAAAATGGGTGAAGAGTGAGAGTACCAAGACGACAAGAACACCGTTTATATAGCTGAGACGCACAGTGGCAAAGGCTGTGGTAGTGGTAGCGAGCAAGATATTCAGCACATTGACGTCGATGATGGGGCGGCGATCAGGGCCCGACTCGCCGATAACGTGCAGCTCTCCCACACTCATCACGTGCACCCAATCTTTTCCCAGCGCAGATCCTCTTTCTCCTCATTTTCGCCTCTAACTATCTCCTCGGGTATCAATAAGTTAATCTCGTCGAATATGCATAGAATCAGGACTCGCGCTCTTGTTGCCTCCTTGCGAGCTGCTCGTCCTACTACACAGGTCCCACCGGCTATCCTGCTACGATGTACAGCTGGAGCCACTGCCCAATTCCACGCCTCTGCGCACCGACGGAGCGAAATTAAATCGCCATTCCAGACGTTTGTGGACGTACTCAAAGAGGAAATTCAAAAGAACCGAGAGTTGCAACAGAATGTTAAGCAGCTGCAGGGAGATGTCGATAAGCTTCAGGATTCGGAGGCGATGAAGCGGGCAAGGGATATGTATGAGCGCGCTAGGGTGGGCATGATTCGCCGTAGTTTCATGAACAAACGACTGATCTGGCGTGGACTGGGCCTACGAACGTAGCTCACGTCCTCGATTAAAGAGAACCCGAAGTTACAGGCCGCGGCCGAGGAGTTGAAGAAGAGCGGGGTGAAGATCAGTGATGCAGTTAGCGAGGCAGTGAGGTCACTGGAAGCTAGTGGTTTCTACCAAGGGGTAAGCTTTGGCTCGCCCATCACTGCCATGTTCGCGCATAATCTCCATCGTAGATCACAAGGGCAACAGCTGCGGTTTCGTCGGCCGTGGCCACCTCCACCGAACCTATTCGAAACACCGAGGCGTATAAAGCTGTAGCCGAAGCTGTAGCAGACGCACTAGACGACAGTGGAGCCTCTAGATATGGTGGCTACGAGGAGAAGGAGGTTCGACGAAAGTTACGTGAGAAACGGCTTGCCAAGGCTGGTAGACAGGGAGGGATTGCACGCACGCAACGCGTGACGGAAGACCCCGAGTGCGTTCATATACCCAAATCTAAAACTATGTCCCAGAACTTACGAATTCTCCTTACTCGATTGGTCAATCAGCGCCGGTGCAGCCATGGTTCTGCATAAAGACGCCGATAAATACGAGAAATGGGACCAACTCAAACAGACGAACCCTGTTTTACGGACATTTACATCCTGGCGAGCTTCATACGACGAATCAGAAAACCCAGTTGTTTCAGGCATGCGATCAGTTACGAGCACGATTGGGGGCTGGTTTGACGAGACGGAAACGGCGCAGGTGACGCGGGTCATGCGGATTATGGACCCGAATTTCAATCTCGAGTCGTTCTTGAGAGAGTTGCGGGAGTATATGATCCCAGAGGTTGTAGACGCGTACTTGAGTGCGGATAGAGAGGGGCTGAAACAATGGTGTGGGGAAGCTGTGAGTAGAGATAGCCATGAGTTTGACAGATGATTGACGGCTAGGGATAAGACGTTCAACGTGCTTTGGGCAACGATGGAACAATACCTTAAACAAGGACTTGTTAGCGAAAGCAAAGTCATTGACATCGCCAACGTTGATGTTAGAGCACCATTCCTCACTCATTGATATAAACTCACCTGGTTTACTAGGTTGCAAAAGGAACACTATTGGACAACAACATCCCTGTGTTTGTCGTGAGTTTCCAAACACAAGAAGTCCTTGTATTCCGGAGCGCAAAAACTGGCGAAGTAGTGGTCGGTAGTCCAGACCGAGTCGAACAGTGCAGCTATGGCGCTGTGATGACCCGATTGGAAGATGAACTTGATAACGAGCTGACGGGTGGATGGAAAGTCATTGAGGTAAGCCAGCGATTCTAGACGACCCAGGGCAAATTATTCATATCGCTGACCCTCTTTTAGATGGCACGTCGGTCCGCACGATCTTCCCTATAGGATACTTGTAGCCCACCCCTCCTTCACTCGTTATCTATCGTCATCATCTTGTCACACACACATCGCTTCCCTAATGCGCATTTACCCATCACTACTCGCATATATCTCCTGTGTGCGAATCATCCGTGGCTCCGGTCATCCAAGACGGACTGAAGGCTGTAAATTAGATCTCGAGAATATGTGAGCGTTCATTTCGTGGTTTCCTGATTCCACAACTTCCTGTAGATCGCGTAGAGCCAGCTGGGTTTCAACAGACGCTGTCGGCCCCCGTGAGAAACCCGCGGAGCATAGGAATGCTATGAAGAATAAAGTTCCACGGTTAATTGACCCCCTCCTCTAACCTTTACCTTTACGGACCCACCTGTGTAGTATATGCTAGACGCAATACCACGGTACTGGATCAAATATACTAAGCGTTTTTAGTTTAAACTTCCGGTATTTTTCATATGTGGTGTCATCTACGCAATATATATCATCCAGTTGGAATGCGTCGTTGAGAAAGAGGCTTGAACAGTCGAATTCCAGCCCTAGTCCTAGCAGCTATACCCTCGAGATGAGTTTAACCGAACCCATTGGTTATGGAACTAACTGCAATACGATGCATGGACTTTGGGATTTGAAAAAGGAACAGGGAATCTGTAATAGTTGAAGGTCTCTACCGAACTTCTGTAGGAAAGCTATAGGGCAACATAGGAACTTGACGCAACTCTTTCATGCGCATTCATTTCGTACATTTCAAAGGTCTTGCGGCTCTCTTCTCGCCCTCCCTTTCTCCGCCTTTTCCCGAACACTCTTATATTTCAGATTCAGGTAGAGCTGAATACCAGGACCAACCAATAGAACAGTATCGAAGATCACTACTCACAACGATGCCCCTCGAGCCCGACGATCTACACCGCCTTCTCTCTATCGCCTGCTTCTCCCATCTCGGCTCATACATTGTAAACCTTTCTCGAATCATACATGGCAAGATCCATCTTGAGCAATAATGACCTAGCGAACCGAATAACATATTCGTGCTTCCGAACTATTGCCCTTTACCTTCTCCGTCGCGATACGATACTGATGGGTGGAACTTTTCGATGGGATGCGTATCGAAAGGGCACTGACGGAGTTTGAATCATGCGCCCTAGGCCGTAGAGGAGACTCTAAGCCTGTTCCTTCCATAGGACCGGTTCATGAAGCGGAGAATAGGGTAATATGTATAGAAAGCGGCGTTTATATGCTCCAATGCTCTAAAAATTGGGAATGCTCATCTCGAGGCTGAGAAAAAGAGTGAGAGACAGGATAGTTTCAGCTAATTGAATACAGGTTTGTTTTATCTACATGTTTCACGGAGTTTGTCCTTCGCCCAAAAGCTCAAAGAAAGATCGAAAATGAATGGAATCGAAGCTGCCAAAGAAAGGTAAAAACGAAGCAAAAAGAAAAGTAACCGCCAGGGCTTAGAGAATGCATACATGCTATACCATGTTATATTTCCTACTCGTTCCTTCCCGCTCGTCCAACCCACCACTGGGTTCATCTACTTCCTCAACCCGGCCTACTTGCTCCCTCGATCCCGAACGTCGTTGAGTGTCTGGAACATACCCGTTCATGTAAAGACTGCTACTCCGTGGCGGCCTAGAAAATCTCTGCTTCTCCTGCTGCTGTTGCTGCTGCCGCGCATGAGAACCAGGAAGAGTAGACCACATTCTCTCCGGCAGCGACGGACGCTCGATATCGGGTAACATAGAGTGAGTGCGGACAACAGGTCCTTCCATGAGCCCAATGATGATTGTCTCACCCTCAGGCTTCTTCGATCCAGCCCGCGCCGATTCGATGTCTGAAACTCCACGTACACCAAGCTCGTACTCGCCCTCAATCTGGGACGCACCCTTCAACAGTATCGTCGTACTTTTTCGGCTCTGCCCGCTCAAGCTGGAGCTAGGACGGGGGTCGGTTGGAGTAGATGGATGCTTCTGTTCGTAAGACCAGCTATGGAGAGATAAAAAGAGCCTAGAGCAGCCGACGCTAATACTCGCGATGTGGTAGCCTGAACCGAGGACTACTGTGCGCAACTACACCACATCGACTCATTAGATTTCGTCTTACGCCACACCAAAAAGAGTAAAACTTACACGAGTATGAGCGGCCCCGATAGTCGTAATCAAAAGAACCGCAATAATAACGACATAATACAAGGTCCCGTCTCGAAACAGGCGCATCGCAACGGGTGTGCGAGAGCGGAGCTGCATGGCCTTTGTGACAGTAAGAACGATGATGGTTGTTTCGTAGACGAGCGGAAAGACAAAGGGATGCCAGGCTGTGACAGGGAGCTTGACGAGGCAGCCTGGGAAGAGATTCGGGGCTGGGTTCGGGACTATTGAGAGTGTCTGAGGTAAAACATACGAGAATGAGCTAGGTTAAGTTCGGTTAAAGGGGAAGACAGCTTACGGCTATATCGACGACGACGAAGAATATCGAAGGTGCCGAAACTGCAATGAGTCCGAGGAGTAACAAGGCCAGGAACCATTTCCTGCGCGCATACACTCAGCCGGTATGCTCTAAAGATCAGAGTCAACCGATGGACTCACTTCCCGCCCCAAAGTAGCCAAGTCCTAACAATGAGTACCGCTTCGGGAATTGAATATGGTTAGTTTGCGACGGTCAAAGGAAGCGCCGAGAAAGGCGGTTTCGAATGATGGAGCGAGACCATTCGGGGGGCGTACTATGTCAGTTCAGGATTTAGGTATATGCGAGATCTAGGACTTACAGGAACCTGCGATGAGGAGACCGACTTGCCACCAGATGAATATTTCTTCCACTACGTAACATCTACAAGGAGAGTAAGTTGAATTGTTACCTGGGACTTTATTATAAGTTCAGGGTTGACAGACACCTGGAGAAAAGTTAGCGACGAGCGAAGAGGTTGGGCTCCTTGCCAACATACTTTTAGTGAGGGGTTGTGTATGAGCATGGCTGAAGGGACGTAAGTTTACTAACTCACACGAGAAAGTAGCTGTACGTACATACGACATGACCGCTATAATGACAGAGTTAGTCGCATGTTCACCGTAAGAAACAAGTGGCAGAACGTACGTCATTAAGACGATGGACGAGTATTTGATGAGGATGTACATGGCTTTGCCAAAAGACCATTTCTGACACCACACGAACTTAATCTACGTTAGGGTCAGCTCTAAAAGCACACTACGTTCACCATTAATACTCACTTCCTGATCTATAGTGATAACTGAGTAGAGCACAGGTTAAACGTGGGCTAAGTACACTGAGGGAGGACTTACTGGCGTCGTATACCATGACGCATAGACTTGCGACTGGATTTCTGGTTAGCAGGCAAGAATTGCCCATCCAGAAAGCACGACTCACTGGCTAGGAAGATAGTGGCGCTAAGGACCTGGGATATTTTGGTTAAGCTCTCCACAATATCGAGAGTTGTAGGAGACACCTCAGAGGATGTACTAGTGGACATGGTCATACAGGCTGAGCAGTAGGGGGGAAGGCTGAAGGGGACACAATAGAGTCGGAAACAAGAAGTAAAAAAGCAAATAGAAAAGCTCCCGCGCCAGCGCCCACAAAGTGAAGGGGAATGAAAGGTGGTGAAACTAAGCTTTGGAGGGACTTAATGAAGTGAGCGGGCGCAGTGCACACTGTGCCGTCGGATCTGTGGAGGCCGAAGGCGGCATGAGTTCAACGAAGCCGGTTGCGGTATGGCGACACATGATGGGTCTCCCGTAGATCCTTCGAGGAGCAAACGTCTTGCCCGCGGGGTTATTTCTCGGCTCAGTCTTGAATCATACCATCCAGCTAATGATTTTGTTTTCCATACGATTGGACTCCGTTAGAGCTAGTCTTGTGAGGCACCGCTGCTGGGGTCGTATAAAGTCGGGCTTAGTGGCGCTCTCAGTTTGCTCGATTTAAGCCAGTTCCGCACATAAAAAAACGGGCGTTGCCACATGTTGCTGTACGCCAGAGAACTAAGAGAAAGATAACAGACTGGGTTTGAATTGACTTGTCTTGGAGAAGCTACACCCGCTGTGGTTAGTAGAGATGGTTGTGTTCCGCTCGGAATCTGTCTCTGCGATCATTTCAGGGTCTACGCTCGCCTCAGGGCTCGCTGGTCAGGGTACATGCTGGGTGGCTGTGACCTGACCTCATTGACACTTGTCTACGTGCCTCATTGTATTTGCTACTCTGTATTTTATTCCGATTTACACGTACGACTATGGCCTTTGTGGTCCCCCAACATCTTCCTCGCACAGGATACACTCAGGGCTCTAGCTTTGGCTCCGAGACATCTCATGCTGAGCCCGTACTTAGAAAACTCGCGGAGGCTACACGCGACTCTCTCACCGCAACAGAGGCCTCAAAATGGGCAGACGAGCTACAGAAAAGCATTGATGAGACTAAGGTAAGGTTTAACTACCCCAAAGTTGACCTTATGGCTCTAACAATGCTCGTCAGACCCGTGTACACCAGCGAATTCAGAAAGACTTGCCAGCATTTGAGCGCCAGCTCAACTCGGCAAAGCAGATCCAGACTGGACTTCAAGAGCTCACTTCTGTTGCTGATGATCTCGCGGACCGAGTACAAAGTCCTCAGGTAAGTACGGCCTCGAGTTATATGCTGCACGCTCACATACATTCTAGACAGGACTTCTCCCTACTATTTTGACACGGCTAGCGACCCATTCTGTACTTACTCAGAACGCTTCAGATGCAAAGATACTTCACGAAGCCGTTGCCTATTTGACTCACTGTCGGGACGAGTTCAAGGCACTCTCCACCATGGTCGCCGACGGGCACCTCCCCGCCGCCGTTCGCAAAACTGAAGAAGCTCAATCACTCATCCAAACAGCTCCTAGACCACTCGAACGCTCGGCCGTCATGAAGGACCTTTCCGTGAGTCTACTTCACACCCCGCGCCGCAATACACGTGGCTAATCTGAGGTGTGCGACGTGGAAGCGCCTGGCGCGTGTACTGGGAGATCGCGTACAGGAACAACTGGGAGATGCGTACGCACGCGCGATTGCTGTGACACCGTTCCCGACGGGGGCGACGGTTGTTGTGCTCCCGCATGTTACAAGCACGTTGAGGTTTTTGAGTTGGTGTGCCACGTTTGCGTTGCTGACGCCTTTTTGGTTGCAGTTCGGGACTCCAATGGGGTCGTTACACTTTCGGAGTTGTTTACCTCGCTTACTGATGCATCGCTGCGAGAACATCTTTCTACACTGCGAAAGGATATCCTTGCGAAAGCTCTTGAGCCCATACTTACGAAACCATCTCGACTGGTCACATCCACACACGAATCCACACTTACGATCGACCACACCTCGCCCTCCGACGCAAACATCTCAACCTCCAGTCAATCATCCCATGACGCACTCCTGCATACCGTATCTCTCATCACATTCCTCCACGACACGCTCTTCCCCTCTCTTCCTCCGCAACAAGCGAACTTTGGAGCCCAGCTCGCAGGTCCAGTCTCTCAGGCGCTTATCACGCATGTCTTGCGGCCTGCTGTCCCGCGCTCCGGGTCGCTCGACCATGTACCTGACTTCCTGCGCGTTGCAAAGCATGCTGCAGAGGTCGAGGAGGCCCTGTTCAAGCTGGGTTTACGTTCGGGAGACGTACGAGAATGGGTCCAAGCTGCGCCAGCACATTACGAACGACGTAGGCGGGAAGACCTAGTTCAGCACGTGCGAGGGGTCGTGATGGAGCGAGACGGGACAGCTGTAGCTGTGAAGCGAACGATTGTACGGAGCAAAGATGAGGAAAAGGAAGTGGCGGACGACCCATGGGCGTTTGAACAGTCTGCCTCGCCGCCACCACCTGGACATCCCCAGGTCCCGATCATCGCTACACCCGTCCCAGCACAGAGGAAGGCCTCTCATCCGACTGCAACACCTTATTTCCTCGGAGAACCCCCACAAGTGACAGCGTCGCCGCCTGCGGAACCCCCGAAAGTGAAGAGTCCACCTCCGAAGGTGAAGAGCCCGCCTCCCGAGGAGGAAGTAGACAATTGGGGATTCGACGAGGACGAACCAAACTCTACTGAGTCTACACCAGCTAAACAAGCAGGAACGGCGGAGACGCACAAGTATGAGTCTGGGGCGGAGGATACATCAGAGGACGAACCGGACGTGGAAGTTTATGCCGGAACGTCTCAGTCTGAAGGCGGGGGGACGAGCAGGAGTGCAAACACGTCACACCCGACTGAACTGTTGAGTGCACCGCAGTCGGACGCGGAGGTCATTAATGCTGGACAGTCGAGTGAGGAAAGTGATCCGTGGGATGATGACCCTTGGGCGGACCAAGATGAGGAGGAAGCTGGAGATGGAGAGAAGAAGGAAGAGGCCCCCGTCTCGCCAAGTAAATCGCCTGCTCCGACACTATCCCCTACGAAAGCGCCTGAACCACCTGCACCACCGAAGATTGAACCATCGCCTGCTCCACCTGCTGTAGTTGAGATTCCGCCCTCTCCAGCTGTGCATGCTCCTGCTCCGCGCGTAGCTCGCGGGCTCGAACGGTTCGCTCAAAAAAGCCGCGCCACACCTTCTCCCACACCCTCCAAATTCAACTCTCCTGTCATCTCCAACGCCTCACCAACTACGATTTCGTCTACCTCAGCGTTTGGAACGGCCCCATCCTCTGCGTTTGGTACAGCTCCAACTTCTGCGATCCCGCAGTCCGCGTCGTACGCACACTCCAACGCATCGTACTCATCCCCGCCGAAACCACAGCTGGCACTTCCGAATCCTCATGCGTCTCCGGCTAAGTCATTTACTTCTCCTGCAGCTGCGCCCCCGTCATTTGTTTCATCCAAACCACCAACAATCGCTCCTCCTATTACACCCGCTATGCGTCGTGCTCAACAGCAAGCCAAGTTGGCCGCAGCGGCAAACGGTGCACGTCCAACAAGTCCATTCGGGGGCTCTCAATCCGCATTTGGGACGTCTGAGTCCGGCTCTGTCGTTGGTTCGCCCGGAAAGAGACGAGATACTCTCCAGCGAGAAGACAGGGGAAGTATAAGCAGTGCTACTGGAGGAGGGTTGTTTGGATTTGGAGGAAGTCAGCATGGAGGGAATGGGAGTGTGAGTGGTCAGTCGGTGTTTGGAAGCCCTGAGAGGCGGGTTGGGTCTGTGTCTTCACTTCCTCCTGCGCCGCCCCCTGTGCAAATTCTGGCCCCGGCCCCAGCGAGAGAGGATCCTACGACGGAGACATATTTGGTGTCGAAGAAGGCGCAGAAAGTGTTGGCGTTGGCGGAGGAGGGGTTGAGAGAAGGAAAGGCGTTGACTATGTCCGAGTGAGTATCACATTCTACATTGCCTTCCCGTTCATTATTGATTTTAACGACATGGATCGCAGTATCTTCCCGCCTGATACAACACCTGCTCCAGGAAGCCTGGTCCTCGGCTGCATCCCTTCGTTCTTCGACCTCTTCCGAGCCCTGGTCCCAGTTACGCATGGCGCACCAATGGCAGCTTCTTCAGGTATCGCCATGCGCTTCTCCAACGACTGTATATTCCTCTCTGAAGAGATCGTGCGCTTGATTGCGGACGTACCCGAGGGACCTGTCGGAGATGGTGCGAGGCCCAAGTTTGAAGAGGTGCAAGAACGGTTGAAGGCACTGGGTGACAGCTGGTTTGAGGATGTTCTTGTGAGTATGAGTGGTGTGGTGTAGGGAAAGGTGTAGATGCTGATGATTGTATGTGTTGTTAGGATAACGAGAAGCAGGCTATCGCGAAGTATTTGGAGCCTACGGAAGGATTTGTGGGCATGCAGGACCAAGCGAGGTTCCAGGAGTGTAAACGTGCTGTGACCCGGTGTACGCAGGCTGTAACGAAGTTCTCGCGAGATACCAAGGTGCGCTCATTTTAAAGTATCTGACAAGCAACCAGGGCTCACACATCATACTTGGCTTGCAGTCTGTGCTGTCGTTTACGAGGTACTACCTCGCACTGGGCACGCTCGTCGAGGACGTCCTAGTTCGTCTGAATGAGGACATCTTGGCTATGCCCGATATCCCAGAAACAGAGTCTCACCGGCTACACGATATATGCAAAATTGTGCACGCGTTCGAGAGCTTATTCCTCGTGGAGGGGGAGTCGGTGTGTCTATGATACTGGTTTCTAATTTGTCCCGGTACTGACGAGAGACTCTAGACTTCTATGGTTACAATGCATGTTCCATCGTGGTTCAAGTACTCCTACCTATCTGAACTCTTGGTAAATAGATCCCTCTCAAGTTAACCTATGCCATGTACTAATTTTGCTGCTGTCTCCCCTCCTAGGAAGCGTCTCTCGCCGACATCAGGCATCTATTCGACATCGGCGCTCTCGTCGACTTCTCCGAGCAAGACCTGGCGCATCTCATTCGCGCATTGTTCTCTGACAGTCCTAAGCGACAAGAGCTTGTTGAACGGGTACTGGCCGGGCACCCCTCACAAACATAAACGGACAGCTAGAGGGACGTGTGACGTTTTACGGGATCTATGTATATTTGTGCACTTGGATAAAATAATAGGATACTCACGGCCTCATCCAACACACTTGAACACGTCCTGCTCCGCGTGCACATAAAAAGTACAACAACATCCTTTCCAATTCCGAAAATGCAACAAATCCAAATCTAAGCACATCTAAGAGGGCGGTAATACAACACACAACACATCCATCCCAAGTCCGTCCATAGAATAATCAGAAGAATAAGAATACATTGTTCTTGGCGCGACGACGTACAACGCTGTGCGCACGCGTTCGTCCACCCACGAATGGCGAACCACCGTCCCGAGAGACTTCGCCCACTCGACAACCATTTGAAAGTCTTCGAGTTCGCGGTCGACGATCACCACGCCCCGAAGAGTCTTGCTCGCGCTTCCTTCTTGGTTGGTCGATGTATGCGCGTCGAGTGCTCGTCGTTTACGTTTTACTCCAGTCCAGTCCAGCCCTGCCAACAGAGCATCCGGGGAAAACACTCGGCGCGTCGATAAAACAAGACTAGACGGACGCGGTGCGCTACGGTGCGCAATATAGATGAATGCGTCAGCTAGTAGCAGAGCTGGATTCTTCAAGAGGCCGCGTCGGTCAGGCAGTTGACTAGACTTGGGGGGTCCCGAAATGTTGAGACTGGCGAATAGAGCCTGAGAAAGGATAGATGAAGAAGATCGTTCAGCAGTAGGTCGGTTGATCAGAGCTGGTGGAGCCGAGGCCGAGTCCTTGGGAGGTACGTCCAGAATGGCACTCGAAATACGAACAACCTCTACAGTGTCGTTTCCACCGGGCGGAGAAAAATCCGCGCTGAGATTCCCGACCAAGGTCAATGGGTTTCTCGGCTTGTCGTGAGTGGGAGACGATTTCGATGCGTCCAGTCGGCGCCTCTTCCAACTATCCACCTTCTCTTGATTTTCCAGCGTGTCTTCATCTCGTTTCCTCACTTTACCAACACCTGCTTCACTTTCCAGGATATCCATCCGTGGTCCTACATCGCTTCCCTCAAGCCCGTCCTCATCTCCTACACCACTCCCTATATCGGACTTCGCATCTTCCTCGCCCAACATCTCATCTAGATATACCACACTCTCCGAGGCCTTCCCTGCTGGACTCTCTCTCGCCGGATCTTGTTTCTCTGCCGCCTTTCGCACAAGAGCCGACTCGGGCTTCTGCTTGATCCTGTGCCCGCCCAACGCCCTCGCCCATTTCTCAGCCCTCTCCTCTCTCGTCCCACCCCCACCCCCACCCCCACTCACATCTTCATCATCGCCCCAAATTCGATCCACAACTTCCTCAGCGCTATCACCCCCTCCACTCGTACTCAATCCAATTGCCTCTCTTGCTAGCCTTTGCAACGACCTCGCCCCGAGTCCAGATGTCCACGCTCGGTCAGTTGGGGAATGGACCTTGGTAATCCGTGGGAAACGCAGTTCATAATGCTATGTGTGCCTGCAATGTCAATAAAGCATTCTTGGAAGGACAGAAACAAGGGAGAACGGGGAGCTTACTCGACTTGACTCAGACTTCGTGAAACCGGCTCCCATCAACTACATAGACGTATAAACTATAAACAACCATGCATTCTAACGACATAGAGGTCCAGCATACCTCAAATAGCAACGGTGTGCGGAATAAGATTCGAGGTGGACGAGCGCGCAGCGAAGTCACAAGACTCATGTCGTATGAGATGCGCATATACCGACCCTAAGGCACGCATAAGTACAAGCAATCAAAAAGGCAGCATAATGAGTAATGGCACTTACTTCCGGGCGGTAAGTCTCGTATGCGCTCGTGCTCTCTATTCTATGATTCAGTTCCTCGAGTTGTGCACGCGAGAGGCCATACGAGACCGTGAAGGCAATATCGAACGCTGGACGGGCACCAAGCTAACAAGCACATTAGATATTGTCACCCAGATACCAACCCAGAATGATGCACTCACATCGTCTTCGTTCGTACGCACTCCAACATAAAACGTAGTCCATACATTCGGCCTTACTACAAGAAAGAAACCCGATCCCTCTCAGAGTTAAAACGGACGAAATAAAGGCTGAAACTCACCGCCAAGCTCTCGTCCCCTGTCCCTATCCCACCCCGCACCCAGAACCACAAAATCTGCACAATCCCCAAGGCCAGGTATATAATCCTTCTTCATTTTTACCCACCTCGCCTGAGTGGAGTTGTATGCCCCTGTGCTGGGTTTGAGGACGAGGCCTTCTTGGTAGGATGCGATGGCACGGCTGAAGGTGGTGATTATAGATTGGCGTGGATTGAGCTTGGGTTTGCGAGACGGAGTGTCTTGAGATTGACTCTGAGATTGTGATTGAGAACTATCTTCTGAGTCATGATTTAGGTCAATCCATTCGCCGGTTGATATTCCAGACCAGCCAGGTATACGTCGAATCAGCTCCTCCAAGATCTCTCTTCGGCGCTCGAATGGCGTGTTGAGAAGGGATTGCCCGTCTAGAGCGAGTACGTCAAAAAAGATGAGCGCAAGGTGGCGTTTGGGGACTGGGTGGGTTGTATGTGTAGAGGAGTTCGGTTGAGAATGGAGAGTGTTTTGAGATGAAGTGGAGTTCGAGTCGAAAGATTCGGCTCTATTGACGAGAAAGAACAAAAAATGTAAGATCCGATAGCTGGAATAGATGCATACACTTACTGTGGCTCTTCAAAACGGTTCACCGGCTTACGCGCACGCACTCCGATAGCAGTGCTTTCAACCAACCCACGCACTCTCCAAAACTCTACATTCCAACATGAGACCCATTTTCAACCCTTTTACTATGAAACGCACCATCAATTTCACCACGCGACTCATCGTACGCGACCATTTCACCCTCTAGAATTACAGACCTGCGCACGGTCCGAGTTTTCGCTCCGGTTGCCAGTATCGTTTCATGTGCGTGTTGAGAGTTGTCTTCCTCGCCCATGATGCGTTGGAGGAGTAACGGAGGAGCTGGTTGTATGCCTTGGGTTTCAGACGGTTGTGGGAGGCCAAGTGCAGCACGGATAACGCTAAAAATACTCTCAGCGTGAATATTGTTATGTTGTCTGAAAACTGAACGTACGGGTGTGTTCCTGCCCGGTCCAATGTAGAATCTCGTTTGCTCTTGCTGAAAATCGTGATTTGCCTATGGGAGGGCTTAGAGAGGTCGATATGGATCTGCATCCTGAACCACGAACCATGTCAGGTTGCTGAATAACTAAAATCAAGACTAGCAGCCAAATATGAGGCGCACCTTTCACCATCATACTTGACTTCAGCAAACGCCTTCGGAGCGCCGGATGAAACCAACACGTCCAATGAATCTTTGACAGACCTCGCCTTGTGACATTTAGGTATCTCAATTGGCACGTTGATGAGAGGCTCAAACGCAGCTGCTCCAGTGGTATTGAGAAGAGTCTGCGCAGCAATGGCTAAGTCTGCTCGGACACGGTAGATACGAGGCATACGCGAGTCCCAGGCACGCATGGCGTCCCAGATAGTGAGTTCACTCCGAGCAGGAGATACATGATCGAGAAGTGCCGAGGTGGTAGAGCCGCAAGGGGAGGGATAAAGCAATGGGTGTATGGATTTAAGTATGATCTAAGAGATGTCAGCCACCAGATTAATTTGGGCTACTAGGCTTACTTGGGTAACAAGTGCCGCAGAACGAGGTGTACAATGACTGTATAGCTCAGATATTATTTCAGCCTCAGTCCGGTTAGCTTCCCGGCGTATCAAGTGATGAGACCACGGTGAGAGAGCGGCAAGTTCGCTGAGAAGCTTGTCAATATGGCCCAGCGTCGGTCCCGGTGCACGTGGATCGGGCCGAGCAGCTAGTGCATCGGCTACTGCCGAGCCGAGGCATCCATCACCACTGGTTTTGTATCCTCGAAGAGAAGGCGTGCGCAAGATACGAGCAAGTAGGTTGGCAAGGCGGGATTCAGGGGGAAAGCGACGAGCAACATCATGCTCTGGGAAAAGTAGACGGAAGAGAGCCGGCCCTAGGTCTTTCGAAACAGCCAGTGACCAGCGCTCAAAGAGCTCGATGCTGTTCCCACCGTCCCCAACAGCATCGACAAGTTCTACAAGTCGCGAGAAGAGCATCGGTCAACGCGGTGAATCATGTGACCGGCGACTTGAGCTCTTAAATCACGTGAGACTCCGTACTTGGACCCACCGTCTACTATACCGCAATAATGGACTCTCCAGACGTCGGAAACCTGCGCCTCTCATCCGACTCGGAGCACGAAGATGGTGGTTTTGGAGGGTACAATGCTGCGCCTAAGAGCCCACCAGCAGCTCCCCAGCAGAGTGAATCGCAGGGCGAGATGTGCTGCGCACGCGCTCAGTGGCTCCATTCGAGCGATGAGCCAGAGATATTTGCAAGTGGACGAGCTTAGTGTTGAGGTCGCTGCTAATCGTATGCATAGATTACGGACGCGCAAAAGAGCTCTGAGGGCGCTGGGTCGGTCTTTATCGCATACGTCATCCGTTCAGGCGTCAGTCTCTTTCCTCTTGCTTGCTGCGGTGTTTGACATCTCCACAGAACTCGGAAACCCGTCGACGATATTCTGAGTTTGAATCACTGCGTAACAGCTTGTCAAAGCTCTACCCAGTTGTGATAGTGCCGCCGATTCCAAGCAAACAATCTCTTGGCGACTATGCCATCAAGCAGGTGTGTTCCTGTGTTCCTGTGTGCTGCCTTACAATCCCCACTAATTCCCCGTAAGAGTAAAGCCAAAGAGGACGCGAGTTTGATTGCCCGGCGTAGGCGTATGCTGCAAGTCTTCCTTA
The DNA here is from genome assembly GCA_015039395.1 of Ceratobasidium sp. AG-I. Classification (NCBI taxonomy): domain Eukaryota; kingdom Fungi; phylum Basidiomycota; class Agaricomycetes; order Cantharellales; family Ceratobasidiaceae; genus Ceratobasidium; species Ceratobasidium sp. AG-I. Next base: position 131,842 of record MU132158.1, on the reverse strand, counting down.
ACCGTATCGCTCGCCATCCTATTCTTAGTAACGAACATGTCTTTCACCGTTTCCTCGAGCGTGACGTTTCTTGGGTCAGTTCCCACCTCCACCTAATCATACGCGCATACTAACCCCTCCCAGTCCGAAGTCCTCCACTCCCCACCCCTCTCTCTCCTCCCAAAGAACCTCCTCAAAGCGCCCGCCCTCAACCCGGCCGAACACGACCCCCTTTACGATTCCCTCCCCGTTCCCTCCCCCTCTCACCCCCTCCGTCGTCCAGACCAGCGTTTCCTCGATTCGGAATCTTTTACCCAAAAATTTGAAGCCCACCTCACCGGACCACTCGAGAAAGTCACTCGCAGGACTGTGAAGCGCTGGACCGAGTACGCTCACGACACTGCCGAGCTCGGCGCCGCACTCAACGCTCTGTCTCTGTCTCTTCCCCCACACGAAAGCGATGCGGTAGAGCGCACGGGTCAGGCAGTCGATGCTGCCTATGTCGGTTCTACGAAACTCGCTCAAGCGATCGAGTCAGGATGGACTGAGCCCGTACGCGAATACGCTATGTTCGCAGCCATCATCCGCCGTCTGCTAGTCTACCGCCACCAGAAACACGTACAGTACGAGATGACTGCCGAAAGCCTCGACAGCAAACGCGAGATGTTAGAGGAGTATGAGAAGAGTGAGGCTGAGGCGCAGAGGCTTGCCTCGGCGTTGAGTGCTGCTACCGCTCCACGACGATCTTCTGCGAATGCTTCGCCCAGCCTCACGCCCAGCCAGAGGCCGAACCTTGCTCTACCTGATCCTACTGCTGCTGCGCCAGGACAAGGACAAGGGCAGGGTCAAGGCTTGTCACCGTCACTATCGCCTGTACCTTCAGCAGACTCTCTAACTCAAAGCCCAACCCAAGTCTCTATCCCCGACGCAGACGAACTTGACGGCAGCACAGCCTGGGGCGGCACTGCATCATCCCCCTCACAGGACTCCCCATCAGGCGCGGTATGGGGCCAAGGCGCACGTTCCCAAGCATGGGCCAGCCGAATCTCCTCCGGACTCTCGTCTACTCTGGGCGCGGGGACCGATGCGAGCGCGAGCACCGCGACTGTCGGTCCTAGCGCAAGTGGGAGTGCGGGCGCGGCGCATAAGAGAGCTGGGTCGGGCGCAAAAGGGATCTTGAGTGCGTTGAGCTATTCGTTTCAGGGGATTATGGATGTGGATCCCGAAGCGGCGAGGAGGAACGGGATCAGCAAGACTCGGGATTCGATTGGCCAGGTGAGTTCTTACTTTATTCCTCAGCTAGTTAGTGAGGTCTAGAGCGGGTACTGATTGATTTGTGGGTTTGATTTTGATTTGGCAGCTGGATGAAACATTAATGGCGACAGCTCGGGACCTTAAATACGCTTCTTCGACCATCCAAGCTGATTTGGATAGGTTTCAACGCCAGAAAGTGGCTGATATGCGAGACATGTGTATTGCGATGGCCACTGCGCATCGGGACTGGGCCAAGAACGTACGTCTTTTTTCGGTTCACTATCATCCTCATTTAACTCATCCCAACCCCCGACTAAACAGAATCTGAGTGCATGGGAAGAAGCAAAGAAAGAAATCGCCAAGATCGAGCCTCACCCTAACCGACCTCCGCCCAGCGCAGCAGACCGCCCCACATCTCCCTAAACTAGGTGCCCGGTGTGGTGGGAGACAGACTTTAAATTGTGAATAAAACCAGACACCAGACGCTTTGATGTAACTTAGCACTTTTAGTTCATGCATATACTACATTCTTGATTATCTACGCGCGTTGCTACTTCACAAAAACAAGGCAAGAACATACAAGCTTATGCAAGAGTAGCGTTTGTACATCTGAGTCGAGAGGGTATTAGAAGGTATACAATGATTCACATTCGAGCAACCCCGTCCCCTTCCCTTCCCCGTTCCCTCACCCGCCTTACGGGTCCACCATCTCTACATCACCAGCCATCTCCACATCACTGCTCCCTTCAACCAGCCTCTTCCATTGTGCATACAACACCTTGCGCCCGTTCAGCTCCGCCCCTTTAATCGTCGCCAACCTCCCCTTTGCCCACTTCTCCGGCTCCATCGCGTTCCCAAAGCTCACAAACAATCCCTGAAGCGCCAACATTCTCACCAACTCCTCTCCGACTATTGCGAACGCCGCCTCGCTGCTCCCTCCTCGCCGAACGAGCTCCCGCGCGAATTCGTCGACTGTGCCATTGCCGGTTGATGCACTGCTGGTAGTCTGGTGTATTCGCCAGGCATAATCGTACCCCTCATTGACGGCGCGCATCACTGTATCAACCGCGCTCGCCCGAAGTATGGTGGGGTAATACCTCCCACCAATCGCACCCACATCCACGATCATCTCGAAGCCGGGCGTGAGTAGCCGTCGGAAAACGTACCCAGGCGGCGGAGCAGGCATCGGGATATTCGTTTCTGCGACAGGGGGCTCAGGGGGCCCACCCAAGCCCGAACTAGTAGATGCGATGGGAGGAACGGCTTCGTACCGCTGCGGCTGCGCAAACGTATCCAGGTCCGGCCGGGCGTTGTTCAGGAGTGGCATAGACCTAGACGAGGTGTTCGGCTGGTTTATAGGTAACAACCCAGTCGGGGCGCCAAATATCGACTCTTGCGCCCCAGAAGACCTCGGTTTCGGCTTTTCCTTGACCTCCTCAGGCGGGGCCTCCGACTCCCGTACGAGCTCGTACAAGTCTCCTCCAACGGAAATACTCAGCTCGCTCGTATCCTCCTTGTCGGGTGTGATGTACGTTATTCGTAGGAATAAAGGGGAAGAGACAGCATTGGAAGAAGAAGTTGGCAAGAGGCCCATCGCGTTCTCCGGATCAAGTTCTTCGCGCGAGGGACGAAGTCTAACGAGGTCGTCCAGCCAGATCCTCTCCGCCCCCCACCAAAGTCCTTGAAATAATTCATCCGCATCCGACTGCTGGTCATCGCTGAGATATGGATGTGATGTGCACCATAGGGGTGTCAGACACGCCGTAATGTGCAAGGCGAGGCAAAAGGCGGGGAGAGCGTCTTGGTAGGAATTGTTTGCCCCAGTGAGATTGAGGTCGGCGTTGAATTCGGGGAACGGGTTGAATACGGTGTATTCTTGGAAGTTGGGATCGAGTGGACGGGAGGGTTCACATTCTTTGACCATGTTGAGTAGTGTCTCTGGGGGGTTGTATGCCAGCTGGGGGAGCAGGCGATCCTGATACACCACAATGGAGTGGTTCACACCCAAGAGGCGCACATTGAACACAAATCGACACTCGATTGAATAGTTCGGATCGCCTGGAGCGTGTGGTGTTGGAACGTTCTTTGTCGAAAACGAATAAACGATCGCCGGCCAAAAATCGATCGCTGCCGACTTGTCCGCCTTGAGATAGATGGGCCTCCTAAGCGCTACCCAAACGACCTCCAAGATACGAAATATGCGCCCGCTCGAGTTGAGATCCCGGATCCGTTCGGGCAACGCAGTCGGTGGCTGGTCGACCCGTTTTGGTGGCTTGGATTTCTCCTTCTGCGCCGTCTCTCGGATGGCTCGACGGCGAGCATGGGTCAGGGCTGGGGTTTCAGCCTTTGGTCGTGTACCGCGCAAGTGGGACTCGGGAGCGTGTCGTAGGCCAGGAAGCTTCAGGTTTTGGTTGACCTCGACTTGGGATTTAGTCTTGGTGCAATACTTGCAGAGACAGTTTCGAGTATCCAGAGTAGGATCGGTCATAAGCCACTTGGCGTGTGGGAGAAACTCGTTCTTGGAGCGGAACCGGAGAGTCGAAACGGCGCCTTTTGTCTGACGTTAATTATTGAATGGCATTCGACAGGCAGAAATCGAACGCACCAGAGAGGTAGAGGTCGTGTCGCGGGTTAGGCAATCGTCCTTTCTGGTGGTCATAAAACGCATAACCCGAGGGCCAGCCTTTCATCCAATAAACCTTGCCCGCTACACTCGGACACGTTAAATGATACGACTAGACAAATTTGAATACGCTTACCAGGAAGTCCCAACTCTGCGCCTATATATGTCCCAATCTCTCTTCTCCAGTTAACCGACGCGTCCTCAGTATCGGGAATAGGACGATAAAAGTTCACATTGCCCTCTCGGTCCTGGTTTTTCACAAAACTTACACCGGGAGGGCGACGAGAAACATCTCCGTCAGAGTAACGCCATTCAATCATCTGCGCATTAGCGACCTCTGTGGCAAGTCAACTTCTGAACGAACGAGTGTAGTGTAGTGTTACTAACTTGGCCCAATTTGCCCAGTATCCTTGAAACTCGATGCCCCAGAAACCATCTTGCTCTTGAGTGCTTTGACGAGGTGGATGTGGTCAAGATAGAGTAACTTTACCTCTTTTGTTGATTCTGACATGAGTAACTACGACCAAACGTACCCAAATAGATTGGCATGCCCGAGACTGAAACCAGTGCAGGTCTATGACACTCTCCGAGGAAATTGCTTGATTGACTATGGCTACATTGATTATAGATAAACGTAGAATATGTAGCTACTGTCCATGACGTGAAGTCCTACCGAGCCACTCGAGGCTGCTGAAACTGCGCAGCCAAGCTTCGGCGTGCAGGCCCATTTCCTGTCCCACCCCAACGATTTTGTGTTATCGTCCCATGCTGAGAGGCCACCCTAGTCGGTGCAGGGTCTTTCCTAGATTTCGAAAGGCGCCTCAAAGGTGCGGAGGTTGGCCTGTGTGCCACGGTGTGCTGAATACCACCCTCTGCGGAAAGGGCTGATAGAACAGCAGCAGGTAGAGGCTCGCGGGGAGGTGGTGGACCATGCGAAGCGCTCGAAGTACTGTACATTGAGACGGTCGATACAGTTGACAGTGGTCGACTTCGAGGGGGCTCTGAATCTACTGGGGCGCGGGTAGACTCGCTTGGCGTAGATGTTCCCTCAGGTACAGACCCGGGCTGCTGAGCCCAAACAGGTTGCACGGAACGTCCAGCAGACATGGCAACCGACTTGATGGGATAAGTCGATAAGGATGGAAGGGGGAGCGGGTACGCCGCATTAGAGACTCGTTGTCGTGTCGAGGGCGACATTGCAGGTTGGGGAATTTGCAGGAAGGCAGGTCGTGGTTGTGTAGATTCTCTAGATGCAGAATGGGCTCTAGGCCGCGGTGCAAGAGGGTTAACGCCATATGCAGCCTCCGGGGCAGTCACAGTGGAAACCGTCGCCGCAAGAGAAGGATGAGATCGAGCGTGCTGATGCGCGGAATTATATCCAGGTCGCGCTCCAGCTTCACGGAACTGTGGTAATGTAGGAGAAGATATAGAGCGTGGGTTTTGGAAAGACATCCGAGGCACGCCAGCCGGATTTGCACTAATGGGCGTTGTCGGGGCAGAAGTGTGGAAGGGTCTGTGATGAGCTGCACCAAGCAATACACCACTCATGGGCGTCCTTCCGGACCTAGCACTAGGTGGGCCAGGGCTAGCACGATGAGGAGACATAAGAGGCCGTGGAATTGAAATGTTAAGGTTTTGCTTTTGCGGTTCGGAGCCTGCACCAATCCCGGCAAAGCCTGGGTCTGTGCCACTACCGGATCCTCCAGATGAGTTCGATGACGACCTTGACCGAGGCGTAGGGGGAGTCGCAAGTCGTTTAGGAGAAGGCATGGCTCCAACGTTGCCTGTTAATGGTGCCGGAGGGAACGGGTTCGGGAGATCAGGGAACGAAGGGCGGCGAGGGGGTTGCTGGGTATTCATGTTGAACATAGCACCTCCGCCAAGCTTCTCCGGCGGTGCACGACTAGGATTCGGTGGTAGAAACTCGCGGGAGCGAGTCGGAGTCGACGCAACATATTCACCGTATGCATCTCGACGGAAGTACCCCATATGCTCGGCAAATCCGGTGGGCGGTGGTTGAATTCCAGGAGGACGAACGACAGGGCGGGATGGTGTCGTTGATGAAAGAGAAGATGTCGATGGGTAACCTTTGTCACGAGATAGAGGCCGACTATCCTTATCCTTTACAACTCTTCGAAGTGATTCTACATCAAGCGGGAGTTTTTTGCTAATGAACGGATGGTAAATAACTCATTTTCAGAAGCGAAAGATGCTACTCACCGAAGCCGCCGCCCAGGAGGGCTATCTGCAGAATACGTTTGTCGAGTCCAAGCAGTCTTCTTCACCGTTTGTCTCCAAACAGACTTTTCAGCAGACGGATGGAGCCTCCCATGTCGTCGAGCAGTATAAAACAAACCTATCGCATAAGCAAATACTAGAAGCTGAATAAGTACCCCAAATCTAAGTATCGCCAGAAAAGACGCACGCAAAAAGGTTGAGGTCCATAGCAGAGCAACGGTGGCGACGCTTGCGCCGCATGTGTTCCATATGTCACTGCTAAGACGGGGACTGCAGATAGCATCGCCCATTTTGAAAAATAGCATTGCGACAGCAGAGACTACAAAGGCATGAGTTAATTGTTAAAAAGGCCCACGTTTGCACATACTAAGGTCCGCGCCTCCAGCTGTAGCACAAAGGATAATCTCATTTTGGATGTTGAGTGGGGACTTTCGCTGAGAATCTAGAACCATGCTGTGGACACAAGCATTAGAGGATATCTAGCAAGAAGGTAAAATACTTACAAGACAAGCAATGCAAGGGACATTGGTGCATTGGTGGCAACCACAAAAATGGGAAGCATTACTGCGAAACGTGGGTCAGTTACCCGAGCCATGTCGTAGGCAAACAACCTACTGAAGGAACCAGAAAGTTGAGCCACTATAATGTTCGCAATGGTCAACAGCGACAGTGTGGCCTGGCCCAGCATGACAAGGACTGTGAAAATAATAGCAAGGTTAATCATACAACAGTAAAAGAAGGGTTTACAAGACTCACATATCATAACAAACCGAAGCTCAAAAGCGTGAAACATTTTTAGAGAGCGTCGGCGCAAGGTCGTAAAGAATGTCTAAGATTTAGTTCGTAAAGACGCAAACCAGTTGCGTTCAATAGAGCAAGAATGAGGGGGAAAGCCGGCTATTACGGGAAGTATTAATTGAAGTTGCAAAGGAAACACCAGGTCATGAAGAGGGAAAGGTGAGGATGAGGAGGGGAAGGAGGTCGTGGGTGGAGAGGTGGTCGACCTGAAAGGGAACCAAGCGGTACAGCCTCTCCCGAGCTTTATCGGATGTGCTCCAACTAGCATTTTTGGATTGTCCTTTGACAGGAACGCGTGTCATTCTGGCAACAATGGAGGAGCGCGTGGTCTGTTTACGGAGAACCCTGTTCCGACACCCAATGGATGAGTCAGGAGCATTGGCGCTTAAACCGTCGGGTGTTGTTTGGCTGAGCACGCATAAAATCAGTGGACTTCGGTCTGCGTATGATGCACATGAGAGATCAAAAATCAAACTAGTACGAGGTAAATGTGTCAATTTTTGTAGCTGGCCTAGCATGCGCATTCAGGAAGCACGCTACAACACCGCGTGAGTGTCAGGACAACCTAGACAATCAGCTGAGGATAAGCTACTCTAATTGGATTTTTTCAACAATATGATTTGGTAGCGGCTGCAGTATACTATCCCGCCTATCTTTGAATGTCTACACCAACTAGCATCTACTTGCTCAACGTTTCAGCCCTCTGACCCCTGACATCCATTCCTTTCTCTAGTGAGGTCCTCGCCCCATTGCTTTACTTCTGGGTGCTGAATTTGAGGTAAACTACTGTCGAAAAACGATTGAAGCCCGTCTGGTCCATCACAGTGTGTTTTTTCATACTCTGAGGCTACAAGGGGGTAATAAATTTAGCTGTTCTTCCGATGCTGAAACGACATGCCTTGCAGAGCCATTTCCAAACGGTCCAGATCTACATATCTCTAATGAAGGAGCCGAATTTCAGGCAATAACAGTGCTCGCTTACCTTTGACAAACAGAGCTTCAGGAGTTGTGCGTTCTTCGTATTCCTGTCTAACTGTCAGTAACATAAATGCATCTCGATATAATAAAACACACCTCCCATAGTGCCTGGATGCGCCGTGCAGCGGGGCTGTCGTGCAACATATCGGTAAGCATGCTTCTCATCCCAGCCTATATGTTAGGGGTTATTAATAAATAAACCTAATAATATTCCACACTCGCCCTTTCCCTTGCTATCTTGTCTTCCTTGCTTATGCCGGCCTCCCACGGTGCGATATCTCCAGCGACCGCCTCGGCCAGGTCGTGTACTACCGCTAACATAACACACCTGTCTCGGTGGGCATGGTCACAACTATATGCACATATAAATTACTGTACTTACTTCGATACGTCTAGGTTGGTGTCGCTCGTACATAACGCCAGAATCGACATTCTATGCATGTGGTCCGCGATACTATAGTTGTGAGGTTAGGATGATATACACGTGGGTATTCAGCATTATGGCCCACATATCTACTCACCTTTCAGGACCAGGAATCTTCGAATTCAATGAAGTGAACGCACGTAAACATCTAAATACAAATCATACCCGCGATTTGATCCATCCTGTTCGTTTTTGTGTCTACACAACCATGAAATCAATCGATGGGGTTGTACAAAGTCTTCTCTCAATCACCTTCAGCCTTTCGAGGATATGGAAAAAAGCCAAGCGGTCCACAGCCAAGTCTCCGGTCGATGTATAAGTGGGTGGCAAATCTCGTTCCCACTTCTCTTTACCAGGAGAGACAGGTGCTAGAAGGTTACTAGATGGTTCACCGGAATCCATGATCTGAGAGGTCGAGTTGGTTGAATTATAATTGCTGCAAATCAAAATGCAACCGAAGACATCAGTGGGCCCTGAATTTGAAAAACGTCTATTTCCTGACGCACCGGATCCGTTCAGCTCCATCTCCCCTCCACCACGAGTACTGCTGCTGTTCTTCCCCATCCTTCGCACACTAAGATCTACCTAAATTGAATCTATGGCATCGGTCGTGATGAATGCTATTAAAGAAGAAGTGCTTGTCTCTACGACTACAGTGGCCTCAGTGACGTCTACTGCTGCATCAGCCACCCGCTCCACAGTATCCCATGCCATTGCATCCTCTGCACCGTCTGCATCCATTAGAGCTGCTACTAGTCATGCTGGCGCTGGTAAGCTTTGTTGAGTATCGCACATCTTGCTGTATGCTAACCTACACCTAGAAACTGCTGCTCTGCTCGCTGGGGCTGGCCGCCAAGAGTTCGCGCTTGCAGCGCGGACTCAACCTGCACTCGGGAATCTTTCTACCGCAGTAGCGGAGAGCTCTATTCTGTCATCTGTGCTCGGCCGCGCCGCGGAGTCCGATTCTAATGCGCTCAAGAACATACTACCCGAGTTGCGTGAACAGGTGTCGCAAGCGGCCCAGCAAGGGTTTGAGGAGGTTATAGGCGACCAAGCTCCCCGGCTGGAGCCAACGTGGGGTATTGCCGAAACCGCCAAGCAGATCGAGGATGCTGTCGCTGCTAGGTGATAGAACCCCCCCCCCCCCCTCCGATGATCTATTCGTTAGTTATTCTAGTTTGCATGCATCGTTTACGCTTTCTGGCTTGTCATCCCACAACAACTTATATCCACATTCATAGTCTATTTTCGCATCAGCAGAATGCCAAACATATTCTTTCTCGTCAATTACGGTCTACACCAAACCAAAGCTAACCCCATGTGTTAAAGTATATGCACTAAGGTAGATCATACCCCTAAATGGTCACACAACGTAGTATAACCAGAACATCGTCCACATTCAGGTAACTCTCCTCCATCGTTTGAACTTTCTGTATGTGCCGACCTAAAGGTCGGGATGAAGCTATCGCTAAGTCGCTGTGCGATACGTTCCTTATTTGCTTGGCGTTACCAAGCACTTCTATCCCATCTTATCAATATGATTGCCTATCCGAGATTTGTTCCTTCCTGTTTTTTTTATAGGCAAGGTCAAGATGAGAGACCAAGCGTGTTTTCTGCTTCCAAAATGCAAAGTAATGGCTGACTTACATAAAACGTGTTAAAAACTCACTTGCAGTGTTTGCTGCCATCCGCAGCTACTCCACAACACGCACTCCCGAACGACTGAAATTATCCGGGTACATTCCGGACCGTCGTTTCCGTCCCCAGCAAACAGACTATTCTTCTCCATTGTCAAGGTGTGATACCCATCGCACCCCACCATTTTAGATACCATTGATTAAATGAAAGCAGGATGTGCCGGTTACGTCGGATTGCCCCTGCATACATTGCGCACATCTGACGAGAATTTTCCCATTCCATGGGTTTGGTGTAATACACGATGTCCCTGCCATGCCATGGTACGGATGTTCATTCCTTCATGGCTGTTTCCATCTCTCCGTAGTCATCGCAGGCGTAATGATACTGGGCCAAGCTTATATGTACCGTACTGATCTTCCGGTCCGGCTCCTAACACCGGTGGGACAAGGACGCCACCTTGCGGCACAAAGTTACAGGCTAACCCCTCCTGGGTTCAACGCTACAGACTGTTGTCTATAATTTAAGCCCCGTAAATTAGTAAGGGCTGCATGCCTCAAGCTCGCATGATACGCCGTGGAGTATTCTGGACTTGTGGCTGGCTGGGTTGAAACAAGGCGTCGAAAAGCCCCAGCCCGCATTGCATCTCGGCTGAAATCGTGGTCCCCGCGTCATATACTTTAACTCGATAGCGCCCAGACGCTCATAATTATGGACCCCCTAGGCTGCACGCGCCTCCTTTCTGTCGATTGCGCCCAGAGTTGTGTTACACTCTGTAGCTTCCAATGCCACGCATTCTCGCGCATACATTTGTTTTATAACCCTAAGCTCCGAATATTCTCATTAAGGAGTTTCAGTACACGTAATGTAGCCAAGATATTGTGTATGTCTAGACTCAATACGATGTGGTAACGGAATCTCAGATGAAAGGGGCAAGACCGTGAATGAAGCCAAGACCAAAAGAGCGAGGATGAACGTCTAACATTTCATGAACGAGAGAATGGCTGGAACCTGTTTGTACATGTAAAAGTAGGTTAGCGACGGGCGGGTGATACACTAGAGGGAGGTGTGTACATCCTGGCCCCTTGACGATGAAAGCATTGGGTTAAACTGGTAGTGGCTAGATATGTGTGATTAATAATTATCCTTTGATTGATGCGTATATTTTGCTCACCAGGAGCAACGTATTCAGCCTGAGGAACAACTTCGAAAATTTTGGTCCTGGCTGAGACAATAGTGGTGCCAGTTCCCGCGTTCATAACATGATTGTCGTCGGGTCTGTTGATCGAGCTAGCTCAGCCCACCTGCACAATGTTCAGGATGGGGTACTCACCGGGAAATCTTCAGAAGAGACACTCGCAGTCTGTACCGACCACAGTTTCTTACACTAACATCTGGAAATATGAAGTAGGTGCCGGGTTGGCCCTGCTGGTTTTGCAGAAGATGCGGAGATGACACCAATGTTCCATACAGCAGCCTTTGGGATGGAGAGATTGACACTTGTCCACCGCTAGGTGAGACATCAACATTCTCAACACCGTTTTCGGACAGCAGCGACAGGTGGGCGACAAGAAACGGCAATTCTCCGTGTCTGCTTTCAAGAGGTTTCAGCCGTATATGTGAGTCCACGATGGCAAGGAGCTCACATCGGAATCACGTTCCCACTTTGGTTGCGGACGGTTAGCTGTACTACGAGCGGCGGAGCTAGGGGCAGCCTGGACAGCGCAGCATTCCCGAATTCAGCGGTCCGTTCTGGTGATTGTACAATCTCCAAAATGTATGTTCTTAGGGAAAAAATACATAGCGAGTCAATATAGTGCCACTAGTATTCTCGACTATGAGAACTCACTTTTCGTCGTCCTGGGCTGTGCCAAAGCCATCTCGCTCGTCGTCTCCTTGAAGTGCGCGGATCAATAAGTGCGGTGGCGACGAAGACCCAGATCCGCTGGAATGTGAAGGCGAATGAAAAGAGCGAGACGGCAATGTGCCGGTATGTGTGCCTGGAGGGGGAGCAGCTGTCGGAGGTGGAGATGGAGAAGAGTCTGATCCCTGTGGGTCTGACAGAACGTAAGTAAGCTTTTGTCGAAGTCGAGGGTTCATAACACAATTCAGTCGACAGAATAAGGTATGGCGCCGTTCGTGGGTCCCTCGTCTTCGGAGTGAGCCGAATGGCGTTGCGGCATCGTAGTGAGCGTCGACTCTAGCCCACAGCATCGTAGCACAGGAAAAGGCTGCGAAATCGGGGACAGGTAGCTATCAGTGCCGGTCGGAGTGAACATATCCCGTACATTTATACGTGCAGCCCCTGTACGTTACAACGGCGTGTCCCGGCGCACCTGTGCGTGCTGCAAAGTTGAGTAATCGATCAGGCTAAGTACACTAGGACAATAATGCAAGTTAATCAAACGAAGACTTAGTGTAGTTGGTGAGTATCTTATAGGTTTTCAGCGGATGCCACTACTTCGGAGGTCGTCGAGCGGCGTGACAAGAGAGTAGTAAGTGTTGGGACTAGGACGTAGATCCAATGATTTTCAACAAGAACTAAAACGATAAGACCAAAATAAAGGGGACGCCTAGCACATGTCTCGCGTGAAGGTGCCAGTTGTGTGGACTTGGTAGGTTCTCAGATCAATAAACCAGTTACTCACATGACCCCTGGTCACCACCAGGAAGCTTCCCCCAAGCAAGTACTGAGTTGCCTCGCTTCGTAGGATACGGTGTGCAGGGCGATTGGTACTGGAAGGCGAGCCAACTCCGCTCAGGTACAAAGCTCGGCAACTCAAACAACTGGTTCTAAACCTTAGCATCTTGAGAGTTCGGTCACAGCCACCCTTATTATATCGGTTCAAATACACAGGATATAATTTCCATTAAAATGCGCTGTGCGTCGGCCAACGTAATTTGAAGCCTATGGGCCTGTGTGTGTCTTAAAACAATGGTGTAGCAGCTCTTGGCGAAGAATGACTTGCCCGAGCTACTATGATATGCGAGTGATGGTCTTGTGTATTATAAAAGCTAACCGTGAAGCATACCAGTAACAAACACAACCTAAAGTTATATAACATTGCGTTTAATCCAACTCCATGTTCCGGCCAGACCGGTCATGATTCCAGCCGCTGCAAGTGCTGGTCGAACTCCCGCTTGATTCGGGGTAGGAGTTTCGTATTAGTCCAGTGTGACCCAGAAAGTTGAAAATAATACCTGTTGACTTATAAATGGCACCGCTGATGCCTCCTGCAGCCATGCTACCCCATGCGTCATGCTTACCGCGCCATGCATCAATACTTGAGTTCAGTATATTGTAGACCAGCGCTGGAAGGCGTGTTCATTAGATAATTGGATTACAATAGAAGACAGTCGCACTCACCAATCACACCAGCAGAATTAGCAAAGTACGATCCACGTCGAGTGACCGAATTCAGTATGCTGTTAACGCGAAGTCTGGTACTGGACACGGACAATGGTCGAACGTATCCTTCTCGAAGTCCTAGCATACCCCCCATTGCAAGCCCTTTGGCCAAAAGACAATATCAGTTTGTTAGTGTGTTGATGTATCATGAGGAGCCCATGTATCATCACACACCTGAGAGATATGTAGTTCCAGTTCCGTAGCATAGGTCATCGCTCCACCCCCGACTAGGAAGCGCAGTTCCGGCACCAGGCAAGGCATTGGTCTTCTCGTCGTCCAGTGCAAGGTAATCAAGTTTGTCACCAAGTCCTGCCATGGGATGAAGCTTAGACGGGTCGAAGGAGGCAGTGTTGAGTAAATCTGCAGCAGTGACAGCGGTGGCTGGTAAGGTGGAACTTTCCCCACGGGAGAAAGAGGCATTGCGGAGATATGCGGCGGCGTCGTCCCGGGTAGAACCTGGAGCATTTCCGCTCGAGTCGGATGTACCAGAGAACGACATAACTAGAATGTTGGGAAGAGCAACAACGACTTGGGCTTGTGTGAGATGAGAAACAGGAAAAAGTCGATTAGTCAGCACTGTGGCCAGTGTTTAGGGGAGGCGCTTATCCAACTATGGCAGTTGGGGATTTACGACAAAAGAGCATGTATGCGTAGGAATCGGCCCAACCTTGAGTGCATTAGTGTGGCAGGCTAGCGTATCTATCTCTATCCGTTCGTAGGCCAGTATTAATATGATAGGAGTTCGACGAACACGTTGCTCGAATATTACAATGTGCATAGCAAAAGGCGAATTAAAAACTAGCCGGGTGCGAACCAAACTTACAATGTTGGCTTAGGCTCGATCAAGCTCAGCAAGGTACTGATGTGCCTTTCCCAACATCCATATCGTGAACGAGAACTTGAAGTTGGGATATGAGATAGCGCAGTTCTTGTTGAAGATACCTTCAATTGCCTCTTGGGCCCAAGATCCGTCCTAAGGGATGAAGACTTTGGCAACGGCATCTGGCGGACAAGAACTAACAGCACTCACCGACAGCTGTCGGCTCATTACAAGTCTCACTGCACGCTCAATGGGTTCTCGGTGGGGATAATTCGCATACATCAGCGCAAGAGCCGCCCATGACGTTTGGACAACCTGTGACATCTCATGTTCGACGTAGACCCCCTGTACGCACGACTGAGCAAGCCGAATTAGTTCAAGTGAAATGCCACGTTAGCGTTTGTAAGGCGTGCGGGCAGCAAGGCGTGGTGATATGTAACTTACCTGGTAGCTCTCACCCCAACCGCCGTCCTTCTTTTGCTTGGACAATAGAAATTGACACGCACGTTTCGCGTGGCTACTAGTGGAATAGGTTTCGTGCACGAGAGACAAACTTTCGAGAGCGAACATGGTGGCGTAGGTAAAGCAAATGCCCCATGAGCCAAACCATCCACCTTCAGGTTTCTGGATATTGTGCAAGAACTTGATCGCCTTGCGTATCGTACCACTAGCACGGTTTGGTCAGCTCCATTGGGGCAGAGGATAGATCAAGACATCTCACTCAATCTCCTTTCGTCGATATTCAGGAAACACGCGCCTGAAATGAGCAAGTGCAGTAATCACGGAAGTAGTGCACTCCGGATAGGTGAACTCGATCATGATATCCCCTATGCCTGACGTTAGTCTCAAAACGTTTGTGAGGGCTAATAGTCTTACCGAACACTTCGGCTGGATTAATGACTTCGAGTAGTTTGGGACCTCTAACCAGCTCGTACGACGCGAAGCCGCCGTCGGAGTTCTGCATAGTCAACATAGTATCGACAGCATCGCAGAGCCGCTCTTTGGAAAGTAGTTTGGGGGTATAGCTGCCGAAAAAAAAGGTTGAGGTGGAATTGTGTTGACGAGATTTGATGAACTTACGACATGTGTTCTTGGAGATATAATACGGCTTTGAGTCCCTCTGCTGTACAATCGCTAACCGTGTAGCTTTGCACTTTCGTGCTGAAGGGCCATGCACCTTTAGACGTGTGTCGATACGCCTCCTCGTAGAACTTCGGGTTGTCCCGAATTTGACAGCCATCAAGCCATTCAAGAGCTTTGACGAGATGAGGGCGAACGGCTTCCTCTTCACCAAATCCGGACTCGACTAGAGCCTGAGCAATGAAGCTTAAGTCCCAGAGCTGGGATCCATTAGTACCGTTCATCATCATCCCTTCCGCACCAAGCCACATGAAATCTCTGCGAGTGCTCTCATGGAGTTTGTAAGCGCGAGAATCTGGACCGTCGGCATGCGCACGAACAACTAGGTTAAGCATCTTTGATACTGGGGCAAGAGTTGTGTGTCCAGTGTTTTCGTCCTCCATCACAATAAGATTGTAGCAGAAGTCCAAGGCTTTTCGTCGAACAGGTGGGATGGCGCAAGATTCGTACGAGCCCAGTAGAACATTGAGGCCGTCCAACAAGCGCGTATGAGGCGCATAGATGTCAACAGGATTTATGTTGTTTCGTTGCCTGATCCAGTCAATGCTATCGTAGGGCTCGACGTAGAGTTCTTTTCGCAGAGCGAGAATCAAGTCATCTTCAGGGGCCTGGAATCGGTGTCCGTACAGCCAGCTCATCGGAATGTAAACATTTCGCGTATGGATCCACCAGCGGTGAGGGTGTATCGGCACCCAGTCCGGCAAAAGCCTTTGATATCAGTTAGACAGGTTGAAATATGAGGCGTGTGGTTTGAAACGCACCAAAGCTCAGGAGGAATAGGATTTAGACCTTCCCAGTCGTAAACATTGAGTATGGACAGCCAAGTTTTGCCCCACGATGGGACCCCAGTTGCTCCACCTGTAAACTATGAACAAAAACCAACAGACAAGTGGAAGTCCGTGGGACTTGCCTAGTTTGTGCAAAGTTTCCCGGGCTCGTGTCATGATAGGATGTGAGGCACTACAACCTAAAAGTCGTGCAGCGACATAGTTGAGCGCTGTCCCAAATACAGTAGTGTGACCCTCAATGTGGCTTGAATAGGATTAGTTAGCGAACCTTGATACTAAGATAGAAGAAACTTACAGTCCCCAGCCACCGTCAACAGGCGAAACACGATTCAGGAGATAGCGAATCATCTCTAGGCGCTCTGCCTTTTCGAATCCCATGCCTGTGACATAAGATCCAATGACGAGCCCAGGCAACAAAAACATCGGCCCTCCGTATTCGCCTGGCCAATGGCCGTCTTCATCTTGGAGGTGCTTGTAAAACTCAAATCCTCGGCGAGCTGCAGAGCGAGCATCAGTCGCAGGAGGCAGTTCGGGAAGTTCCTGTTGACAAAATATGCCAAAATTAGACGAGGAAGCAAAAGAAGAAATCACTACGGTTTGCAAGGCATACGCACCGTTGGGAGCCCAAGCCAGTATTTGTCGACAGTATTTTGCGGCCATTCCTTCAGTTGCGAGTCGTCGAGATAATGCCAAACTTGTCGACCACCTTCTGTGCACTGGAGCCTCCAACGCGTGTAGTCCGTAAATGGTTTTTTAGGGTCAAGAGGTACCTCTAGCTCTTCATACATCGTAGTATGGCTGAAGGTTGAGGTCTGGAAGGCGAATTAATTAATTTTGGAAGCTAGGTGCAAAGACTTATATAGCCTGGCAAGGGTTAGAGACTTATGGGCCGACCGTAAGACACGCGATCAAACGCGGGACGCGAGACGCGACCCAAAGACAAAATCATATCAAATAGCACCAAAACCAAACAACGACCATAACATTACATGTTACAGTACTACTCCCAAGCGATCATCTTCATTCCTCCCACCTGGAATGTGAGCCAGCTTGATGATACACTCGTATTTTCGGCTCAGGAAACAATCACATTCGCCCCAGCTAATCTCACCACGAAGTTTATCTAGATATGGAAAGTCGATCGGCATGGAGCGTACGAGGATGGTACGTGTTGCGGACTCCTGATGTCTAGGGTAAACCCAGTCTAACTTACCATATTTTTCCTTGTAGCTCACACTATCCTCGGCCTTCTTCCTCAAGTCTTTGGCTCCCCTAGGCGGATCCCGGTGTATTAGGGCCCAATCCTCGATACAGCATCAAGACGTAAGTTTTCATGCTTTATATTAACAGCCTCCACTTAACGGAGACGTAGACGCTGCAGAGCTCTAGGCTTCATTCTTCTGTGCCAAGCCCTCCAGCTGGCAGTATTAAGCTTGACCTACTTGACAAGCATGCTGCTGGTGAATACCGTGCCCTTCTCGCTCGCAATCCACCTTGGCGGCAAATTATCGCGGACCTAGCCGTGCGA
Organism: Ceratobasidium sp. AG-I; assembly: GCA_015039395.1. Lineage (NCBI taxonomy): Eukaryota > Fungi > Basidiomycota > Agaricomycetes > Cantharellales > Ceratobasidiaceae > Ceratobasidium > Ceratobasidium sp. AG-I. Next base: position 114,228 of record MU132158.1, on the reverse strand, counting down.
TATTGTCCTTGGCCTCGAGGTCCTCTAAGTGTCTGCTTACTGCCAGAACATCCGCTAGTCATTATCACTATCAATCTCTTGCGTGCTGGCCTGAACATTCGTGCAGTTACCCTCTTGGATCGAATGGCTCAGGGATCTACCAGTCTCAGTAAACCACTTGGCCCATTGTATTTGTCTCCCCAGGCTCTCGAGATGCTAGTGGACGCTTCACTTGAGCGAAAGTACCAAAACATACTTCCCGCCCTTACTCGCGAACTTGCTCGTACGCAATCGACTAGATCCTTGACTCGGCTACACTTCCCCACCTCAGAAGTTACCGCTGCTTCTGAACCCTTGGCCCTCCGCTTGTCTGAAGTCTACGCGAAGCTAATGGATGCGCACTTTCAAATGGACAACCATGGCTCAGTGCTTGAACTCTACTCGGCAGCTACTCGAGCACTGGTGCCCTGCAGTCCAATCATATACAAGCGAGCTATCCAGTCGCTTTTCAAGCGATTCATCCCCTCTCCAGAGTCTGGCTTACGGCGAGCCTCTCGACCTAACTCCACTCATGATATTGAGGCGAACGTGAATCTACCTGAAGGGCACACGAGCCCGCCACCTGTCGACCTAATACTCGAACAGCTACGACTGATCTTAAACAAAATGGTTGCAAATAATATGATCCCAAGCTCTCGGTTGTTGGCGGATGTATTTAGAGGCCTTGGCTCTATCTTGAAGCTCGAAACTTACGGAGTCGAGTCTGGAGATGCCGGAACGAGTCGCAATTCCTCTCATCCCATTCCTGAGAGTGATTTGCTATCTCCGAGTACTAAAAACATTCCTCCGAGGTTCCGACTCGATCGACTGATACTCGATGAGGAGACTTGGTCATTTGTAGGCAAGATGGTCAACAACATCCTCGCCCAAACTACAAACCAACCTAACTTCCAACACCCTGGTAATGAAGGGCGTGCGCTTCTCCAAATGGCATGGGCGGACGTAATGCTCTCTCTACGTGAGGACGTAGCTGATGCGACAGTACGCGGCACAATGACTAAATTCCAAATCAATGCTCTGTCGACTCGTATTAATGCTCTCCTTGGTACAGACCAACCATGGAACTACCAAAGAACATTCGATCGACTCGCAAATTCATCTTCCCTTCGTCCGCACCATGTTAACTCCTATGGCGAAGTTGGTTCCGAAGCCGATCCTGCTCTAGATTTACCGGCCGGGCCTACTCCTGGCCAGTGGCCCATATCAAGGACTCTGGCCGAAGCCCAGCGCATATCCCTACTTATCCGTGATCGCCTCGTCGAAGGCGATTCACTTGCCGCGCTTTTGCAGTTTCATTCCCTCGCCTCGTTGTGTGGTGCTTTCCGCCGGCTCTGCGAAATCAACAATCCGGAGGAAGCTCCATCTACACAAGGACGTACTCCGAGCGGAACGGCCTCCCAACGGCCTCCAGAGACGGTACTCGCCGAAGCGCGACAGGAACTCGATCTTCGCGTGGAGAGCGTGTATGTCCGCCTCGCAGGGCACGCACTGCGCACTGGCGATTCCAGCTACGTAAATGATGTCTTGGAGCTGGCCTACACGTTGCCGCCACGCCGCAACAAACACACGTTCTCGCGAGTGTGGAAGCGCGCCATGGGTGCATTTATCTCATGGCGCGCTGAGTGGCATGGGTCGGCAGGAATCGGGCGCGCATTCAAGACCCTAGTACAGTTGCTCGGGATTGGGTCAGGGCCTTCTTCGGCCACCCCAGGGGCGATCGGCCAGGCTAGACCAAAAGCCATCGTGGCAGGTGGCCCCAACCATGAGCTTTTCGACCTCTCCTGGCTCCGGGAACGGCATACATGGCCCGCGCTAGGTCGAAATGTTTTTCCGCGCGCCCACATCATCAGTGCGTTGATCGACAAAGCGGAAGAGACCACCCCACTCCATCTCAGACTAGGATCTAAGCCCGATCGGAAAGTTGCTGCGAGGCATTTACAGGACGCCCAACGTGCCTCCCAGGAGGCGGAAACCCGGAGAGCCGTTCGCTGGTTGCGCGAAAATCACCCACACTATATGCCACGTCCTGGTGATCCGCTCCCAACCATCGCAGAGCTCGATGCACAGGCAAGGGACGAAGCACGTGTCTTTCGCAATCGGGAAAGCGAACCAGGAGGAATTGGGGGATCGGGGGATGCATATGGCACAAGAGATATTCCCCCCATTACTATTCTTACCAACGTTTTCGACTCTCTAGAAGTTCCAATGACCGCTGACGAAGCACGGCGTGTGGGCTATCGTGGTCCAACATTTGTCAAGGAACAGCCCAAGGATGCTGCACCGCCCGATTCGACCCAAAAATAGAGCAGCAATCATTGGTTGTATTTGTACTTGTATCCGTTATAGTCTGCGCGTTGTTCACTGGCTATCGTTGCTGTCGCTTCGTTATTCCGTAGGCTAGACATCCTAATTTTATACAGTTGGATTGTAGATGAAACATGACCTACGCTGTGCGCTGCTCATCACGGCTCGCCCCCAGATGGGGTCTTTTCAGAGGCTTCCTGGGCTTTGGCTCTTTGACCCATTATCTTAGCACTTACCTAGCCGGTATGGTACTTCGGTCAGCAAGTTCAAGAGGATAGACCTTGCAACGCGCATGTACATTACGAATATGAACCGCCGCTCGCTCCACTCCATTATCCTTGCTCAACGTGTAATACTTGAGTGATTCCTCTAGCTGGCCGCCTGAAAAGTGATCCGTGAGAACGTATAAAGCCCTTTCGGCTCACGCAGACTCACAGGCTTCGAGGACAGCAGCCAGGTTGAATGTGATTTCTGCATCGTGCGGAGACAATTCAACTGCAATTCTGCAATCATAGAACAAGATAAGAGTTAGAGATACTAAAAAGACAGACTTTCAAAATACCTGAGATGCTGGACCGCAAGTTGAGGTTTAGGGACCGGGTTCATGATGTATGCGCTGGCTAGATCTAAGTTCCATAGTTAGCGCCCGACAAAAACTATTCAATTTTCAAGTCTGAGCTGGTGGACTAACTTGTATGAGCATCAGGCGAATCCGGTTGCAGCTCGATTGACTCTTTCCAATTCGCGATAGCACCATCAAAATCCTCTGGCAGTAATAAGCGTTAGGCTGGAAATCGGGGACATTGAGGGAAAGGACCGAACTAACTGGCATGATACTTCGTAACACCCAGGTTAAATAGGTTAGAGGCGTTGCGCTTGACGTCAACGCTGCGTTGATACAGCACGCGAGCTCCTTCAACGTCGCCCTCCTCCAGCTTTTTGGTTCCTTCTTCTAACGCGAGCAAGGCTTCCATTTCGGCAGGATCATGCGTGGAAGAATTGGGAGTAACCGAAGAGGCCCATCCTAAAACGGATCACATAAAATGAGTTATTTACAACAATAATTTAATATCAGCTCATGGTTTTGAAGTGCTTACGCTGGTGGGAGTCCGGCTTTCGATAGCCAGGGAGGACCTGCCGAGATTGAATAGCCCTTGCAGGTATCACCAGCAAGACTCGAGAGGAAGTTCTGCTTCCTGAAACAATGGCACGAGATAGAAACGCTGCTCATCCGAAAGGAAACGATTGGATCGCTTGGGGCATTCATAGCAGCCGTTTCACTTACTACTATTACGACTCAAGGATCTCCCAATCATTTTGATTCTTTCTAGTATATGTGAGGTAAAGTCTAGCCTGTGTCACCAGAAATACTGTTAACAACGTTCTCCAGCAAACTAGACCGGACATACAATTCGTTGTGGGTTGTAAAATCGAAACACAAGTCCACGTGACCCGGCTGGCGAGTTAGCTTACGAAATAGCGTCCCCCCTCAACCACCCACATTTGTTCTGACTCAAGCTTCAACGTTCAAGAGAGACCCCTGCATTCTACAAGGAAACTCGGATTCTCGCCCTCAAAGATATTTTAACTGCGTATATTATCAGGCAAAATGGCAGCTAGCTGGCCACAGTCGCTAAAGTTGATAACTTTTCTCCCATGCGTTGTGATCTGTCGTCCATACTCAATTGTCTTGACCATAGGGATTGGGTCGCCGTCCAACTGAAGCAAATGAACTCTCTAAACAAGGCCGAAGCAGATACAGAGATGAAGGCACTGATTTCCGAAGCGTACACCAACCAGACTCTTTGGACGACTGATTGGACAGGCGTGCAACTCAAGGCGTGAGTATGGCGTGGACTGTCTACATTTTGCTTATTCTGTTCTAGGCTACAACCTAAAACTGCAACGAAGCGTAAATCACAGTAAGTTGCTCAAAATTGAATGTTGAACAGTCACTGAACATCGCCCGATCAGACCCGACATAACAGCCACACAGAAAAAACTCAAGAAAACGTATATTTCTCACCCGTCAACAGAGAACGAAACTCGCCTCGAAAAGCGAAAACGAAGATTCGAACGCGAACATGAAATTGAAAAGCAGAAGGCTTCCGGAGTGCTATCTAGCTCGTCATTTACTCACCATTCTCAGTCAACTGCAGGATTCGATATCGCCAGAGACAACACCCCCGCCTACACACCTATGGCATATCGCTCGGCGGGCGCAATCAGCAAACGAAAATATGCAAACGCCGCAAATGACGACATTGGGGATGCTGATCCCGTATGACTGTTTATTTCGCCTTACCAACGTTATCACTAACATTTACCATCGAAGAATGTTATCGATTGGGATAGGTTTACCATTGTAGGAACTTCAAGGGAGGTGTTTAAGAATTATCTTCGCTTAACATCAGTAGGTCAACTTTATTCCCGGGTATTATATTCTAAATGTTTTCACAGGCACCCGACCCTGGAACAATTCGCCCTCTGGAAGTATTGAAAATTACACTGGAAGAGTTGAAGAAGAAGTGGAGGCAAACTAATGACTATCGTTGGGCGTGCGACCAATTCAAAAGTCTTCGCCAAGATTTAACAGTACGTGTATCGCATATTTATTGACCTCGAAATACTCAACGTTCATCTCCTGCAGGTCCAACGCATCAAGAATTCTTTCACAGTCCAAGTGTATGAAATTCATGCTCGCATGGCACTTGAAGCAGTGAGTCACTCTTGTGCCAGCTATCTTGCCGAACTGACTCTCTGCGCGCCAGTCCGATCTTGTTGAGTTCAATCAGTGTCAGAGTAATTTACGACTATTGTACGAAGCCGGTATCACCGGTCACGCTAACGAATTTTTGGCCTATCGCATCTTATATCTCGCGCACACAAAGAATAGAAGTGGTGAGTGGGACTTTGGCTTTCTTCCGAATAACCGTGCTGATACCCGATCTCACAGAAATGAACCTTCTTATGGCTCAACTAACTCCTGAAATGAAGTTAACCGATTTCGTGCGCCACGCTATCGAGGTTCAGGCTGCATCAATAGCCAATAATTACCACAAGTTCTTCGCCCTATATCTCAAAGCCCCCAACATGGGTGGATACATCATGGACCACATGCTGGCCCGAGAACGGGTATCGGCCTTGATTATTATGACGAAAGCGTAAGTTCTTGATGCTCGTGGATGTTTGAAATGATCTAATCATTATTTTTGCTACCAGTTACATGCAGCTTCCGTTGTCGTTCGTCGCAAGCGAGCTCGCTTTCGATACTGTGTCGGACGCTCATCGTTTCCTCTCGGAACATTCCATCGCAGTTTACACCTCGACAGGCCAATCAATTCCTGACAGCGAGAAGCGGATCGATTGCAAAGCCGCGCATCCTCGGGTACTTGCATGCTATGAAGAGAAATACAGGAAAATCGACATTGTTGGTAGGATTTAATAGAAGATTGGAAGTCTATTGGTGGTGCGTTTAGATATCCCCTTGCCAGCGCTTTCTTTCTGGTTGCTGTTTATTTTCGTTATGTACGTTTTCAATACAATATGCCATTGATATAGCCAGCCCCGCAATCGGTTTCATTAGAACTTGGGAAATTGCATTTCAGGCCAGGTCGGATCTCTAGCCAAGACGCATTATTTTCTCAGTTGATTCGCCGACTATACAATTTGTAAACAAAGGCATCCGGTTTATATTTTTAGATGTTATGCGCCGGGGGCGGTGTGGGCACGAGGCACGTGGTATTACGAGAGGCATATCGTTTGATTCCCAAGACTCTCGTCAACCGCCGAGTGGACTTTCAACTCAACCACAACCACCCTTACCTTCCACTCTCCATGTCTAACCAAGACGTAAGTGAAAAATAGCCAACCAGCTAACGCGCAACGCTCTAATCTTCATCTAAATTTAGTTCTACAACAACCAGGGCCCGAAGGTGAGATTGACGCCGCAGCGTGACGAGCGACAGTTATCTTTGCTGCGCAGAAATTGTTTTCTAAGATTTTTTTCGGTGTATCGTAGGACCAACACTACGGCGGCCAGCAACAGCAATACGGGCAGCAACAGTACGGTGGTGGAGGCCCAGGCTATTATCCCCCTCAGGGTACGTCGAATGAGAGTTATCCAATGCTCATGTTTGTTTACTCCATATGAATCAATACAGGCCCACCTCCTGGCAACCAAGGCGTATGTAGCCATGAGTAGGATTATAGTGCTGGTGCTTATCTTCGTCTTTTACAGGGCTACTATCCCAACCAGCCTCCGCAGAACTATGGTGGAGGATATCCGCAGCGTGAGCATAGCATCCGGCTCCACTTAAGGTGAACTTTCTAACTCTTACCCTTCCTACGATGCATCTATTAGAGGGAGGATATAACCCCCAACCCCCGCCGAACACTGTATACGTACAGCAACAGCAGCCCCAGAAGAGTGGCGGCGGCGCTGGCGGAGGAACCTGCATGGCCTGGTCAGTACATTTTGCTGAGTTTGAAATTACAAGCCTTGCTCACATTCCACGGCCTATCTGTACAGCTTGGCTGGTGCCTGCTTATGTTGCTGCGCAGAAGGTATATATCTTATCTCCGTATGGAATGCCCAAATATTGACTAAATTTGGGAAATTTCAGACATCTGCGATTGCATTTTCTAATTCCAAGATTGGACTCCGATTCACGCCTCACTTCTGTACCCGTTCACCGCGGCTGTAGTCCCTCTCAAGTTACACACACGAGTCCGACCCTTCAGTCTAGTGTAGTTATAATACGACAAATGTTATCGCTCTTGTTGGTTATACTTTCATCAAGAGTGTGATTAGACGCCAGGTGGTACGACTTAGTGACGTCGCAAGCATCTCAGTCACGCTCACGTTCAGACCCATAAGCTACTTGGATATAGAAGCTCAAGTCTTGCGCCTAAAACACCTATATTCCAAACTTGAAGACATAAAACCTAGGTACTTGCGCTTAAGAATGAATCCCATTTCGTGCAATTTGATTGGACCGTGCACATTCGGGAGCACCCGGGGTCCTGGGCACCATTGCGTGTGAAGTGAGCTTTACTTTCCCGATTCCCAACATTACTCTCCTCCGCCAGGTGTGTGTCCATCGTCAACATGTTTGCTAGGCAGGCTTTGCACGCGGGTCGCATTGTTGGCTCCAGGACCGCTGGAGCCAAAGCTGGCGTAAGTTTATTATCGACCAAGCCCGGGATCTACCTGAATTTTCTTCATGATCTCCTAGGTACGATTCGCATCTACCTCTTCCGCCCAAACAGTAAGTAATTCACTATCTGTATACGCGCAATAGTGCTGATTGAGCATGGTTAAAAGGGCGCACTCTCATCTCGCACGGCTACTGTTGCCGCGACAGCTGCATCGGTCGGCTCGATCGGTTGGTACACCCACCTCTATGGCCAGCTTCCTTTCATCGGCGAAATGAGCGCCAACTCTCCTGCCGAGACTGGTTTGCATGCCGCCCAATACCCATGGAGTCATGCGGGATGGCTTGACAGCTTCGACCATGCCAGGTGAGCCTATTTGGATACCACCTGTTGCCCTACCCCTCACCTATGCGATCTACAGCATTCGCCGCGGATTCCAAGTGTACCGTGAAGTCTGCGCCGCATGTCACTCTCTCGATCGAATTGCCTGGCGCAACCTCGTCGGTGTATCGCACACTGCGGATGAAGCAAAGGCCATGGCTGAGGAGGTTGAATATGAGGATGGCCCGAACGACCAGGGAGAAAACTTCCAGCGCCCAGGAAAGCTTGCGGACTATCTACCTGCACCCTACCCCAACGAGGAGGCTGCCCGTGCCAGCAATGCCGGTGCGGCCCCTCCTGATTTGAGCTTGATCATCAAAGCTCGACATGACGGAGCGGTGAGTGCCTGCATTTATCTTGCAATTCATTTTGCCTAATGTAGTTTGTAATTTGCAGAACTATGTCTTCTCGCTGTTGAACGGCTATATTGATCCCCCGGCCGGTGTGGAGATCCGTGAGGGCCTGAATTATAACCCGTACTTCCCTGGAGGCTCGATTGGTATGGCGCGTGTGTTGTTCGATGGTCTCGTTGAGTATGATGATGGTGAGTGGTGCGTAACTGGTTGAGCTTTGTAAAGTGATTCGAGTTATCCTCAGGCACCCCCGCAACGACTTCTCAAATGGCCAAGGACGTTGTTACTTTCTTGAACTGGGCCGCAGAGCCCGAGCATGATGAGCGCAAGAAGATGGGTTTACAGGCCGTGATCATCTTATCAGCACTCACAGCGCTTAGCTTGTACATGAAGCGCTTCAAGTGGACCGTAATCAAGAACCGCAAGCTTAGTGAGTCGCGCAACGATTCTGTTTGTTGATTTGCTTGAGTCTGACGATTAAATCACTCTCGCAGCCTACACCCCACCAAAATAGAATGGCAGTTGGAAGACTACATACACCTCTCCTTCCTCTGTTGTACGTTAATTTCGCTGGAAGTAGCCTTTTATTTGTCTATGAGATGATCTGCAACCTGTGAGAACGGCTTGTAACAAAACAACCAGAGTTCATGGGGCTGTGAGATAAGTGGGGGCGTGACTTGATCTGACCTAATGCGCTGTGGCTGTTATGGAAGCACTGACCTATTTTTGTCGCCCGAGGTTTTCGGGATCGCCGTTCGATCCAAGCACATTGGACAGCATTGGCGCCGATATCAGCTCGGCATATCCGGGTGCTTCTTCGTGCGATACTAACAGAAATCGAAACACATAAAAGCTGGCAGGATGCGCCGTCGACCCAACATCTAACCCACACCACCCCATCACACTCACAAACATGTCTGCTGTTCAAAACCTAGGAGGATTCCGCATCCCTGACGATGATAAAAGTGCTACGCCAGCGACAGACTTACTTGCACCTCCTCAAGCACCTCGTGCACCTTCGCCTCAGTCTAATAATCCTTACTTCCAACACTTGACTGGCCAAGAGCAACTTCCCAACAACTCTCACCTGTCTCCTTATCCCGAAGCTGGCTCTAGTTATCCTAGTTATGCACCACCTGCATACGATGTAGCCACCTCACCCGTACCGTCACCTGTGGATAGCAAGAACAACTTAGGATCGCATCAGAGCATGAACTCTGGTGCACGCTCTTTCGGCGACTCTCAACCATCCCAAATGTCCCGATCGCCTCACGCATCTCAGGCTCCCATTGAATATGGCGTAGCTGGCCCTTCGCAACCTCCGATGCAGCCCCAGCCATCATCGAGTCTCCTGTACGTACCTGCACTTCTAGCATACATTACTCGAACTTATAGGTAACTTGTATATCAGTGATCAAGCCAAGTCGCAGCTCGCTCCCCGCGACCCTCTTGACCCTCCACCTCCCTGCTTCGGTCGTGTCATCCTACCACCTTCGCCTACTACGACATATGAGCGACTCTCGCAGCCGTTTGTCATTCATGGCAAGCCCGGCAAAAAGTACCTCGACGACGCGTTCCCTACAACTGGCACTCCTGCATTCTACAAACACGATATCCTAGCTGAGGACTGGGTTCGATTCCTCGAAGACATCCAGATTGTTGCGCGCCTCACGGGCGGCCAACGCGTAGTCGCGGGCGTCCTTCCAGTCACAATGCACATCGGATTCGCTGGGTTCTTCGTGAGTCGGGCAATCCAAAACGGGATGAAAAAGAAGAACACGGGCAACGTTTCTGGGCTGCTCGACATCTGGAACGAGCGCTTTTTCAAACCAAGACGTGAGTACCCAAAACCTAAATCTAGATTCGAGTCGGGGGTTAAATTAAGGTATTTTGATGTAGAGCTTGAAGTTATCCTCTGTCGTGGAGACTATCGCGAGTCTGGGAACAACCTTGAGGCTCCAGCCCCTGATCGCCCCCATGCGCATCCTCGACAGCGGCACGCCTCTGGGTCCTTGTCACCAGATTCTTCGTCCTCGTCTTCGGACTCAAGTGACTCGGAGGATGATCATTCGAATATGGGGAGGAAGCAGATAAAGAGCCAGCGGAGGACGGAGAGGAGGCAACGAAAGCATGAGCGCAGGGAAGACCGCCGTGAACGTCGGGAGGAACGTCGCGCACGTCGAGACATCCGCAGAACCGAGAAGAGGAACACACGCAAGGGGAATGAGAAACCCTACCGTCTTGTTGTTGTCTCGGTTTAATTTTGTTTTTACTGAAATCTACCAATCTGTAATTTCCCCCTGTGGACTCGTAGCAGTGAACAATATACCAACATCTGTCCGTGTACGTATTAATCAAAACAACACCGCGTAAAATACAGTTACTGGGTTTGAATCATTGTCCATGCTAGTCCTAGCGTTCAACTTAGAGTTTAGGAGACGGGGCCTTGACCTCGGCGTATTTAGCCTACAAGTCGGAACCATTAACACCTCGCTCAAACTCAATTCTGCAACCGAAAAGGCGCTCACCATTTCATTCTCCTTTTGCTTGAACCCGCACTTCTGGTAGAACGCTACGAGAAAGGTAAATCTTGGTAAAGGAATGGAAGGAAGCGAAGAGGGGTACTAACGAATGTTGTCATTACTGCAGTTCAAGATAGTCTTGTATGCACCCTGGTTTTCGCTGATGTGCGTCAAGGTGTTGATGATGCGCAAGCCCAGCTTTTTGCCCTGCATCTTGGGCGAGACGACAATATCTTCGATATGCCCCACGATTCCTATGCACAGTAAACATGATAAGGTGGTGTCGTCATACCAAGGGGAGGAATAGGCGTACCTAGGTTGCGAATGAGCTTGCGCTCCATGAAGACTGTGCCCGTGCCGACTACCTGGTCGTTGGACTTGTCGATAATGACGATGGCAAAGTATGAACCAGGGAACCGTTTCAGCTGCTGAAAATGCGCTGCATACTCGTCGCTGGCTGGCGTAGGAGACGGAGAGAGCGTGGAAAGGACCGGGAAAAGACCACGGGCGTCATCTGTGGACGACAAGGGGCGGATCTGAACGCGAATTGCATGGTCAACGCGTGAATGCGATAGGCGCGTTGTGATACTTACGTGTAGGCCTTCCGCGAGGACATTGCGCACCTCGGTTGGGATGATGCTCGGGTCAAAGAGGAGATCGAGAGTGTTATCGGCGGCGAATGAGGACATGGTGTAAGTTGAAAGGTTGGTGTGGGAGGGAGGAGGTGGACGTTGCTATGAAGCACCTGCAGAACACGGGCGCTACATTTGCAATGTCCGAGTTAGACCCTGAGTGCTGTGTCACGAACTGCCTCCGCTATAAACAGCCTTTAAATATGGCGATTACTCTCGCCAAGACCGTAGTAAGGAGTGAAGATGTCTTTAATTGATTCTTCTACTACAATCAAGTAAGCGACATCGAACAAACATCTTCGTGTAACTGACTAGTTCTACAGAGTCAGTTCTACACTGGACAAGTCTGTTGGGAAGAAGAATTTAGTGGACGGGAGCCCAGAAACATGTTGGACATCTACTGCGGTAGGAAATTTCTTTTACACCTGTGGACTGTGCTTTATCATTTTACTAGGGTCTTCCTCAATCAATCGAACTTCAATTCGCAGAGGCTGTGAGCCCGTCGCAGCTCGCGTTGACATTCCAAGGAGGATTTGTTGGAACGCGATGCACGATCTACAGAATCCCACCCAAAGATAACGAAGCAGACACTAGTGGAGCGCCATCATGGAGCTCGGTGGCCCAGATCTTCCCCGACGACATCAACCGACGACAGATGTTCGCACTGACACCAACCGCTGAACGACCGGACTCCAAGTGGGAGTTTGCACGTCTCAAGATTGTCTTTGAAGAAAGCTCTGACTTCTTCGGGAGGATTACCTTGTATAACCTAGAGCTATTTTAAATTCTCACCTATCTCAGCCTGAATGCGTTCGGGCATGATCTCGGAAAACTAGGGTTTCGCCCGAGGCTGTGCCCGTGGTGGCCGGCGCAGTCTCGGGCGGCTGGTGGGTGTGTATTGCACGAACAGGTATAATAACGTGCTGCTGCGAAGTTTCAAGGAGTCAACTCCCATTCCTACCATGATCGTCGACACTTTCCCTCAAGACTCTAAGCGCAGCGCTCGAGCTAGCTCGCTGAGCACTTCAACGTCATCTCCCAGCAGCTCGACTTCTGTTCAATCTCCTCCTTCAATACAGACAGTTCAGCAGAACCACGACCTGCCTCTAGACGACGACGCTCCTCCGCCATACGAGTTTTTCACCCCTACACTGGTCCCTCAACCCCAGTCCCAACCCCAACCCCAACCTCAACCTCAGCCTGAACCTCAGCCGCGGGCAGCGTCGATAGTCTCGGGGAAATCCATACGAAAGTCTGTTGATGTCCCTCAACCTTGGTCAGGCGAAATCGACTTGATGTATGCTATACTTTCACCCCTCCAATTGACTCTTACTCATCGCTCCTTCTCAGTACGAGTACGCCGGAATCGCCGCACATATCTCCATCAAACCCTACGGAACATGTTGCTCCTTCATTCCTACGACCAATTCCTAGGCCGAGCTCAGATGCCACGTACGAACGACTCCCTGAGCCTTTCGTTATCGACGCGAAACCTGGCGTAGTTGAACTTTCGGATTCCTTTGCTCCCTGGGATATGCCGGCACTCCATAAACACGATGTGCAAAAGGAAGATTGGGAACAGTTGCTCCGAGACGTTCAGAGCTGTGCGAAACTTTGTGGTGGCCAGCGCATTGTGTCTGCGGCGTTACCTGTGACAAGGCATTTGGGACCTCCTGGTCATATTGCGAGCTATTTCGCGGCGCAGGGATTAAAGAAGCAAAAGACGTCTGACGTCTCTGCTCTGCTGGATGTGTGGAATGAGAAGTTTTTCCACCCTAGACGTGAGTGAACTCGTTGTACGCAACTGTCAGGACTTTACTGATGAATAGTCTATTTCAGGTCTTGAGATCATCCTATGCAGAGGCGACAAGCGTAAATCAGGCAGCGGGAAAGACATTGAGTTCTTAGCTCCTGACCGAATGAGCACGTTCTCTAGCTCCTCATCGTCTATGTCGTCCCGATCCTATAGGGGAGGGTGCGGTCGTCAACGGAGATCACGTTGCGGAAGGGACGTAGTCGACGAGGAGGAAAAAACGTATCGACTGGTGCTTGTTTCAACATGACATTCGAGTCATCATGGTTCTTCTTGTTGAATTGAGAATCTGAGGTTGTATCATATATCTGGTGTTTAGTTTTTGTCTTAATTGTATCAATTCTAATCCCGCATTCTGGCTGGTATAAATCTGCGGATTACAACTTCTCGTACCGAGTAGAGATTTAGGCAGTCTGGGGTGGAAAGAGCTTCTGAGGGTGTGGTCTCTACGCGTGGAATAGTCACGTATATCAGTAGCAAAGTCTTGAGGGTATCATTTTAGACAAACTCGCACTGTAAAAATAGACGAGACATGCTCACCTTTTTAACTTGAGTGTTGATTCGGTTGAGCGTGCTCAGCCAAGACCACGAGAATGGATCAGTGTTCTGGAGCTGAAACGGACTGGTGTCTTTGTCGGCAGGGTCTTCGTACACAGGAATGACTACGAGAGCAAATCTGAAGAGCATATTTAGTAATAATCTAGTCGAAAAAAAAACGCATTTAGCTCACTCTGCATGACTGAATACCGGCCCGCGCTTGTAGAGCATGAAATCGACGCAAAACTTAATTCCCCCTCGAACAACCCAACCCAGGGAACGATAGTGGTGGTATACGACATAGTTGATTAAGAATGGGTTATCAGGTCGAGGATTCTCTTTCGGTAGCCCTGGGAGGGTGATCGTATAGGCGGATAGAAAGACGGAAAGCAAGGCCTGGTCTGGTATGTGCTCTCCCTATTGCATTTAGCCCATATTAATATTGGACCTCTCCCAAATATGAATTTGCTCACAGTATCGGGGTCTATGACTTTGAGACACCCAAGCCCCCAAGACAAGAAATACGCCTCTTGAAGAGTAAGCTGAAGATGTTCCATATCCTCTAACGCTAGGATTTCCTCTTCGAGCTCCGCCTCTGCTTGAGATTCTTCCACTGCAGGCAGAGAAGTGTGTATCGGGTCGTTTGTCGGGAGAACGGATGGGGTGGACTGCGAAGATGTCGCCGCAGCCAATCTCACAGCCTGACTTGCGGATCCGATGGTAGGAATGACCACATCTGCTGTATTGCCCGCAGCAAACGCAGCTTCTGCTTCCGCCGTCGCTTGTGCTAGGTATGCGGCTCGAGTAGCCTTGAAGGCCTTGCGTTCTTCTCTGCGCTTGGCAGTAATAAGCTCGGACGCAGATGCTGGATGTTATGACTCAGTTACGCATAAATCATGCGGGCGGAGATTCGATTACCTTTTCCTGGCCCACGAAGCTGTGCGATCCTGCGTGTAAGCCAACTGGGCTCGCTCCTAGACAAATTTCCCTTGCCAAAAAAGCCTCGCTGCCATAGAATCTGAGTATCCCTTTTGTTCACAACCCAGACAGAACGAGTAGTAAGATCTAATATGCCTTCGCAGTGAGGATTCGAGAGACGAGCGGCTGCAAGACCGACTAGACCCAGTGTGTGAGATGTCCAAGAGTGAGGCTTAGCAGTATGTTCGATTACAAGTGGGAGAGGGTTTGCATAGATACGGTTCTTTTGGTTGTTTTGTCGACCTTTATTCTGGCCAACCATTTTGAGATATCTTTGGGATTAAGAGCCGCTCTACAGGACCCTCAGAGGATATAGTGGTGCTTTGTCGTAGAACTATTCAAGGCAAAATTATTGCAGGGGGTAGTGTGTTAGAAATAGCGGAGTGTCAGACCCTCAAGTTTGGCTGTGGTCGTTGAATCTTCATGACTAGACGGGATCTGTTTGGTTGTATCTGAAGTTGATTGGCTAACTTTAGGATATTGGTGAATTTGTAATCGATACAGACTCTCCTTTACCTACTTTCTACCTGGACTATCATCATCTCATCTTGGATTAATCCGTCTAAGTTACCTTTGTCACACTTGAAGTCTGCAAGAAACATTATAGAGTATGCAAGACAGAAGACGCGCCGAGCTCGATGCTAAGCGACAAAAGCTCGCTGAGCTCAAGAAGGCGCGCGAGGACCGACAGAAACGCGACTTGGCGCGCAAGGATCAGGAGGCAAAGGTAGCGTCCTCATGCCTAAAGACAAAAAGTCTCGACCCTCAACAAAAATCTAGAAACCAGCCGTTTCCCCTGCCGTCCATGAAGAGGTGGAGAATCTTATTGGCCAGTTGATTGGCGACCGACGCGATGGAGACATGACTCCGTCATCTATGCCCGGGACTCCGTCTGGAACTCCAGGTCACGCGCGACTGAGTGGGCTTGGTACCGATGGGCTGCCTATATCTGGTCGTGCTAGTCGCGCGAGCAATGGCGAAAGTGTCAGTGATAGGCCTGCCAGTGGTGTAACAACCCTTGTAAGGGATGACTTTTCCGACGCGTAAGTCATTGTTATAATATCCCCGCTGTTGAACCAATAATAATATTTTAAACTTTGAATTAGACCCGCAACAGTTAAGATACCTGTCAAATACTTGGATACTGAGGAAGATCTTTTCGAGTTACCGCAGAAGGTGAGCCGCTTGCAATAACGAAATCGGTTGTACACTAATGAAGGATATACCGATAGCAAAGGGTTATATACAACAAAGAGGTCCAAACAGCCGATCTCGAGGAAGAACCTACAGGCCCCTCTGTGGAAGAGCTACGCGCAAAGATACGCCAGGAAGAGGAAGTGGAATGGGAACGCCAGCGAGCGGCACGCGATCAAGAACTAAAAGATGAGGCCGAGAAGCTCGAACGAGAAATTGAGGATGAAATAAGAGGTATGTTGAGTCTTTCTGCCTTGCTTTAGCTTAGCGTTTCTAAACCCTCATCATCAGAGCTTACGGAGGAGGAGCGATCTTCAATCTACATTGCACCCGAATTCTTGGATTTCGTTGAACAATCGACAAAGATTGTTCAGCGAGCGCTGAACGATGGGTACGACTACATTCGCGATTATACTATTGGGGCTGAAGCTGGTGGGTAAGTGCATTCATCTGGTAACTTTTAATCAGAAGTTAATCAATGAGGATCCAGGGATGACTCTGAAGGGAAACGCGTTAAACGAGTCTGTGCGTTTTATGATGAGCGCTGGAGCAAGAATCGCTCGATTACGGACGTAGACTGGTCCCCCAAGGTGACTTTGCTTGGTGCAACCGTCCTATATTCAAGTTGAACCTCCTTTTCCAGTTTCCAGAATTGAGCGTAGCTGCATACAACAAGAATCCTTCAGCCCCTAACGAACCTGATGGCATCGTATGCATTTGGAATCTGCACCTAGTAGAGCGACCTGAGTTCGTCTTCCATGCGCAGGTGGGCATAACAATTACATGCACCACGCAGGACCTAATATGTGTGCTTGGGTAGTCTGACGTCCTTTCAGTTTCATTCTCTCCGTTCCATCCAAACCTGATCTTCGGAGGTACATACTCTGGGCAAATCTTGCTCTGGGATACTCGCGCAAAGCACCTTCCAATACTCAGGACACCACTATCCGCGGCTGGTCATACATACCCTGTCTACGCGATGCAAACTGTTGGCACTCAAAACGCTCACAACTTGATTACCAGCAGTACGGATGGGACAGTCTGCAGCTGGCTGGCTGACATGCTAGCTCAGCCGCAAGAAACTCTTTCCTTGGCTCACGCGGGGCATACCAAGACGGACGAAGTAGCTGTGACTGCTCTAGCTTTCCCAGATGGAGAGACTACCACTTTCTGGGTCGGCACGGAAGAGGGCCATGTCTACCAAGCCAACCGATACGACCGTGCTGGCGCAAAGGCTGGGCTGAACCAGCACGACGTATATCGAGGCCACGCGGGGCCAGTTACTGGAATTGATTTCCATCCCCTTGCCGGTCCCGTCGACTTCTCGGACCTGTTTTTGACGAGCGCCGTGGACTGGACAGTCAAACTTTGGCGGACCCGCAATGCAGCTAAACCCAGCACTAGTGCACATACTATCTCGCCTATTTACAGCTTCGACGAGGCGGGAGATTATGTGTACGACGTCAAATGGCATCCGACGCACCCCGCTGTATTTGGGTGTGTGGATGGCAATGGCAAGTTCGATTTGTGGAACCTTAATACGGATACCGAGGTGTGTGACCCGTAAATTCCTCTCTAACGCATCCTAACATCTTTCATCTACAGGTTCCCACACTGTCAACGCAAGTGTGCCCAGATCGTGCGCTCAACAAACTAGAGTGGGATCGCAAGGATGGGAAACGAGCTGCGATGGGAGGGAGCGATGGACGATTATATATCTATGACATTGGTGACGCAGCTGTGCCTCGGGACTCCGAGTGGACTGACTTGCAGAAGACGGTTTCTGGGCTGCTGGGAGGCGCTGGATCGGTGGGATTGCCCAGCGCGGCGCCTGAGCAGGAGACGCTGAGGACCTCAAGTGCCATGGGCGATGCCCGTCGCTCGTTGTAATGTTTCATGCTTTCTTATACTGTAGATTAGGACATACACAGATACCAAGCATTCATCGTTGTTTTGAGGGGTTGTTTGCGGTTGTATCGGGTGAACTTGGTCATGAGATGCATGTGAAATTGCGTGTGCAAGGAGCAGGTGAAGTTAGGGCCGACCGAACTCTATATAATCAGTGATGCAACGAGCGAGCATATCTGCGGTCCAACGACTCTCACGACTCTCACACCACCTAATGGCCGGCCACACGCAGTTTAAGCAGGTCTGTTCTCCCCGTTTTTACCTACAGCAGCCTCTGGAGTCTAACCAGTTCCTCTGCCACGTCAGGAGCCTCACAAGTATGTACAGCAACCTAAATTATAATAAAATGAATAACTAATATCCTCGTCTATGTAGGCTTCTTGTGTAAGTCCACCAACAACCCAAGTAAGATAAAATGACTGAGCATCCGGTGATATTTCTAGGATTCCGGGTCCTATCGAAATCGCAGATGAAGTGAGTAGTTCCTTGCATATAATCAGTATTCGGTCCATAACGCCATACCAAGGTTCTATACGCAAATGCCCACCCTTCCATGTCCCATGTCTCTGCAGACTTTGTGCCAGTTTTCGGGGATTGCATTCGCATGCTCAGGTGCGTTTCGTCTTATTATTCTGATATTTACTCCTTTGACATAGTAGTTCGTACTAGAACCGTGCTCTACACTAAAGATGCACAACCTATTCTCGTCGCTGGCAGCGGAACTCTCGGATGGGACATGGTACGTCTGCCCAACACCATTTCACCGTTTGGAAATCCAACCGGTCTATTTCGGCCGCTAATGGCCTACGATACGTAGGTGGCAAGTAATCTAGTCGAAGCCGGTGAAGATGCGCTTGTGCTTCACTCCGGCTATTTTGGGGACAGCTTCGCTGATTGGTGAGCATGATGAGCGGAAAGCGTCCTGACGCGAATAACCAATTTCGGATGAAAGCTTGGAGACCTATGGAGCCAAGGTTAAGCAGGTCAAGGCTGACGTCGGAGCTGCGGTCACGGAGGTCGACTTAGAGAAGGCTTTGAAGGAGAAAAAGTACAAGGTCGTCACTGTTACGCATGTAGACACTAGTACCGGTGAGTATGCTATACCGTAAGCGTTGGCTAGGTCTAACAAATGGTGGTGCAGGCGTGCTCTCTGATGTCAAGATGATCGGCGAAGTAGTGAAGCGTATTTCGCCTGACACACTCGTCGTTCTCGATGGTGTATGCTCCGTTGCGAGCGAAGAAATTCGCATGGATGACTGGGGTATCGATGTTGTAATTTCAGCTACCCAAAAGGGTCTCGGTACTCCTCCCGGTCTGAGCGTAGTGTGCGCAAGCCAGCGTGCACTTAAGGTCAGCATATATACCGACTTAATGACATTTTAGACTGATACGACACCCTTCAGGTCCTTGAAACCCGGAAAACACCGGTGTCGTCATACTTTGCCAGCTGGAGGCGTTGGTTGCCTATCATGCATGCTTACGAGAAAGGCAGCCCAATGTATTTTGCTACTGTACGTTCTTCTCCAATTCGCCTCCAGATATCCTGTTCTGACGCAGTTCTCTGGATTTATAGCCTCCGGTGAACTTGATCTATGCCTTCCACGCCTCGCTCTCGTCGATTACCAAGAACCAGCCATCCCTTGAAGACCGCTTCAAACTTCACAAGGAGGCGAGCTCCAAGATTAAACAGGCAGCAGCCGACCTGGGTCTGAAGCTCGTGCGTGAGGTGCATTTCGTTCTTGTATACTCAAACTGATTCTGTTTGGGTCTGCGTAGGTGCCTAAAGACATTGCTTTCGCAGCTAACGGGATGACTGCTGTGAGTATAGACTTGGATTGTGTACGAGCTGTAGCATAATGTCATTTTCAGGTATACTTCCCAGAAGGTATTGCTGCTGGGGACATCATCCCGCGCATGCTCAAGCAGGACGTCGTCATTGCCGCAGGTTTGCACAAAGATATCAAAGGTGAGCTGCTTGCGTCGGGTAACTTTGGGTTGACTCACGCAAAATGAATTTGCTCCAGACAAGTACTTCCGTATTGGACACATGGTAAGCCACCCTTCTAATTTTGCACGCAACGTTAGCTGAGTTTACGCCCCCTAGGGCATCACCGTCACCGACAACTCCCGTGGAGATGTCGACAAAATCATCAAGGCACTCAAAACTGCCTTTGCCGAAGCTCAATCCAAATAACTTGTCCTCAAGGACTATCATGTAAATTTATGGAAACATTGGATTTCAAACACAAATATGAGATGTAAACACTCAAACAAAAACAGCATGGTCGTACATAAAAATCACACAAGACAGCTAGTCATTACTTTTTTCTTTCTTCAAGCTAAGCAGTAGCGACGCGGTGCTCGCCCTCCCCACCCATACCCTCGTACCATTCCTTCCCAGAGGTCGTAGCAGAGATATATCCAGCACGAATGACGAAATCTCCGAACCGCTCGCCGTCGTGTCGCTCGAGAGCGTAATGCTTGATCATAGGTCCAAGGATAGCAAGGATCTCAGGCTCAGAGACCGTTTCTGTGCGAAAAAGACGCATAAGCTGAAGTTTGGTGCGCATATATAAAGTAAACGTACCGCGGTAGATTTTGTTCAGCCTCTGGCCGTAGTATCCTCCACCTAGGAGCATAACGTACGAACCAGGCGCCTTGCCCACAAACGCGATCTCTGTAAACAAATCGTCAGCTGTCTATCGATGATAAGAGGGGACGCAGACACGTACCAGCCAAGTACGGCCTCGCACATCCGTTAGGACACCCAGTCATACGCATAACGATCGAGTCGTTCCGTAATCCGTGCTCCTCACACATCGCCTCGACTTTGTCGACCAGCACAGGCAAATACTACCCACCCAAAATCCATTAGCCTACTGCCCATACCACAAACACAAATAATAAAACTCACCCTCTCAGACTCAGCCATCGCAAGCCCACAAGTCGGGAACGCGACACACGCAGAACTCGACAGCCTCAAGCCTGAATATGCCAAATGGTCCAACCCATACTCCGCCAAGAGCGCCTTCATCTCCGGCAACTTGTCATCCGTCACCTCGGACAACACTAAATGCTGGTTACACGTCAACCTAAACGTCCCGCGATGCGCCTTGGCAACTGCCTGCAAGCCCGTCTTGAACGCTTTACCCGGCTCATCCTGAACACGTCCGTTCTCGATGAACATCGTGAAGTGGTGTTTCCCATCGTGTCCGGTTTGCCAACCGAATTTATCGACGTTGGATTCGAATTTGAACGGGCGGGCGGGAGGAAGTGTCCAGCCGATTCGCTCCTCAACCGCGGCTTTGAATACGTCGAGGCCCATATGGTCGATCGTGTACTTGAGCCGCGCATTCTATAAAGAGACCATCAGTTCCTAAACAAGTATATAAAACGAGGTAAACGGACTTTGCGGTCTTTCCGGTTCCCGTTGTCCCTCTGGACGGTCAAGACCTCCCTCGCAACATCCAACGCCTGCTCGGGGGTGCAGAACCCAATCACATCCGCTGCACGAGGGTACGTCTTCTTGTTCGAGTGCGTCACGCCCATTCCACCACCGACGGTAACGTTGAAGCCAACAAGTGAGCCCTTCTCGTCGGCAATAGCAATGAATCCAAGGTCATTGGCGAAGATGTCGACGTCGTTGTCGGGTGGGACGGCGACAGCGATTTTGAACTAGAGAAAACGAAGGGATCAGTCGATGGAAACCGAATGCAATAAGAAGTGACGTACCTTGCGAGGAAGGTAGTACGGTCCGTACAGAGGCTCCTGCTCTTTGACTGCATCGCCCGCAACAAGCTTCTTGTCGAGCCAGATCTCGTGGTACGCGGTCATGCGAGGCAGCAAATGCTCGCTCAGCGCCTTTGCAAACGCATATACCTGGCCATGGAGATGACTCAACGTCGGCAACGACGAACACAACACATTCCTATCCTCAAAATCAGCCTACATCCACAAAAACGAAAAGCAAGCACGACTAACCGGTTCACGTCCCCACAAGCAGCAATCGTATCCAACAGCGCACGGTTAATAGCCTGAATCGACGGCTTCAAATGCTTCTTGATCACCCCATGGAACTGGAACGTCTGCCTCGTCGTAAGCTTAAACGTCCCATTCCCATGTTCGTCCGCAATCTGGCTCATCGCCAACCACTGTTGAGGCGAACACACTCCACCCGGCATCCTCACGCGAATCATAAACGAAAAGGCAGGCTCCAACCCAGCGTCCTTGCGCTCATCGCGAATATCCCGATCGTCTTGCTCGTAGATCCCATGGAACTTGGTCAGCTGCCCGTCGGACGCGGCGAGTGCGCCTGTGGAGGTGTCGCGGAGGCCTTCGGCGATCGTGCCCCGGAGGTATCGACTCGCGATTTTGATGTTTTCGTTCGTGATCGGTTCGGGCTCGGCTTCTTGGACGCTCACGCCCTCGACGCCTAGAGCCTTCCAGACGAGCGGCTCCCAAGCCTTGTATCCAGTCTGAGGACCGTCCGCGTCCTGGTCGTCGCCCAACCCGATCGCAGCGACCCTCGTACCGCCCAACTCTGCCAACCGCGCATCGAGGTCCTTCCCGGGCTTGTTGTAGTAATGCGCGTCCTCGGGCCGGGGCCAATAATGGCTGTCTCCCATTGCAAACACCGCATACTTGAGGTTCGCAAACAATTCCTTCTCGCCCCGCGCAGAGGCAGCATTGATCGCCTTGAACGTGTCGCGCCCATTTTGGGGAGGTTCGCCCTGCCCCGCCGTACTCGTCACAAACAACACATGCGCCTCCTCCGCAGCGATCTCAGCCAACGGGACCGAATCGAACGTCTGGACGCGCACAGCGAGTCCACGAGCCGTCGCGCGCTGTCCTAACCGCTTCGAAAGCTTCTCCGCCGCACCTCCGTCAGATGCATACAGGATCAACACGGGTGGACCATCCATGGCACCAAGGAGAGCCTCATACGCTGCCTGCGCCTGCTTCTTCCGCGCCGCCTTCAAGTCCTCGCCTAAACTCCCCACTATCTCCCTCGCCAAATCGGGCGTCGCACGCGCAAGAAGGGATAAATGATTTTGTTGATCGAGGAATGTCTGGAGCTCGGCTTTGATCGTCGCCGAGTCGAGCGAGAACGGTTCCGCAGAGTTGGACGGGTTCCAGCGGTAGAGTGGCCAGTATCCAGCATCGACTGCGCGTTTGGTTTCTTGCAAGACACTAAGTGCAGGTGTGTTTTCAGTTTCGTAGGGAAGATAGGCGAGGACGATGCTCGGGCCAGGGTAGGCGTCCGCCTCGACGAGAGCCTGGATGACTTGCGAGTAGGACGAGTAGACAGCAACGCTCGCGACATAGACGTCTCCGTGGCTCATCGCATATAGCCCGACATCTTTTTTGCGCCTGGAAGGGTCCGCCGCGGCGCGTTGGGAGTACGGAACGGTGTCGAGTAAGAGGAGGTTAATGTTCAGACCGGAGGCGATAGCGTGGTGAAGACCTGAAGCGCCGAGATCGTAGGACCAGGCGTCGGAGCCAATGATCCAGCGCGAAGGGACAGTGAGGTGGTCCGCAAGAGAGATAATCTCGTCCGCCGCTGGGTGTTGAACGTTCTCTGCCCTAAGGAGGTCAAGTAGCGCAGAGCCAGACTTGGCGCTAGCCTTGGGATCATCCTTCTTGAGCGACCACTCGGCGAGCGCAGCGTGGAGCTCAGAGCTCAAGCCGGCTTTTGAACCTACAGAAAGGAGAGATTGGGCAGCAGCGACTAGGCGTGCACGACTATCGAGCTGAGCCTGGACAGTTCCCAAGGCAAACTCGGGGCGAATCGCAGCGGGGCCCTTGGTGGGTACAAGCTGGGGATCGTTGGCAATGACAAAGCGGTCACCGAACACAGTGTTGAGGATCTTGGTGTACGACGCCTCGTGCTTGGGTACATGCGGGGGCGCGGGCTCAGCGGGAGCAGGGATCGAACCGACTGTGGAGCCGTCCTCGAAAGAATCGAGCGAATCGAAAAAGGCGTGGGCAGCACCATCGTCCAGCTCGCCTAGTGTGCCACTGAGCAAGGCTGGGGGCTCGTCTCGAGATTGAAGGGCCTCGGCGACGTCCAGATAGAGTGGGGACCATTTCGTCGATCGCGCTCCCGGTCGATCGAGCACAATTACTCGGGTCGCGCTCGCCGGAATCGCAGCAGCGAGCTTACTGGGGTGTGACGGACGTACTAACGAGACCTCGATAAGTGCTATATGCCCCCGATCGCCCCTAGTAGAAGAAAGAGTAGGCGCGCTTCCAGTAGTTACGACTACGGTATGAGCATCTGAGCCGGAAACAGCGAGTGGAAGTTGCACACGACGAACCGAGCCGAGCGTCTCGGCTGCCGCAGTGTTGTACCGCTTGAACCCAGCTTCGGCATCGTGATCGTCGATGGGCGATCCTGCCCGGCGCTCCGCACGTACCATCGCGCGCGCTTGCTCCGCATTGACCTCGATCTCCTCTCCTGGAACGTAAATATGGACAACAATAGTCTGAGCAGACCAAGCAAGCCGAGAAGCAAGCAAACCATGATCGTGGACCTGCAAAGAAGTAGTCGAGTAGAGCACGTACGGAGCAGCACCCACAAGAGGCGTCACATCCACACCAGCAGTCAACGCAACATGCACAACCGCACCAGTCTCGCTCGGCACACGCGCCAAGCCAGCAGCGAGCTGTGCGACCGACGCCGCATCAGGTGCGATCACGACCGAAACGAGACCATCGGGCTTAGCATGCTGGGTAATATGGGCCGCGATGTCAGATGCAGCAGGGACGGGGAAGACGTGGTCCGCAACGGCGGGCGTTGGTTGGGCGTCGAGGACGACGTCCGAGACGGCGAGGGCGATGGAAGCCATGGTGGATGGAGTTGTCGGACTCAAAGCACCGGCTCGCTTGGTTAATATGCACCTCGCAATTCGGAAAACATTTCCGAATTCAACAAATTCTACTGGATGGTGAAATATGTGTGGTCGTGTTTACTGCAGATCGTACCCAGGGTCTTGGCTTGGGGATTAGATAATTTGGCGCTAGAGGAAAATCTCATACGTGCTAGGATGGGGAGGTGGGGTCATCGTTACTATAAGTCTACTTATACAGATGTGGGGGTTGTGTATGAGATTACAGTTTATACACCAATCAAATGCGAATGCGAACAACATAAATTACACTCAGCCTCTACTACCTCTACTCAATGCTTGACCTCGCCCCACCTCAAAATCCCCTCATAAATGCTATACATCACAGCCGCGTTGGGGACGACCCTCAACAAGTGAGCGCTCAGGCCACCATATAACCGACGTGTACCTGAAAATCGGCCGACCAATCAGTTTAATTCGGAATGAAACAAGACAAGATGCTCACCCTCCTCGGCGATAACAAGCTTCAACGTCTGATATAGCCCGGTATACTTTTGCTTCCCCGTAACCGGGTCTATAGGCTGCCTCAATCGTGTCCTGATCACCTCATGCGGATACGTGATCAAGCTCGCCGTCATCTTCGCTCCACCTGCTGCAGCCAACATTCCAAACCACTCTGCAGCACCACCTCTACGCTCTCCCGCTTGCGCAATACGCTTGAATCGCTCGTATAGTACCCACTGAATCGTCCCTTCTGTCACGCCTAGGTACGACGCACTGAGACCTTTATATAGTCCGCGTATACCCTCGTTCCGGATAATTCCAAGGGTTGTGTGCAATGCGCCTGCGATACGGGGTTGGTGCACTGAAGCCTGTACACCCGTGTTGGTTGCAAGCGACAGCGCAGGTTCTACGATGCGCACATTTCCAGCCAGCTGAAGCCGAGTTTTGACGACCCAGATGGGGTTTGTACATGTGGAAGTTACGATTCCTGCGTAAGCATCACATGTTAGCATAGATAAAGTGAGATACGATAGCAAGTCGGGCGTACCTGCCGTAGCAGCTGCGCTGAGATGAACGAGTGAGCTCTCTCGTCCACCATTAAAGTGGTGCGCAATTATTTGCTTCCCGTTTCCGTAGGTGTAGAAATTGATACTTCGGGCTGGGATAACGCCTACAAGCGTTGGGCCGAGACCTTTAAACAACGCTGGGACACCTTCGTACTTGTATATGTCCCTAAATTGTATTAAATCCATCAAGTCAGCTCGATTATTGTGATGGATATATGCAAGCTCACCTTAGAATATGCCCGGTCTCCACGAAATGCCATAGCAAATTCCTTGCTCGGGCAGCGATAGTTCTGCTTGCCCCAACTGCAGGTTTACCACCCACATCTCCTCGGTGTGTGTCCTGATACAGCGACGACTGCAACCTCGTCTTCACAACATCCAACGGCGCAGTTACAATCGCACCACACATCCCGCCGAGCCTACACCCAAATTCGCATTCACCATTCATCAAGCACAGCTCCAAACTAAAATTTAATGATACGCACCCTCCAGCTACAAAATGCCTGGACGACTTGGCGGGCAACACCCCCGATCCATTTCCCGCATTTGCTGTCGCCGTAGCCATTCTATCTATGCACACGGCCGAAGATTTTAAGGAATCAGAGAGTCGGAGAGAGGACGTCAGATTTTTGGATTCGGCGCGTCAGATCGAAGAGCATGATAGCTAGCTTACATCATCCTCACGTAATCCCCCGATTCACGTGGCTCTTTCATCTACCAAAAACTCCACGCTCTTCTTTGCTTGTCACGACCTCCTTTTCCCCCCTCCCTCTCTTTTTTTGTATATTTGATTCCTAGACATGAAGCTACGCATACCTGGATTCCGGAACACGCGCGCGAAGATCGCGAGACGCGCCACACCCGTTTTGCGGTTCCTGGCAGCGCCGAGGCGGGGTCCGTTGAGAGTGGTTGACGTCGGAGGCGGCACGATCTTACCTGCTACGAGCTACGTCTCCAAATTACGCGGATACTCGACGAATACGGCTGGAGGAAATGGTACCGAGGGACCGGGGAAGAAGGAGACTGGGCGTGCTCCGCTTCGTCGTACGTGTCTATCATCCGTTAGTTAACCAGCCTCGTGGACACTCACGTTTTCGTTATCCCCCCTTTTTGCTCCTCTTGCCCTCTCCATCCTGGCGTGATGTTTTCTCACTCCTCGCGTGTGCGTGGCGCGCGTGGTGCTGACCTTATGCGGCGCTGGTTTATCAACATGCGCCCTACCCCTCCTCCCGATCTCAACTCAACCCTTTCTCCCGATTTACGATGGCTCTCTGTCTCCCTCACTCTTTACTCCGTTTTGCGCTCCATCCAGACCGTCTCCGTGACGCATGGAAAAACACCCCGACAAAATGGTATCCTCTCCCCATTGGCGTCGGTGCTGTCCTTCTCGCCGTCATACAATTTAGGAAACAGAACCCTGGTCTTATCACTGGTCATGGAGAGGGCATTTTGTATACCGGCGCTGGTGACGCTGTTCGGATTTCGGGTCCGTGGCAGGTATGTCTCCTGACCTTTTCCTTTCTTTGATCAATCTGTGGAGTAGAGTGTTAATGCGGTGTCTTGTTTCGTAAAGGTACATGTCCTGGCTGCCCTACCTTTACGTTCACTATCACGGTTATGGGGCACATTGAATACGCTTGAGCTCCCGGTTTGGATGCGTCCTGTTGGGTTTAAACTATATGCTTGGGCCTTTGGGTGCAACTTGGATGAACTGCGCGAGCCCGACTTGACAAAGTACGCATCCCTTGGCGAGTTCTTCTATCGTGAACTCGCAGAGGGAGTACGGCCGATTGCCAACGCAGCACTTGTACGTCCCATATCCATATGACAAACACTGATTCTGATGCTTCGGGTGCGGGGTAAATAGGTCTCCCCCGCAGACGGAACAGTTCTTCATTTTGGCTCGATCACGCACGACGGACGAGTAGAGCAGGTTAAAGGCCTCACGTACTCTCTCGACGCTCTCCTTGGATCTAACTCTCGCTCGCCAAGCCCTAGTTCAACGCCCGCTGCCCTACCCACACCACCACGGACTCCGCAGAACGAAGTACAGATTCCATTCCCGGCACGAGACCCCAATCATGCGCAGACTTCCGACGAGGAATTCGCATCTGTCAACGGAATCGACTATAGCTTGAACCAATTACTAGGCAACGCAAAGGAGACATTCCGCGCCGATGAGAGTATGGACGAAGACGCTACAGAGGAGGAAGTTCGCGCCTCTAGGCCTCGTGAGCCGCAAGACGCTAGCGTCGAAGGCGAGCGGAAGGATTCGGTTGCTGTTGCTGCGGAATTGGGCGTCGGTGGAATCCCCCCATTGAGAAGGACGACAAGCGCGGTGAAGGAGGAAAACGAGCTGTTCTTTGCGGTTGTGTATCTTGCACCTGGGGATTATCATCGGTTCCATAGTCCGGCTGCGTGGGTTGTTGAGAGGAGACGGCATTTTGCTGGTATGTCCCCATGATTTCCCCGTCGTTTTGGTCTTGTGACTCATTCTATTCTTGTCGTGTGCTTCGATAGGCGAGCTATTCAGCGTCTCGCCCTACATCGCACGACGGATTGCCAACCTCTTTGTTCTCAACGAGCGTGTCGCACTCTTAGGCCGATGGAAACACGGGTTCTTCAGCATGATTCCAGTCGGAGCGACTAACGTTGGTTCTATCGTTGTTAACTTTGATAAGGTGCGTTGCCCAAGTCTTGGGCTCCTTACACGCGCAAGAGGATGTACCCTCTGACCACTTGCACCCCTTTGCCCTCTCCTCATGTCCTTCCTAACCCTCAATCTTGACACCTTCGAATCACAACATCACATGTCCTGCACACGACCCACTCCACTCCATCTACACTACGACACTACCCCGTTCTACAGGCTCTCCGCACAAACCTGCGCCGTCGCCCACCTCCCGGCGCATTCATCGAAGCACACTACACCCAAGCCAGCGCACTCTTACGCGGCCAGCCCCTTACTCGCGGACAAGAGATGGGCGGGTTCAAGCTTGGAAGCACAGTTGTAATGGTCTTCGAGGCGCCTCGCGGGTTCCAATTTACCGTCAAACCTGGAGAGAAGGTCAAGGTTGGGCAGGCATTCGGGGATGTGTTTGCGGTTTGAGGGGAGTCGTTAGAGACTCGCTGGGCTGTCGTAAAAAGGGCAGGGGTGGTACGATCTTCAACGACGCGCATGTGTATATTATATTCGGCATACACATACGATTGGGGTGCATATACCAAGTTCAACATTTGGGTACAATAGACACGACAGGCATAATCACATCGTTGATATACCTGAGATTTAATTCTGAGAAATGCATTGACTTCAGAGTAGACTAAGAAGGTAGTGCTCGGTATGGGGCATTGGACGGACGGCAAGCTTTTAGTTTGAGAGGTTGAAACCTCAAATTGTACAAATGCGTTTCCCCAGCGTTGATCTGTAGCACTAATGTGGCTATGCTAATGATTTTTATTGAACCAGTGGGGAAGACGCAAGAATCCAATGCATAAATACAGAATAAACGACGCCAATACTGTACAATCCAGAGAATACAGTGCACAAAACCACCTCAAACAGTGTCTACGCAGCAGGTCTCGCATCAGGGTCCCTATACACCTGCAACCGCCCCAGCTCTCCAATCCTGCTCATGTCTGATTCCTCCGCACCAGCGTCATCATCGTCCACGACCATGTTCCCTGCCTTAGCCGCCCACCCGATCGCATCCTGATTCTCGTCGGGCGCAACCTGAATCTTGAGCCCACGCTCGTTGGCGAGGTGGAGCAAACAGATAAAGCAGAAGCTCGTGCTGATCTCGTCAAGCTTTTCCTTAGGGTACTGAGTCTTCAAGCCCGAGATCACGCTCGTGAATTCGCGCGCCTCTGTTGGGTCCGTCGGTTCCGCCTCGGGCTCGGTAACAGCCTCTTGTTGATCCTAGGATCACAATCAGGCGGTGTCAATCAGCGCCCAGTCAACGTCAGATTGGCCGAGACGATACGCACCTCGTTCTCCTCGCCCCCTCGGGGCACAATGATCCCTAACCCCTTCCAAATGTTCTCCTTCAGCATCCTTACGTCTACGCGTTTCGCGCGCTTTGTATAGTTGATACGCTCTGGTCTCACGCGCTTCAGCGTTCCTTGTGTCGCAGCGATGAGGTCCTCCTCGTCCATAGCAGAGGGCATGTCTTCTGCCATGCCACCGTCATCGAAGCCTGGTGGGTCGTCCCCGTCGTCTTCGTCATGGAAGAATTGGCTATGGAAGGGAATGCCGAGCCCTATGTGGCGCAAGATGTCAGTGATTTGCTTAGCATAGGGTATGGGAAAGAATAGAGACTAACCGCCTCCGTTATCGTCGCCATTGGGATTGGCGGCGTTGTCGGCGGCAGCCTGAGCCCAGAACTTTTCGTCTATCTCATCATCCTCCCCTGCAAGCATATTCAATTAGCCCCTTTTTCAAGACTCGGCTGACACGCGACTGTACATACCTTTGATAGGATCGCCCACGTTATGCCGCCTCATTTGAACCTGAGCCACGCACCATGAGAACTCAAATGAGACAAATCAGTGTTGGGCAGGATACTCACCGTAAACTTGGGTTTCATGAACAACCGGAGGAGCTGCATGCTGCTGAAATGCATATCATTCGGCAGCAAGTAGTCATTCTTCTTCACAGGCTTTGGTTTTGCGCCCCGTTTCCTCGTCGCCGTAGCCGCCTTGGCAGAGGGGAGCGTGAGTACGGCCTTGGTTGCAGCTACGAACAATTTCTTGGCTGTATTCTCAGAGGGGGTCTCAAAATCGATCATGAACGCCGTCTTGTCTTTTTTGGACCGAGTCGTCGTGTTTCCAGTGGTATCCCCATCTGTCCACACACAAAAGCAAAAAAGCACATTCATCAGTAAACTCAGCCCCTATAAAGAGAACACAACTTAATCACACCTTTTCGAATCGCACGCCGGACTTTCCAGTGCTGCGGCCCAGCCCAGTTCTTCATCACTGTTGTGTCAAAATAGTCGAGCATTTCCGTCGCGTCCTCGGTCATACTCATTATCAACGTTCGCTCGTCACGCCCACGCCGAGGGTCAAACGGCTCCAGTGGTCCAGTCCGATTCGGCCCAGTCGCGTTCCCAGCTGTAAAGTCGGCTCCTCCCTCTCCTCCGCCGCCACCGTCATCCCCGCCATCGTCGTCGTCGAAGCCGCCACCACCTCCGGGGAATCCGTCGTCAAAGTCCGCCACGGCTTCTCCGCCTGTGAAGAAGTCTTCCACCGGACCGTCGCCTGGGCCACCCATGTCGACGTCTCCGTGGGCAAAGTCGACGGGCTCGTCGGGCGTGTTGCGATTCGGCACTGCGCCGTTTGCGAATGTGAGGTCTAGATCCCTCGCGTCTGAGGTAAACTTGAAATCTGAGAGGCTTGGCATGATCGAAAGGTCATCGAGCTCATCCAAGTCGGGCAGAAATTTGGCTGTGCGGAAGGAAACGAGAGTGAGAACCAGGAGCATGTGGCTACGGTGAAAAGTGGGAAGACATACTGCGCAGGTCGGCCAGAGATACTACTGCGTCTTCTGATTCCACGTCTTCTTCGTCTAGTAAGCGAGTCTCACTGGCGTCGAATACAATTTGCAGTTGAGCGTCAACGCTGAGGTGGTTCATGAGCATGCCTCCAGCTCCTCCTTCGTCAAAGTCGGCGGAAGTCTTTTTGAAGAGTGGGTCGGCTGTACATTCCGTGTCTAGTTTCTTGACCTGGAGCTGCTCTATAGACTTGGCGAGTGTATTTTCTGGTCGATGTGTCTACAAATCTGTGAACATAGCGTTCCCAAGTAGACAATTTGGTACACACCCTCTTCTTCTTGCCTTGGGTTCTGCCTCCCTCTTCGCCATCGCCATCACCGTCCTCTCCTCCGTCCTCCTCCTCATCGCCTCCAGTATCATTTGTCAAGTTACTGAGAAGCTTGCCGGTATCGTTCTTGCAACTGTCGACTCGCGAAGTCCAGACCTTGACACACCCATCAAGTGTATACGAGGCTTTCTGGAAGTTGACAGAGCCATCTTGTGCATTTCGGAGTAGCGACATATCATGGAAATAGTCAATGAGTGCAAAATTCCACGAGTTGGCAGCATTAATTTTCTGTTTTATGCATGGCCCGAGGTTAGAACAGTCGCCTTTGCATGTATTTCACTCACGTTATCAGTGGCCATCTTCATCCACTCCTCAAAGTTGCTAGTCATGACATCCATAGACACAGCCGGCAAGGGCGTATGGTCGACAGCGTTGAGCATGTTCGCCCTCGCGACTGCAGACTTCTTTGGCGTCCTAGGCCCACTCCCGTTCGCACCCCCCGAACTAGACGGACCCGCACCGTCCCCATCCTCGTCAGGAAAGGTTACTGCCGGTCTCGTACTCTGCCGCCGTCTCCTCTTCTCCGTCATATCGTCGTTGGCCGTCAAGTCGCTCGAATCCACCGAATTGACACTCCCCATCCCACTCGTACCGCTCGCAGACGGCCCCTCGAGGTCTTTCAACATGCTCACTCGGCGTTTATTTTTCGCCGCAGCCCTACCCTTCCCAGACTTGGCAGGAAGGTCGTTGACATTGTCCTCGTACTCGTCGCCGTCCTCCATCTCGGTGTCAGAGTCGGCCTTTCGACGCGGCATCTTTGTTTTGGCTGTTTTGGTTGTTGGTAAGAGTTGAGATACGCGACGGCATCTCCTGGCATGACATAAGCCTGACAAAGCATATGGGTGGTGGCTCAGGTCAACGCCGATCACCATGCAGACACTCAGCACGTTCAAGACACCCTCAGGTATGATGTTCGCTCAAAGCTATGTGATCGATCTGATTTTGTTATAGGATATACATTACCGAGTATTCACGCCTACCATGCCCTATTTGTGTGAGTCTATTCGGCATATCCATCACATCTGGTCATTGATCGACTGAAAGCCACCAGCCAAATCCTACCACCGAAGCCTCGTCTTTTGAAGTCTGGTCTAAACTCATAACGTCCTACGCACGATTCAAGAACCTGTTCATACTCCGCGCTGAGGATGCAAACATCAAGGACGGCCCGTGGTCTGAGATTCTCATCAACCCACGTATCGGTCGTAAGTGCGGCCAAACACAAGCAGCGCCCGCACTCACGGCCTACTTCCAAGAATAGGTGGGCTGACCGAGAAACATCTCGAGACTATTCTCGCCCGGCTTGTTGCGAACAAGATGGCGGATTTCGAGCCCTCTGGCCAGACTCGTTCGGTCATCGTGTACTGGCGAAGACCAGAAGAGTGGGCAGAGGCGCTGCACGACTGGGTCAGTCCCATTTGGACATTAATAAGACATGCACTGACGGCACCAATAGGCGAACCAAACAGGCCAACTCAACACTATTCTTACGCTTTACGAGATTCAGAACCCAGATGTTCCTTCTGCGTTCACCGACATCCCCCTCCCCCTTCTGCGTCACGCGATAAACATTTTAACCTTGACGTCCAGAGCACAGTACATCGAAGGTACAGCAGGCAGCCATATGGGCGCTGCGGTTCGATTCTTTGCCACACGCAATTAAGAAGGGGAATGTAATATATTGGCATATAATCTCGCATATAGTACTCGGCTGAACATTGCATAGAACAGTCAAGCGTGGATGAAGATTTGTTCGTCTTCCACTGTTCGCAAGTATGGGGACGTGAGCCAAGATAAACCTTGCGGTGGCGAAGTCCCCAGGCATAGCGAGTGGGTAAGCAAGAACCACAACAAAGCTTATCACAACACTCGATAAAAAGAAACAAGTCGATTGGGTAATCCTATAAATACACTGCAAAGAGAACGTCAGTACGTACGCACGCGAGATTCATAAATTCCCAGAAGCCAATGGCGTGGTACTGGGCCAGCCTGATCGCCAAGCGGCGGTGTTCTCCCCGAACGTGACAGAAGAGATGTGCAGAAGCACAGAAACAACGGCTACTCACTCGCAAGAAATCGTAAAAATTACACACGAGCAACGAATGCTCGGAAGAATCGAAAAATTGGCACGCCATCCGCGAGTGAGCCCCATTGTGTTACGACTTGTCCGGCGAGGCCGAAAGCAAGTCGCAATCGCATAACTATCGGCTATGAGCAACATGGGTCCGGCAACCACTCACCGACTAGCCGCACCCAGCTCCATCCTGCCATACCTACACACGGCTCATATCTTCGCCAGCGCATAACGTACCGCAAGGACTTGGGTGGAGCCGAGCCCAAGCTATTCGGCTAACCAGCGCGCACGGGCTACAGAGCACGTCATATGGGCCACCGCACCGCTTGTAAAGCGAGCGCTGGAGGCACCGAGACGTCTGAGCGGCTACCAAACGCCGAAGATTGCACTCCCCACCATGCCTAGGGGTGGGCGCTTTCCAAATGAGTGCAACGAGCTGGACTCCGGCGCCAGCAGACGGCTCTGTTGTCTCCGGGGACTTTCCCCACAGCAAAGAGTGAGAGCGCAAGGCCCTCTGTGCGTGAGCTGCGAAGGCGATTCTTGGGATGGTGTGGTGAGAATTTAGATGCCAAGTGCCAAAATTTATTCGCAATTTGGGCGCGTAATCAATCACGTGATGTTGGGATCTATGACGGCGCGCGTGGCAACCGTGGCCATGCGAGCTAGACTGACGCTGATCGGTCGGTTTGTCCTTCCGGTGAGGGATTTTTGTGGTTACGGCAGACCTCATAACGCAAACCACTTAGACTGCGGAATCTCATCTCGTTCGGGTCAACATGTGCACCGCCAGGTTCCCTGATCTCGCGAAATGAACCTGTCTGAACCTGTGCCATAACCAATTGACACGACGATCAAACGTGGATCCCTCGATTTGGTAGTGCCCGGTAAATGCACCCAAGCAAAGTGCTGCCCCTGACAAAAGTGCTGGGACAAATCTCTGCGCTCGGTCACTTGGGATCCTTCGAACAGGTCACGCTCTTCGAGACTCAATCAACCGATTCTGATTGAAATGTGGATAACAACAGCGGCACCACAGTTCTAGCGCACGACTGCCATTTATTGCGTGGTTCAGGCCGTCTGTCGAGGCCTCCCCCTCCTCAAAAGCGGTGTCTCCGTTTCCTGTTGGCCCCCTTGTCCGCCGGCAGTGCCCCACTGCCTCCCCCTCCCGTCTCCGCACCGGTCCCTGGTCTTAGGCCGGGCTGCGCGAGTTTCTTAGCCTGTAAGTCCATTCAATGAAATGTCCGGTCTTGCTTTCGATCACCGCGACTTGTCGCTCACCTAGTTTCCTAAAGCAACCCTATCCAAACACAAATTGCCATCAGCCTTCGACCATGCCTCCGCTATATCTCGGGAGATATCCCGTACGTTCACGTTTCTGCACCGAAGATTTCGCCCCCAAGGTGAGAACATGTCTCCTTGGCCCTGCAGATCCCCGTATCTAGCCGTTTGTTTTCGCCCTCTTATACGTTCTCTCGATCAATTTGCCTTTGGTGCTTGGTTGGTCGTTGTACAGATGGCTAAGTTTACAGGCAAGAGTCCGTCGGCCGACAAGGCGTTTGCGTTTGGCCAGCGCGTCCGAGTCGATGCGGGCGACGTCTTTCCGGACGAGGCGACGGTGGGGGTAGCGCCCTTTCGAGATCTTGAGGGCCGGCCGCTGTATGTGGGGACCATGATACTTGACGACAGCGCCATTCCGTGCCAGGTACGTCCCCCAGCGGACTGAAGCTCCGCCTTGCTAATAGCCGGCTCGGTTCAGATAGATCCCCAAGCTCTCATGAAAATAAAACGACCCGCAACCCGCACAGCTCGCCAGATGCCATGCGTAAGGTGAGACCCGCTCGCTTGCTGCCCGCTCGTTTCAGCTGACGGGCCCGTCTCACCGTAGATATGATGTGCTCGTAATCAGCTCTTCCATGCAATGGATGCCCGCCGAAAATGGGAGGATGCCGCCTGATAGATACCCCGTCCATGGTGAGCGCCACACCTTCTATGACCGGGGGTGCATCGTGAGAGCGGCTTGTTGAAATCTATTTTGGTTGCTGTGCTCCGCTGCAGGCGGCCATGAGAGTAGCTCTCCGCATCTATATCACGCGATAGCCCGCATAGGCAACACGTTTATTCCCGGGAAAACGAGCCCTGCTCTGGTAAGCCATCGACATCGCAACTCTCCTATCTGTTGATTACTTACTCTCGGGCAGGGCGGAGCATACGTGATACACGAAGGGGAGGAGTACTTCTTTGATTCAGATTATTACGTCCTGTAAGAAAGTTCCTCACCCTCCCTGGTATATGTCTGACAGTTATGGAGGTGCAGATGCTGGCGTTGAAGAGTTTCTTGTTTGTCATTCGCTTTTTTATGTGCATCATCTCTGTTGTATCGATAAACACTACTTGCTATATGAATAATCGCTTCAGAGCTCGGCCGACCCATTTCAAGACACACCAAAGACTTGGCAGAATAGGGGCGTTAATGCAGTAAACTTAACGAGTGCCACCGGAGCGTGCCTACCATGTGCGCATCCAGGGGAGAAAATCACCCGATCAAGTGTTCGGTGTATGTACTTGTCTGTGGGCTCCGAAGCGACAACATTTCAGACATTTCAGGTTGGTACTGTATATGACCATTTCTCGGCAAGCCACGGAACCCGAATTTGTATCCGGTCCGTCACCGACGACGCCTTAGACATCCTCAAGACCGCCCGACAAACATTAAAATGGTGGGAAATTGCTGTATTTTATGCCGGCGTCGTGAGCTTATGCTGGTGCGATAGGCCGAAGCCAAGTCCGCCCCCGCTAACCCCATGAAGGAGTTGAGGATTGACAAACTCGTCATCAGTGAGTCTGTCCATCATATGCCATCCCGACTCCTCCTTAACGACTCGAAATTAGACATCTCCGTCGGCGAGTCTGGTGATCGATTGACCCGTGCCTCCAAGGTGCTCGAACAGCTCACCGGTCAAACACCCGTAACCTCCAAGGCGCGCTACACAGTCCGCACGTTCGGTATCCGTCGTAACGAAAAGATCGCCGTCCACGTCACGATCCGAGGGCCCAAAGCCGAGGAAATCCTCGAGCGTGGCCTAAAGGTCAAGGAGTACGAGCTCCGCCGTCGCAACTTTTCCGAGACGGGCAACTTTGGGTTCGGGATCCAGGAGCATATCGATTTGGGCGCGCGGTACGACCCTGCGATCGGTATTTTCGGGATGGACTTTTATGTTGTGATGGGTCGTCCGGGTGCGCGTGTTGCGCGGAGGAAGCAGAAGACTGGGCGTGTTGGGTTCACGCACCGTGTGAAGAAGGAGGATACGATGTCATGGTTCAAGCAGCGCTTCGATGGTATCATCCTGGTGCGTGTCCCACCTCTCAGCGTTGTGTTCGGTCCACTTACGACGAGCATTTATTCAACGTTTATAGAAATAGTTTATTCGCCTCTCACATTTCCTCAGTTCATGTGTTCTATATGCCATGCCGATATGCTATCCATGTACCAGCGTGACGCCCCGAAAATGACACACCCAAGCCGGTATCCAGTAAAGTGAATTCATTAAACATAGGCTCGAACAAAAGATCCCAACAAATAATCATACAAACATCCTATCATGCAAATATCGTCATAAGAGTACATTCAAGAGGCGTCACTGCTCGTTAAATCGTCCGCCGCAAACTTCCACCGTCTAACATGGCAGAACCAGCCTTTACGGTCTGTGTCTGTACCATCTTCGGCGCTGGGAGCCGCGGATTCCGTTTTGTCGTCCGACTTGGTGTCCATTTTGTCTATGTCTTTGGATGGCTCGTCCTGATCGGGTTTGGGCTCTGCGCCTTCCTTGAGCCATACGCAGAGTCCCTTGTCGAGGAACGCAACGTCTTCCTCGGTCAGAGACTTGCGCAGGACTTCAGTCTTTTTGGACTTGGGCGAGAGGGTTGAAAGAGTGTATTTCCGGGTCTTGCCATCGTCGTCTTGAGAGTTAGGCGCGAGTATGTACCTGCAAATACCCAATAAATACAGCACCATATTAGAAAGATGTGTTAGACTTACTGCTCATCGTCGTTCTCAAGAACGATATCACGCCTAGAAACCAACTCCTTCCCTGCTCCAACTGGCTCCTCCCCCGAAACAGCCTTCCTCGACTTTCGCCTCTTCGTCGACCTCTCATTCGACTCTTCAAACACAACCGACCTCAACGTATGCGGATCATACACAAACCTACCCAGCCACACCATCAATTCAGATCACACGACCCTAAATTGCAACACCCAAACTCACCCCGAAGTCGTCCCGCCCTTTCCGAATACAATCGTCTCGCCAGTGTCCCAGACGCGCTTGGCAGGGACCGACGCGTCCTCCTCGTCTGAGTCGAGATACCACGTATCGACCCGGTCTCGTTTAACGGGCGGGACGAGCTCGAGGTCTGCCCGTCGCTTAGCGTACTGCTCCATACGTTCTCTCCGGTTCGGACGGTGAGGCGCGTGCGCAGAGCCCGGCTACACAACACCCAGCCCGATCAGTAAACGCAAGACAAGCGGGGCCGATCACGGAGACTCACCTCCATCCAAACAACCTCGACGATCTCCATCCCACCTCCATCATGACTGTTCCCCCACGAACTGCTAACCAACTGTCCAGCCCCCTGTCCGCCCTCCCACGCGCCCCCCTTTGGGCGCCTCGCACCCCTGCCCCCATTCGCGCCGCCCACCCACACACCTACTATGATCTTCGCGTCTTGCTTTGCGCGTCGGGCTTTCCTGATATCGGACCAGGACGTCCTGCCCGAATGGACCGCGGCGAGAAGTAGGTTCGAGTCGTCTGTGTACCCGGTGTCTCGGTCGCCCCAGAGCGGGATCGTGGGGTGTGGGACGCGCGTAGCTGGTTGGAGAGGCAGAAAACCTGTTGGGACGAGGATAGTGTATTGGTATGGCTTGTACCCCTCTGGTGTAAGGTTGCTCCGAGGTAATGCGGGCGGGAGGCAGATGGGAAATGGCAAATTCGGATACACACACGTCCCAAGCCAGATGGGCGGAAGAAGCGCAAGAGCTGAAGGGGCATGGTGGGCCGGCGGAGGCGTGGCATGATGATGCGGATGAGCATAATGATGGATCAGAGGGCGAGATGGCTGGAGCGCGGGGATCGGGAGGCCGTGTGAATGCTGTTTCGGCCCATCGGCGTAGCCCTGCATGGAGCCCCCACCCATGATCGGAGGGAGGTGTTTACTCTGAACCAAGCTGGGCACGCCCTGTCTCGCGTCTTCCTCCTCGCGCCTCCAGTCGCGTTCTTGTTCTCGGGGTATACGTCCTCGGTCCCGTGGGTCGCGGAGTCGTTCCCATTCGCTCGAGGCCGGAGCACGTTTGGTAAAGTCGGCTTCGAAGCCGACGGGGCGTTTGTTTACACTAGCCCGTCGAGGGTCCCGACCGCCTTCGCGCATGTCCATCTCGTGCTGGGCCTGTCGTTCTCGCTCCCGCTCCCGCATAGACCGAGCCTGCTCCTCGTACTCCCGATCGCGTTCACGGCGGTCGTGATCCCGCTCCCGCTCCCTATCCCGTTCCTTCTCGCGCTCACGCTCCCTCTCGCTTTCACGATAAATCTGTTCCTCCCGCTCTTTCTCCATCTCCTTTTCCCTCTCCCTACTCCTATCGCTTATAGCCCGCTTGGCTTCATTGGCCCCGCCGATACTCCTCTTTGTGCTCTCCGAGCGCACACTCCTGCCCGACACACCTCCACCGCTCCGTCGACTTTTATTGCTCGGGTTCGTTTGTGTCTGTGGGGATTCAGGTCGAGAGCCATAAACGGGCGCACTAAATGGCGGAGGGTAAGGTCCATCATCCGGATGCTTGGCACTCCCTGGATAAGGAGGGTAGTCTCGCAACGGGACCGGTTCAATAGCTTGAGGTCCGCTAGGTGCCATCGCAGAAGTCAAAGTATTACGCCTGCTGCCCGAAGAAGTGCCAGACGGGTTAATATCCCGCGAACCAGAGCCCTACAACTAAATGAGCACCAAGCCATCAGCGACTGAATGAAAGACCTACAGAGTACTCGGGACTGCGCGGCCGTCCCTGCAGAGCAGCACCCGCACCGTAAATAGGGTAGGGCGCACTCGGTGAACGAGAGGTAAAGGCGACTGGTGACCGGGGGGCAGGGGTTGAATTGAGGGGAATGATCGGCTGTGGACCCCGTGTGCTCCCCCCGCTGCTGCTAAACGCGTGCGACGGGTATCCCGGCGGCGACCCTGCGACCGACGACGAGGACGCGGGCGGGGGTTGGGCCGAAGATGGCGCGTTCGGAGCCGAAGACGAGCCAGCGGGTGGGTGGGTGTGTATCACGTGCACGTGAGAGTGGGGATGGGAGAGTGGGTGGTGCGTGTGTGCGTGTGGGTGAGGGTGGGCGTGGTGCGTGTGTGGATGGTGGTGCGCGTGCTGATGATGGACGACTGGATGGGTGTGGTTGGGTAGGTGGCTGTGTCCTTGGGCGGAGTGTGGATGGAGTGGAGGGTGGGAATTGACGTGATGGTGCGGCACCGGGTGGGTGTGCTGGTGGTACTGGTGCGAGTGGTGCGGCGGCTGGTTCGATGACGGCGCGGGCGGAGGTCCCGAGTGTTGGGTGTGCGTCGGCGACGGGGTGTAGTTGTGAGACAATGGTCCCTGGTGGTAGCTGTGTCCGCCGGATTGAGACGAGTGGTGCTGGCTCTGGGACGGTGGGCCATGAGCAGAGGACGGTTGGGACGGCGGGGGCGGGCCGTGGCTGTGGCTCGAGTATCCGTACTGGCTCGACTGGGGTGGATAGTTTTGGCTCGAGGATGGGGGCGAATGCTGTGGGTAGGACTGCGAATGCGAGTGCTGGTGCGACGACCCGCTGTACGACGACGGAGGGTCGGCCGATGGTGGGTACGGCGCCGGTGGAGGCAGTGGCGGGAGCGACTGTGTCGGCGGTGGCAGACGCCTAGGTTCCTCTGGGGGGTCGGACTGCAGGAGCGAGGCCAGGTTCATACGCGACGAGGGCGCCATCGGAGGGTGTGGGGGGAGATGAGCGTGAGCACGGCTGGGAGACTTGCCTGGCGTGGGCTCGAGGGCGTCGTGGGCAGCAGCGGGCGGGGTGGCGGGGACGTCGCTGGGGGCAAGAGTTGCGCTGAGAGGGCCAGAGGGGGCCATTTATTGGATTGGCGATGGCAAATTCTTCAAGTCAACAAACTGCCTCCGCCGTCGCGTGGCGTCCCTTGCCATCCCAGGCCCTGACACTCGATACTCATCCGCTCTTTCGGCTCGAGCTTATCCGTCTTGCTCTGTTGACGAAACGCCCCAGCCACTGACTCTGGTGCACATCGTGGTACGCTGTCTTGGCCAACGCCCGTGCTCCTGTCTGCACTTGCGCGTCGAGGGCTCCCAGCGCGTCCCAGGCTCAGCAACGCACGATCACTTGGATCCAGATCGGCAATCCCCCGCGCTTCTGTATCGGGATTATAGTCTTTGTTGTGATCTGTCGTCATCCGTGTGCACGCGCCGGTCCTGCCAAAAATTCGCCCGCGTCCAGCCAATCCGGGCGTCCCCTAGCACCACCTCTATGCCATCTTCTGCCATCTCTGGGGTCCAATCCGTATCGTATCGTATCATGAGAACCCCTGTGTGAGATCAATGAAGCGGCCCGTGCCCTTGCAGTATCTACGCGCAAGGGTCGCTGATCCATAGTCTATTAATCAGCGCTCGGTCACTTGGACACCGGTGCTCTTCGCTCTGGGATGGCACTCTTCCCGCACGCGCCCATTTACATTTCTGAGCGACACTTATTTCAAAGGTTGATACACGCGCCATCTCATTCGACTTGGTCCGCCGATATCCACGTACGTAGCCTCCCATCTCTCGGCAGCTGGTCGAGACCTCTGCGTGTAGGTGATTACCAGACGACCATCACGCGCCCGTGCAAATCGTCGACTCAGCCTCGTGAACCTCCTATAGTCTTTTCCTACACGCACCCCAATTCTATTAAACGTGGGTCCGAGATGTTCATTACTCTTTTCATTTAGTAGTGCCTACGATTCAATCCCTTAGTCTAGGTGGGGTTCTTAATATGGTAATCTTGGGATCTATCGGAAGATTTCAGGGACTACTCTAGGTCTTTCTGTCGATCAAACCTGAACCACGGCTGGCATGTGCCCGGGTCGAGTCTCTTGGGCAGCCAACTGTATGCGTGGCGTGTGCGGCTTTTGGTGGCTCAGCTTTACTCGGAGCAGTCCTCTTTCATAGTCACTTTGTGTAGATATGTTCCTCGGTTGATCAAATGAAGAGGGCTGAACCGTGTTGAGCCAGGTACGCGCTGATACCTTTCTACTCGGGATATCACAAAACACCGACTTCGTACTCTGTCTTCGCTCGACAAGTTCTAGTGACAAGCACAAGCTTTGTTCGTTGTCTGAGAAGCTAGGGACAGCCGGGTATCATTTTATGATCCTCCGTCCCCGTCAGTTCCCGGCATCCCCGCTTTCACACATCACCCGATCTTTACGAGCTGGAGGAGATACGAATGTGACACATGGTGAAAGACACCCGCAGGTGCGAGTGGCCAACCAACTCGACCCCTTCCGGACGAGATAAACCGCTCACACGCGCTGTAACTAGATCATCCCATGACGACATGCGTATATTAATCCACCTCGTCCTCCTGGTGATCGAATTGCTCAATAGGTACGCATACAGGTAATACTTACCGGGCTGGGGATAGCGGGAATGGCGGAGACTCGACTTTACTCCGACTGCTTTGCTTTTAGCGCTCGTTATATCGTAGTGTACTCTCCATTGTGGGATGGTACTGTGGCTGGCATCGCGGTAAGTAGCGGTTGTGGCTCACAGCACTAGCCTGGCGCAGTACGATCCCGAATTTATACTGTTCAGCACTCGGATGCTACATATCTGTATTTTGCAATAAGACCGATCATAAGACGTAACGTCCAATAAAGCATTTTTGTCTATTTTATATTTCCCCACGCTTTCAGAAAATTCAGGCTCGGAACCTTTAGGGCGCGTCATTGTCACATGACATTCACCGTGGCGTCAATCACGTGTTGAAGCGGTTCCGTTCCTTGCCTTGCTTTCTGCGCGCCTCTTGCCAACTTTACTCGTTTTCCGTCGATCTTGACTTGTTGGTGCGATTATCTCCGAACAACATCGACATTCGTCAGTATATAGGACAGGGACGAGAACGGTGTACCTGTTGGATAGTTGATCCGCTGTTATAATTATGAGTGTTGGTGTGGATTTTCTGAATTGATGAACAATGAACTTATTGTTATTTTTACTTTATGTTGTGTGGTTCGTGCTGTAGGACGAATCGCCATCTCCACAAGTGACCAGGCGCAAGTCTGTAGGAGAGAAGAACAAGCAGAAGCCCAAATCAAAGGTACGTACACTTGATTGCTAGTACAGGCCTTGTATTGAATCTAATGTGCTTTATAGCCAAAATCCAAGGTGAACATTTTTACATAATTATATTGATCTACCGACTCATCCATTATGTATAGATCGAGATCGTCGATACCTCTGAACCAGAGATCCTCGACGCGTCCCCCAAGAAGAAACCGAAGAAAGCGGCGGTGGTAGAGAGCGATAATGAGGCGGCGCCACCCTCAAAGTCAACTAAACCCAAGTCAAAGTCCAAGGCTCAACCTCCTGTGAGTTTGGATCGCTGTTGAGGGATGGGGGATGTAGATCTGACTGGTTCATTGATGTGTTAGCCACCATCTGAGAAGGAGGATGAGTCCTCGTTGTCGCCGCCGCCTGTTGCCAAGGCGTCGCGGAAGCGCAAGTCTGAAGCGGTGGCTGAGACAGCCAAGACAACTAAGAAGGTAAGATATCTTGTGCTCGATGTTGGTCGTTGTATACTGATCAGTTATTGTTACAGCCTCGAGCGTCAGCCAAGGTTCGTCCATCCTCTCATTTTGGGAGTGTCTGGACTTAAATTTCCTTTAGTCTAAGGCAGCTGTGGAATCAGAAGACGACGCGGTCATCGACGTCGATCCTAAACCAACACGCAAAACTCCAGTCAAACCCAAGGCAGCCAAGAAAGCGGCAACACCGCCGAGCGACGCTATGGATGTTGACCCTGACGTCTCTGAACCGGAAGAGGCATACGAGGAGTCGGATGTCCCAGCTAAAAAGTCCAAAAAGGTGAGTCTGCTCCGGGTGTGAGACTATGACTAAAATAGATTGGTGTAGGCGAATGGACCGGTGAAGGAGCGGAGGCGGAAGAGTTCGGCTATGCAGTTCAAGGTGTGCTCGTCCCTCTGCTATGTATATTGCTGTGTCTAACTGCTAGGGTGTCATTGAAGTCACGAGAGTTCATCGAAGATTCTGATGACGAGAACGAGGGGCTGAACGTAGCGTCCACTAGCAAACCTGCGCCTACGCCCAAAGCCAAAGCCAAGGCTACGCCCGCCAAAGCCGCGGACGCTCCTAAGAGCAAACCAGTGAGTCTCGGCTCGCTCCATACCACACGCTGTCCTCTGATCGTCTATAATTTTGTTCAGAAAAGCAAAGCCAAGAGCAAGGATAAAGCTACGGAAGATGGGCGCGAGGATTCTGCTCTAGTAAGTTCAATGACGATCGGTGTTTTCATACGTGCTCATGTCAGCCTTGTAGCGAAGCGAATCGGAGGTTGATGTGATTCTTGAGCAAAATTCTTCACCGATCAAAGAGAAGGAGAAGACCGGACGCGGGAAGGGGAAGTCTGAGAGCAAGGTACGCTCGCTTTGTTCGCTTTTGGTCAGTCTGCTAGGTATTAACTATCTCTTGTGTCGTTCACAGGAGGCTAAGCCAAAGAAACCTCGTGGAGGAAAAGAGCTTGTGAGTTTAGGTTGCCTTCAGTCATCATGCTCGTTTTCAACTCAACTATCGGCAGGATAAAGACGAGGAGGCTATCAAGCGCCTCAAGGTTAGACATGTTTGGTGCTCCACGTTCTACTGTTCCTTAACTTTTATCTCTCATGCAGGGCTTCGTTGTCGCCTGTGGAGTGCGCAAGATGTGGG
The DNA here is from genome assembly GCA_015039395.1 of Ceratobasidium sp. AG-I. Classification (NCBI taxonomy): domain Eukaryota; kingdom Fungi; phylum Basidiomycota; class Agaricomycetes; order Cantharellales; family Ceratobasidiaceae; genus Ceratobasidium; species Ceratobasidium sp. AG-I. The sequence goes on along the minus strand of MU132158.1, from coordinate 69,534 downwards.
CCAAGGAATTCAAAGACATGCCCACCGCCAACCAACAAATCGCTCACCTGCGACGTATACTAACCGATCTTGGGATGAACTCTCGACCTAGTCTCGAGCAAGCCCGCACGATCAAAATACGTAGAGAACTGGCGCAGGAAATAGGTAATATAACTCGATTATCTTGATGCTGTAAGTAACTGACATTGATATTTAGAGGATGTGAAGGAGTTTGATGCTGCGGTGAACGCCCCGAGGCGTGGTCGTGCGGCTGCCCCACGTCATTCTCTCGCGGAGCCCGGAGGTGCCGCGGATGCTAAGAGCGAAGATGAGGACGAGGAAGAAAACCCGGCGCCACGACGGGTACGTTTTCTTTCAAACACGTTAGATGCAAGATCCTCTCTGAAACCGCTTGACTGTTTCAGAAGAAGCCATCCTTCAATTTTCTCGATAACCAAAGCAGCGACGAAGAATAATCTTGATTTATGCGTTACTGGTCTAGCGGTCCGGTCTTTCCCGTCATATTATTTTTCTTACTTTTACGGGCTTCTGTACACATCTAGTCATAATATAGGTATATTGGATACGATTGGAAGAAGATTACAAGCCATTAGCTGAAAGTATGATGAAGCAAATAACGTCTATATTCAACACCTCTACCAAGTCTCATTGGTAAACCGGTCCAATACAGCAACAGCCTCGGAGGCATCCTTCTGAGCCTTCTTGCGCATGTAGAAAATCGGGCAGTCCTTGCTTGTACAAAGTACCTCCTGTAGGTCGCTTTGTTAGCGCGGCGCTCTGAAATCAATTCGTATTACCGCGTACCTGATGTAATGATCCTTGACACCGCTGACATTGAGTCCACAACCTGGCGAAAGACACCTGAGAATCGGATGTTTGCCTCGTCTGAAGATGAATTATATTTAGTCTTGACATCATGAACGCGCATCATGCTCCTCACCTGTTTATAGTATAGCTCCATCAATCGAGGTCGGCAATTATTGCATACAGCACCCACTGCTCGTGAAATATGTAATAAGTACTGCATCCTAAACCAAGAAAAGGTAAACGCACTGTTGCTGTTATTCGCTCGGAGTGGCGTTTTGCATCCCAGGCAGGTGAGCGTCTTTACAGCGAATTTCATCAGTCCTCCGACGGTAGGAGTGGCGATCTGAATAGTTCGAGTGTGATTACCCGACACTGAAAACGAAATTCAGCCAACATCGCATAGAGAAACAGGTATAACTAAACTTACACAACGTGTTTGCCGCTTTCTCGCCCAGGATGGGCTCGAAAATACGCATCAGGGGCTTCGAGAGTTGGTTATCCAAGTAATACTTAGTGTCGATCGGGATACTATTGTCAAGCACATAGAGCGGGTCTTCGGACTTTTCGTACGCAGCCGCGCCTGGGACAAGTTTCAGACCCACCAAACGCGACAAATGATAAACAACAATTCACCTTTAACTCCCTTGATGATCACATATGCAACACGATCACCCAACGCAGGGGCGGAACCTAATGAGCTGGTGGGTCAGCAATAAGGAGGTGCATCGATATTTAATTACGTACCGGCGTCTCGTTGACGCATTCGTTCTGCCAGCTCAACATGGGCTTGCTTCCCGGCATAATCTACGATCCTCAATTATTATCGGAGTTTAAAGCGAAAAAAAACGGGAGAAATCAACCGACGTACCAGCCTTGGCGAGAGCCTTCGTGATCACCAGCTGCGACATATCAACCCGGTTCTGGAGGAGATCTGAGATGGTTTGTTTGGTATACCTGAAAGGATCTGCTCAACCTCGTGCTAGACACGCATTCATCCACGAGACTCACTCTTCAGCCCCCTTCACATCGCGGTCGATGAGCAGCTTGCGCAAGCAAGTTTCAATAACCGTCTGGACGAGCCTACAGTTGTCTCGTCGAACAGTCTAGTGCAACATGTTAGTGAGGTTAAAATTACAATGAGGATGTGCGCTTACTTCAATTCCCTTGGTGTCCATCTTGTCGTACTTTTTAGGATTGGTCCAATACAGGCCAGCATACCGTTTCTTATTAATAAGCAAGTACGGGAAATACACCTTTTCGAACTCGAGCTTGATAGGCCGCACGAACTTGGTCGTAACATACTCGGCAGCCTCCGCTCCTAGAATAGGCATGAGCGCTTAGTCTAAAGCACAACTAGAATCGGGTTATATGCGTACCTAAAGCCATCGTGCTGTCCAGATCTTTCGTTCCGAACCTAATCATGACGGAATCTGTATCACCGTAAATGACTTCCGCGTCATGTTCTCGACCATTCTTTATGCAGTATTCAGCCTCGACTTCCTGTTTAGTTCGTTCGATCATTTCACGACCGTATGCGGTAACGCTTGAGGAGATCGCCAAACACGGAAGACGACCAATGGTAGCTCCTGTGAATCCGTACACAGAGTTGGCGCTGATCTAGACTAAGAGTAAGTGTGATATACAAGGAGGGCGGGAGACGGGACGGACCTTCAGGGCAAGCTGACGACCATCTAGCACTGCTCGCTTGAAAGGGTCGGTTTCGTTTTTTAGGTCAGCTTTCGCGCGTTTCCTCGCCGAAAGTAGATCCTCTAGAACCGTAGGAAGTAGACCTTTTCGTCGTTTGGCTGTCACGAAAAAGTCTACAAGCGGGGTATAAAGTGTCAGATCGCAATTTGAATTGTATGTATGATACTCACCGTTATTTGGAGTCTGGACATAATCTTCTCCTTTCACCAACTTGTGCTGCTCGATTGTCTCCTTGTAAACTAGCGTAGTATAGCACAAGTTGTGTGCCATCATAATAGACGGGTACAGTGAACTGAAATCGAGTGTGGCGATTGGTACGTCGTAGTATCCACGTTTAGGCTCAATGACAGTAGCACCTTCGTAAGCTTCATCCGCCCCTGTAACTCAGGTGTAAGTTTGGTTCAGCTGAAACCATAAACACTAGCCTTACCTTCGCTTTTCATATTCGGAATCACATAGCCATCCGCGTTGGCCTTTCGGTATAGCTGTGAAATAACCTTGATTTGTTGGCCTTTTTGTAGTAGGTAGTTGAATGGAACCCCGGTGACCCTAGCCATTTCCGTGTAATTGACAAAGCACATGAGTTTGTCCATAAGCCGTTGAGGGAGGTAGGCATCCTGTACAACTGATTAGTATGCTTCACAGTAATTCTGAGATAGTATGCAATACCTTCAAACAGTAAACAGCCAAACGCCGCCGGGTCTCCGCGTTCCCGTTTTGCAAGTCCGTAATCACAGAGTGATGTACGTCTTCCTTTTGCTCGCCGAGGAAGTGAGAGCAGACCGCATTCAGTGTATAACTTCGCAGTTTTTGCTCGCGCTGCATGTATTGCAACATGTCGAGTTGGAGTCGACCATTGAGCTGCGTTTCTTTGGAGTCGCGCTGGCCAAAGGCTTTTGAATTGAAATGCGTGTCTTTAGTGACAGTTTTTATGCCTGAAACACACGCAGATTAGAAGTGAATTGGTAAGGTGAGCACCATACTCACCTCTGAGTCGTCCCAGGTAGGGGAAGCCAATCGCTGCGCCTTTCAGCGAGCGAGCACGATCTATTAGATACGGCAAATCGAACCCAGAGATGTTGTACCCAATGACCACGTCTGGGTCGACCTCCTCGACAAACTTTTTCCAGGCCAAAAGCATGTCGTCCTCTTTTTTGAAAGAAATCACGTCCGAGCCTACGATGTGCGCGCAGTCGTTAAGGGTGAATACATTTCTGATAAAAGGTCCAGTTTCGCCTGAGAGGGTTTTCAGTCCTTCCCCCTAACATGAACTATACAGACGCTTACCTTGCGTTGACACCATGTTGGCGATTTGAATGACTGGGTCAATGTTGGCTTCTGGGAAGATTCCTTTCCGACCAGCACACTCGATATCAAAGCTCAGAACACGAAGGGGTGCTATTTTCGACCAGTCTCCGTCTGGTGCATGTGATATGAACGCGTCGTATCTGTGAGAAAGGTGACTTAATAGCTGTGGCACGCATATGGACTGGATGAGTCACACCTGACATCGAACTCCAGCTGACAATTGGAGACCTTGTTGTCACCCTGTCGCAACTGGTACGTTCCGCCAGGAACCTCTATCCAGTTCATTCCTACAACCTATTCCAAATGGTTTGTTCGAGGGTTGATTAAAACATAGGTAGTATACTTACCTTCGTATCCACCATAAAGCGTAATTCATACGCGATGTTACTCTCGTAGGTTATAACTGGCCCGGTAAACATATTTTGATAGTTACACTCGCCCCGCTCAAAGAGACGTAAATATGGGAAACAAGTAAGTTGCCTCTCCAACTATCAAGCACGGGAAAGTCCACTCATCTCTAACTTTCGGAAGGGACCGAGGGTCAGCCAAAATAATCTTCAGGAAAGGGCTGGTCTCGTCCAGGCCGCGAGCATTGAGGCGATACGACCATAAACTTTTTCGCTGAACAGTTTCAATTTGTACCACAGAGCCATATTGTGTTTGTCCCTATATACAATATGTCAGTTGGTTTTCACGAATGGGTGGGCAGTCCATACATTAAGGTGATCTTGAAAAGACTTTATTTCGTTAGGATCAAACCCGCGAGGCGTCGCAATGTAAAAGTATGGCAAGAAATCCGTGACATGTGCTAGTACACTATGCCCCTCCTAAATCTTCAATTAGTATCAGTTGCGAAGGGGAGAAGGCGCCACACCTACATTCGTGACACCGAACAAGCGCACAACCGTACCCGAAGCATCTGGGAACTCCTCAATATCGATCTGTTGAAAGACTGTAACAACTGTTAGAGCGCAGTGGCCTGATAGCACAAAACAACATACTGATTGAAGCATTCTCTGGGTCGAACTTCTTCACTTCTGGTCGTGGCCAAAGGTTTCGACCGCCCTCTATTTCAACAAGTCAGTCGCGCCACGTTGTTGTTTGTGTACAGAACAGACTAACCAGCTGATTTGTCGTCTTCATCGAACTGCTCTAAAATCTCGACAAAAGACGAGCCTTGGGAGTCAGCAAGAGCTTGAGATCCCGCGAAGCTTTTCTTGGCTGCTAGTCCATTGTCAACCTTGCGTTTCTTCGTGGAAGCGCGCGCGTCATCATCAGGTCTTCATAGTATGGTGTCAGTTACATCCAAAATATAAGACTTTCGCATACCGTTTGCGAGAAGAGCCTGTAGATGATTCCTTGGGCATGGTGGCGAGTCGTGGCTGGTGAAGACGCGTATTGGAGATAGAGCGCGTCCATGTGCAGTTGCTCACGTGACAGGCAGACTTCGGACCCCGGGGCCTCCTCCATCACTTCCATCACTAATAGTTTTATTTCCTTGCGAGTCATCCACCCCGCCATTTCTTAGCCACACTACCCGAAATTGAGTAATCGTAGCGATTGACTCGACGCCAATCTGACAGAGCCGTACCTGTGCTTTCTGGGCGCATATAATTTCCTCGTTCGCACCAGCCACTTCATCACCTCCCCTCCAACTCCCTCTAGTTCCGCAACTAGATTTCCCTAACTTATTATCTGTAACACTAATGGCTGCATCTCAAACCCCTACCCGAGTTCTCAAGGAATCCCTGCATGTATACAACCTCCCCGCCGGTCTTGTCGATGTATTGTCACTTCGTGCGTCATCTCTGGTGGCGAATATCCCTGCTCCCATCCCTGAACGACCAGTGACGCCCGCACAATCACAATCTCTGATTGGTCCTGCACCAGCTTGTACTTCTTGCTCTGGTGCAACTTTTGCCGATGTCAGCGACCAACGTGCCCACTTCCGATCTGATTGGCACCGATACAATGTCAAAATGCGTCTCCTGGATAATTCCTACCAACCGGTCAATGAACAGCAGTTCGCCAGACTTGTAGAAGGTACGTACAATAGTGATATTATTCAGTGAACCACAACTTACCGGGTTCTACGGTTACAAGATCTCGCAGAATCATTATCGGGGTCTGAATCCACAAATTCTGGCTCGTCAGCAACTGGGGACGCAGTGTCCGCCTTGCTCCATAGGAAACAAAAGAGGAACCTAGATCAAACCGAAGACGACGACGGAGATCTGCCTAACCTCCCACGATCTCCCATTGCTTGGTTTTATGCACCTAACGACTATCCTGACACTCAGCTAGGTGTCTATACTACACTCTTCTCGGTCGGAACAGAACCTGCTGGCTACTTGGAAGCACTTCGAGAGATGCAAACGGCCGGTCCCGAAGGTCGCTTGTGGACGATGCTGATGACTGCCGGTGGCCACTTTGCTGGTATCGTCGTTCGGGTCAAGATGCCTGCGCAAGATGGATCCGCCAAAAACAAGAAAAAGCCAGGTATAGAAATGGAGGTAATTAGGCACAAGACCTTTCATCGATATACCAGTAAGTCGAAATCGCTTGGTCTCAATTTGGTTCGAATACTGAACACGACCGTGTAGCTCGGCGAAAGCAGGGTGGTTCGCAATCGGTAAACGACAATGCTAAGGGACCAGCTAAAAGTGCGGGTGCCCAACTACGAAGATACGGAGAACAAGCGCTACGTGAAGACGTTCAAGGACTGCTTGTCGAATGGGCAGACGAAGTGCGAGAGAGCGAACGCATATTCTTTAGGGCGAGTGTCTCAAATAGGAAAATGTTCTGGGACTGGGAGAATGCTCCGATTCAAAAAGGTTAGTAATAGCATACGTTCGGGCATCATGCAGTGATTTCTAACTTTTATTATAGGAGACAAGCGTTTGCGTACATTCCCTTTCCCAACGAGGCGACCCGTGAGTGTTTTATCTTGCCTACCACTGATTTTGCGGGTCTAAAATCCTATCGCAGACACAAGCCGAACTTATGCGCTGCCTTGTCGAGCTTACGCGAGTCAAGGTATCCCACCTAACTGAAGACGCACTCCGGGCCCTCGACGAATCCCAACTTGCATCTCTCCCCAAACTCAAGGCTGCAGCGCCCAAAACACCTGCCCCCGAAAAGCCTATTAGAGAAAAACCAGTCGCACTCTCCAAAGAGGAAGAAGCGATTCGAGACAAATGGCGACGGGTGATCGACATGGTAGCCAAAGGCCGCATAGACCCACTCCAATCCTTCTGGGAGCGCAAACCAGATTTTATCTCTGTCGATGCGACTATACCAGAGTGGGCACAAGCACAAGAAACACGCGGGCTTTGTACGCTGCTCCAAGTGGCTAGTGCTGCTGGTCAGGAAGCCGTCACACGATGGTTACTCGAGGACTTGCGCGCAGACCCTACTGTCTCCATCCCCTCTGGAGCGACAGCCGCGTCCGCTGTACCCACTGCCTCCGACTCTGAGAGCGAATCAGCTCGACCAGCTGGCCAAGATCGCAAGGCATATGACGTTGCAGGGAACCGATCGACCCGAAACGTCTTCCGCCGAGCCGCCTTCGCGCATCCAGACTGGTACGATTGGAAAGGTGCCGCATGCGTACCGAGCGTGTTGAGCCCTGAGATGGAGGCAGAGCGGGATAAGAAGAAGAACGCGAGGAGGACTGGTCTGCGGGATAAGCTGAGGGAGCGAGAGAAGGCGAGAGAGGAGCAGGCGCGTGCAGAGGAGGCTGCGGCGAAGGAAATTGCTGCAAGGGAGAAAGAAGCTGCGACTAGGGCCAAGTTGAATGCTCCGTCTACTGGGCCGCAGAAACTTGGCGGTGCTGGTACGCCGAGTGGAACGAATGGAATGGCTGGACTTACTCCGGAGATGCGTGCGAGGATTGAGCGGGAGAGGAGGGCAAGGGCAGCGGAGGCTCGATTGGCGGGGCGTTAAGTGCAGACATCCAGAATCACTGAGCAAATACACAAGGACATCACATTCGTATTAGATCGAGATACAGTTATTAATAATAGACTTTCAGCCATTGCATCAATATATTTATATACCACCCCGTCAGACCCCACACTTCTAACTTCCCTGGACGATCGCTCCCACCAACCTCGTCAATGCCAGAAGCGCTCGCCCAGGTTAAGCCTGGAACTTTGCTAACTTTGTCCGTAACGTCGATCGACCAATAGGGTAGCCTATTTCGAAATCCGTGGGCTCTAAGTCTATGTTGGTCTACAATATCTGCCAAGGGGAGGTGGAATGCGAAAGGGACTTCGGGTAAGGAGGGTTTAAGTGATGACATCTGGATGGAAGGAAGTGGAACATCCCCCAAAGAGTCACTCGCGTCGTTGTTAAATTTATGGGGGTGAATAAACGCCTAGAGGTTTGGGTTAGTCGGATGTGCAGGCTGTGTGATGAATACTTACGACATAGGGAAAGACGCGAAGCCCTCTTAGACTGAGCTCTTGGGGAGCGAGTGACCCTAAAACCTTCACTTGCTCTGGCGCTATGCCAAGCTCTTCCTCGGTCTCGCGTATAGCACCTGCCAGGTGGGAGCTGTCCGTCTGCACAAACCGAAATTGTTTAGTAGGAATACACTCAAGGCTATAATAACGGTACGCACCGCATCCATCTTCCCGCCAGGGAAACTAGAGTTCACAGCACATCAAAATAAGGTAAAGTTGACGACATTCGGATATTTTCTCACCTCACTTCACCCCCATGATGCCGCAGCTTACCCCGCACCTCGAGCAACACCCCAGGACGCCCGTCAACATTGCAGAGCGGGATAAGCACAGCAGCGCGAGTCCTCAATTCTTCTTCAGAGAGCGCGTTTTCAGGTAGAGGCCAAGGGTACTCGGGCGGGTACTCATCCCGCACCGTTTTAAGTCTCTGCTTTATTGATACGAGCGCGTTGCGCGTGAGCGGCGTAGTGAGCGAGAGGTACGGAGATGTCGTCCGGGGCGAATTCAATAATCTAGAGGAAAGGCCAGGCATAGCTCATAAGATAATAATTTGTCCAATACGCTCGAGTCTAGTAAACGAATGGAGTGGTTGGGTGGGAGGATTTTAAGACGAGCGGCATGGCTCAAGGCAGGCAATGGGCAACCGAAGAGTCAATCAATGTTTGTGTCTGTTTGTTAGACGCCTTGCTTGCTCGGGCTCGGATGATCCGTGACCACCACCATTCTTACACAGATATCTCACCTGGATCATAGCTGCTCCTTGCGAAACAACTGGCCGAAGTCACAAATAAAATTCCATAACGCTTGACGCCTGTGTCCATGATCAAACCAACCTTTCTGTCAGGCCTCTTGCGCTCCGGCACTCGGGAACTGGTGCGCCGAAAGGCGCATTCACCCAACAGCGAGCGAACGTAACTGACATTTGCCAGACAGGACTCTCTTCTCATGCCTACCCGAATCGCCTACTGCGGGGAAATCATGTAGCACCTGTAGTCGCGGGCATCTCAGCACTTGAGCGTACGCCCAACGTCAGGCTGTACTCGGCCCCTTCACCTGCGGAACCCGCACGGAACAACGTCGCTGAGGAGGTTTCCAAAGATAAAGACCCCTTTGAGGAGGCTCGTGTACTTGCTAGAGGATATGCAAAGGAGCATGGTCATGATCTCACATCGCTCTGGGAGCAGAATATTGCGTGGGGTGATTTAGATTCATTCAGGTGAGCTGAATTTCGCAGTCAGATTTGTGATCAACTAACATCGTAGGTAGGCATTTAAGTACGAACTACTTGAATCCCTCTGACTATTATGATAACTAACCCTTTCGTTGGTGCTATAGACAACGTAAATTATGGTATGTAATTTCAACCCATCAATGGTACGCTTTTGTTGCTGACCACAGTCATGCTCCTCAAGTGCGCTACTTTGAAACGGTTTGTCCACTATATGCGAGTTCTTGATCTGCTACCAATTGAACATGGGATATTTCTAGGCCCGCATGCATATGATGTATTTGATTGGCCTTGAACTTCAAGGTGCAAAAGGCGGGAAGGCAATGCTTGAAGGCCTCGGTGTATCTATTATTCTGAAATCCATCGAAGTGAAGTTCAAGGCATGTCCACGCTCTTGAACAAATACAGCCCAGCTCTACTAATATTTGGCTCACGTTTGCAGAGGCCAGTCACTTACCCGGACAATCTTGTCATTATGCAACGTCCACATAATACTTCTTCTTCGAGGTTCACGCTATCGTCGGTTGCGTACTCACTTGCTCAACGTGCCCCGGTCGCAACGGGAGAAGCTGTCTGCGTATGGTATGATTACGATGTCTGGAAGAAAGCCGAAGTAGATGAGAGCCAGGGGATTGGGCTTGCTATTGCCAAGCGAGCGAAGCATGCCTCATGAATGGCAGGTTAGTCCATTCGCCCATGACTTCAGCTGCTCTGAACTAGATCCTAGCACTATGACGGTAGCTGTTGCTAGAATTTCCTGATTTAGCATGAACCTCGCACAATTTTATCTTGTATACTAAATGTGGGTACATCCTCCAAGTTGGAGCTTGAACTGGGGTTCTTGATTGCGGAAATATTGTGTAATAGCCAAGAAGAGAAATTGCAGTATCTCGGGGCCGATCGTTCCCACGTGACTGATAAGATAAGGGCTGCGACTTTTTGATTGACGTAGATCTCGCCGAGATCACAGTGAATCCCATATCGGCAGGTCCCCGACGAGGCAAGCAGCCACCAAATCCATCTCATAGCTGTAATGCTGAGCTTTCTATTGGCCACTTTAGCGGAACCATCGTCCCAATCGATCTTCTTTAGTGAAGAGACTGAGCGGTTACTCCAGCCTTCCATCCCCGACAGCCCGAAAGCCCAACCAGGCCACGCTTTGTGTCCTAGATTGCAGTTTGAGCGTGAGGTACATTTTGTCTGACTCTTGACACGTACTCGTCCCTTTGGTTCCGAGTCGAACTTTATAACCGGTCCCATCGCGCTCACCGTTCTCCGCGGCTTTGATAATGGCCGAGGAAATTGAGTACGAGGCGCTGCCGTCCAATGCTGGACTTGGTGTCAATATGCTTGCAGGCGCTATGGTACGCTCATTTGAACGGACACCCGCGGCAAAGCTCACAGTTGTCTCCCAGGCTGGCATATCGGAGCACGCCGTCATGTTTCCCGTAGATAGTATCAAGGCAAGCTAAGCTCGCTCACCCCCCCCCCCCCCCCCCCCCCCTCCCCAACCTACTGTTTCGCTAACCTATAGTCCAATATGGCCGCCAGACCCGCATGCAGGTTATTGGCCCGTCGAATGTGGCGGTATACTCTAGTCTGGGCAACGCAGTCCAGCGCATTGCGTCCAACGAGGGCCTGCGCACACTATGGAGAGGAGTAGCATCGGTTATAATGGGTGCTGGGCCAGCACATGCCGTTCATTTTGGAACATATGAGGCTATCAAGGAACTAGCGGGCGGCAACACCGGAGGACACCACCCAGGCGCGACATGTGAGCGGAATATTTTATTTTATGCTATGGGAAATTTAAATTGGCCAATAATAGTATTCGCTGGTGCATGCGCGACGATCGCGAGTGACGCGCTAATGAATCCATTTGACGGTAAATCATGGTCGTGGAATCATCCTTCGTCAGATCTAATTTCATCCTTCCCAGTCATCAAACAACGAATGCAGATCAAAAACTCCGCGTTCCGCTCCGTGACGACTTGCGCGCGAACCGTATACCGAACCGAGGGCCTGACGGCTTTCTACATATCATACCCCACGACTCTGATGATGTCGGTTCCGTTTACGGCGGTGCAATTCACAGCATACGAGTCGATCAAGCGAGCTTTGAACCCTGGCGATCAGTATTCGCCAATCACCCATGTGACTGCAGGCGGAATGGCTGGAGGTGTTGCTGCTGCGATTACAACGCCGCTAGACGTGGCCAAGACACTCTTACAGACACGAGGGACATCAGAGGACCCCCGAATCAGGAATGCTCGGGGGATGCGCGACGCCTTCAAGATCATCTATGAGCGAAATGGCTTGAAGGGGTTCACGCGTGGACTGACTCCACGGGTGGTCACATTTATGCCAAGTAATGCGCTCTGCTGGCTGTGCTACGAGTTCTTTAGTGAGTTGAGAGCGACCCACCTGTTGTCATAGTTCTAACGGCTGGCGATTCCTAGAAATGACTATCCGCACAGACGATGGACGATAGGGGCGGGAGGCTGCTATATATCTCAGCGGCTGGTAGTAATCTATAGTAGCTTTAAGAGTTTTGTGTACGCTTTCCGACAATCATTTACAAACTACAACAGTCTCATGCCATATATCCTGGTGTATTTTAAGATAGGTTATGGTAAGCGCCCTCAATGGTGTTTGTTTGGCAACTTGAACTGGACCATCACCTTGATGTCTGCCCGCCGGAGAACAACGTCCAGCAATGGCTCACACTCTCAAACGGAAACTTATGGCCGGACTCGCATCACACTGCGCCATCGTTCCCGGAGTGACTCACGTAGGGCGGCGCCTGTCGTAACTCGACGGTCATGTCTTGCGGTCATCTCGGGTTTTGCTCTCGTCTGCTTTTTCATCTGGGTTACACTAAGGCTGACGAATTCGCCTGCTGAAAATCACTCAAATAGTCATATGTACACCAAGTCCTTTCCCAATGTCGACACCTTGACTTCCCATGGACGCGCCACACTCCGATTAATATCGTCAGGAGGCGCACCCGTATCTTGTCCCTCTCAAGCCACTTTTGTTATTCCTGTTGCGAGAAAAGAACTTAAGAGAGCTGTGAATTATATCTCTACACTCCAGAAGATTGCTTGTCCCATTCACTTGCTTGTCGAGTCAAGCCAAATTACCGAGTTGGAAGACCTCCTGGAAATGGTCTTACCAACGATGGACGGCTTATCGATTTATCCGACCAGGTTCGAGGACGAAGTGGTGGCTTTATCAGTGTTTCATCACGCAAAATCTGTGAAGACGCCTTGGGTGTGGGTTATCGACCGAGTGGATGACAATACCAACAGGCTCGATTCAAATAATTGGATGCGACACATCCCTAAAGCACAAGTTCCCGTAGGAGTGCATGGTACTCGTCTCAATGGGTCAACTTTATCTTGCGTCTCTTCTACAAAACAGCCCGAGCCAGTTGCATTCTTAGTTCCCCCGTTCGTGGCCCCAACGTCGCTGCTCCGCCAATGTGACTCAGGAATCATCACTGACACTGCTATCAACTTATGGGCCTCGCTGGGTGAAAGGATCGGGCGTGTAACGGGCTTTGGTATGGGAGGTGTCCTGCTCCCCACTGCTTCAAGTAATTCAGAGCAATGTCAACATTCGCATATATGGGGACCCCAAGCTAGTCGAAAATTACCAACGCATCTAGTTGAATCATTTCGTGCTCAATTCCGATCGTCTGTCGTCGAGCCAATCCATTTTGCTTTTGCGCTCCCTGATCTAGAGAGTATGCGTCGAGTTGTGCCGACCGTGTGCCGAATGCTACAAAACGGACATGATGTGTACCTCTCAGTCCAGGCTGCTCATGCAGTCGATCCCGGTAACTCAAATAGCTGGCGGACCTTGGACCTTGGATGCCACCTGCATTATCAGCTCGTGCCCCCCTCGGCTAGAGACGGATACAGTTTAGCACGCCGTACGGAGAACTGGTGCTCCTCGACCCCTTCGGGAATCAAGGTCTTGATTGTCACCGACCTCGACCATGATTTTGGACGTGATCAGATCCCCTTGGTAAAATGGATCTGCCCCAGCGTAACGACAGCGATACACTTGCCGTATGACGATCTTCAAGAGTCTGAATGGCTATCGATGCTCACACCCCAAGAATGGCAAGGTATGCAACCCGTCTCAACTGCGCATACATCACCTTTACATCAACCATAGCTTGGGCCACGCCTACCATTGAACTTGCGATCATCACGCATGATCGGCCATGGTCGCTCACTAGGCTGCTCGACTCCGTGTCACGGGCGCACTACTTTGGTGACCGGGTGAACGTAGCAATTAACTTGGAGCAGACTGCTGACGCAGACACGCGTCGGATTGCTGAGGGGTTCACGATGGGCCCAGCTGAGGGCCGGGTCTCGGTTAGGCATCGAATCGTACACGCAGGGTTGATGGCAGCAGTTGTCGAGTCGTGGCACCCGCATGGGAACCATTCGTACGGTGCGTTCGTCATTTGTATTCCTGGGGTAGGGTGTGCGTTTACATTCGCGTCTTGGCTAGGTGTCATACTGGAAGATGATGTAGAACTCTCGCCCATGTTCTATGCGTGGGTCAAGTTTTGCGTGCTGCGATATCGGTGCCATTTCCTGATACCGGCCAATTGAAAGTTCGTGCTACTAACACTAAAGTTCTTTCAAGGTATGGGGCTCACGCCGAGCAATCTTCCCAACTTTACGGAGTTAGCTTGTACCAACCCAAGGTTACCGAGCTTCGCATGGAAGGTCGCCGCCCATTTGACGCCAGGGCCATATTTGCCCAACTGAAATTGGAATACCCGCATACACCTTACCTCTCTCAGGTCAGTCGAACACATTCGCCGTCGATCTGACCCCACCAATGACCATTATATATCAGGTTCCGTGCAGTTGGGGGGCGGTGTATTTCCCGGAACATTGGCGCGAGTTCCAGCAGTACCTGGCCCTTCGATTGTCTGAGCACACAATGCCTGTGGACGATATAGTCGTGCCAGATCTACGTTCCAACAAATGGTCTCGTTCATGGAAAAAATTCTTCAACGAGATGGGTGCGTTCTTTCCTCGACTGCTTATTAGAAGGGGAACGCTTTAATTTATTTTGTGACACTATTCTACCAGTGTTTCTGCGCGGATATGTCTCGCTCTACCCGAACTACGAGTACTTTGTCTCCCTCTCAACCAATCACCTGGAAGTAGGCGAACACGTACCTCCAAATGTCAATCAAGAAAAGCAACGCCAATACTTCCTCCCGCTAATGCAATCACAGCAACAACGACAAAAAGCAGCTACCGCCGCTGGTGATGTCAAGCTCCTGGATCTCCCCCTATCCAACTTACCACCATGGTCCGCGTTACCCGTGCTTGACTTGTGGGGGAGGACATCGTCGCTGAACGAATTGAAGTCTATGGGGCTCGTACGGCGCGCTAATATGTCCGTGTGTGCTGTGGATGAGCTGCATGCCGATGCGCTAGAATTTCTCTGTCCAATCGATGGGGCCTCTCGCGGGAGTAGCGAAATTCGCGAGACATATAGGCTATCTTTTGTTGACGACGACGGCCCTGATTTGATGCAAGGGTGATAGTGGAGCGCACCGTGCAGCTTGGTTGTTGTTAGTCGTCTTTGTGTAATCGCATGTAAAGCTGCTATGAATTATTAAAGTAACAAATCACTCGGCTAAATGAGGGATTGTCGTAGAAACAGTACTTCCGAGGTATAACTAAGTTGGGCATACAGTAACAACACTAGAGAACATAAGCAACAAAACATAAATGTCCCACAATCCTTCGTATATCAAACAAAACTACCTCACGCCCCACCTTCACCGAGGAGCCGACCTGGCGGTGTGGCCGGCGAAGGTTGCGGGCTCTGACCTCCAGTACTTCCGCCTCCGCCCCCGTTGACACCAAACATTGCCTTCAAAGTTACATCGTTCCGTTTTTGTCGCATGCGCTCCGCCTCCTCTGCCCCTCCTGTCATCTTCAACTTCTTGCCCTGTACGTATCCCGACAGCTCTGCCGTGAATGCGTCGGATCGGCCCGCGAGGTCCATCTTCCGCTGACGTTGGCTTGCCTCGATCGCGCGCATTCGCTGTTCCGGGTCCACCGCTGAGACACGAATTTGCGATAAAACGCTCGTAATTCCCTGGTGACCGTCGTCTGGCGGTGGGGGGCGGAACGAGCGACCACCAGTACGAGGAGTAGGAGCGCTAGGCCGGATGCTCACTACCCCATTAATATCCTCGAAAATCTTCTCGGCCTCGGCGTGGTCCGTAGCGAGATCCCCTACAAACTCTGAAATATGACGCAAGAACTCCTGCTCCTCGACGATCCCGGCAAGCTCCCGCGCCCAGGTCTGCTTCCACATCGGTTGCACCGTCTCGATATACTCTTGGATACCCTTCAACTCGGCCGCAGTGCTTGCGATCGTTTCCTTCAACATCTTCATCGCAGCTGGACGCGGGGTAACATGACGCTTGACGACGTCATGACGTAAGTTCTCAACGCTGTCCTGAAGTTCTTCCAGCTTGGTCAACAATGTCGTAGTGCGCGAATCGAGCTTCTCGCGCCCAGCAACGACGTATGCGCGGTCTCCTGATACCTTGGTCCCTGCCAACTGTCGGACCGCCTGCGCCTGGGTGCGCATATTCCCGATTGACGCCTTGGTCTGGTTGACAAAGTCAACATACATCTGACGCATTATGCCCAGATCGCGGCGAAGGAGCACAATCTCGTCAAATTGGGTCTTGAGGTCGGATACAATGCGTACGGACGCTGCGTCGGACATCATTGTGAAGTTGGAGGTGCCAGTTGCCTGCGATACCAAAGAGGTACCTGTTTGTTGGGGTTGGAGTTGTTGCGCTTGGGGCGGAGACAAGCCCGGCCCGTCAGTCGTTCGTATTTTTGAAAGACGGCGCGCAAGGGTCTGAAACTGGCGCTCAGAAGGTCGGGCGGATTCTGGACCCGGGACGGCCGAAGGCAAAGGCGTAGAACTCAAAGCTGGCTGGACAGACATCCGCTTCATGCTTGCCACGCTCGATTTGAGCTCGCGTAGGTCCTGAGACAAAGAACTCATTTGGCTGTCGATGTGTTGCTTGATTTGGCCCAGGGCTACCAAAGCAGGAGTCTTCAGCCAAGTAATCACACTCAAGAGCTAAAGCTACTTACGCTCGATGTTCAAAGAAAGTAAAGTCTTCTCCTTAACCTCGTTGATGTCTTCCAGCTCGTACATCACCTGGCTCGTCGGATCCCGAATGTAGATGTCAGGGAAGTTATCCAACCCAGGGTTGTATGCAAATTTCTCCACAAAGAGGATCCTCAGCGCTGCGATCGTCATACCAGGCTCGAACTTGGCCTTTCGAACTTGGCTCTCTAACTGAAGGAACACGGTGAATGGCTGGTTCGAAGGCGGTGGAGATGGCGGCGGAGCTTGTTGAGCAGCAGCATTAGGCGTTGGCGTAGCTTCAGTATTGGCTTTAACTGGCGCGTCCCTGTCTACATCCTCTGCACTCTCCTCGACTGTACTTGGTAAGAACCTGGAAACCGTGCTCGGTAGAGGAGGGACCGGCGGTGCTGCGCCATCGCTAATCATACCACCCCGTCGACCGGCATCGAGCGTGCGTGAGCGTTGGGCCTTGTTAGGACTTGGGGCCTCGTCTACTTCAGAAAGCGCGTTGAGATCCCCAGTAGTAAGTAGCGCGCCTCCCGGGACCATCGAGCGCCTATTCTTGTGCTGATTGCCTGACGGTACGTTCGAAGGCGCGCTAGGACTGCTAGTCATCTTGTTGAATGTGTACGTCGAGAACCGCTTAGAGGCTCGGCGACTTAATGCATCGCGTGATTTTAGAGCACTAAGAGCCTTGTCGTTGAGTTCCGTTTGCCCACCATCCGAGGTCGGAGTATCAGGTGGGGGCGAAGGCGACATGGGGCGACCAATGGTAGGTTGAGCCTGAGGGGCTGGGGCGGGTTCTGCTGAGGGTGTTGGGGTAGTGGTTTCGAGGGAAACATTGGGCGGCGGAGGGAGAGGTTGTGATGAAGTCCCTCCAGGGCTACGCCCAGGTTGAGGTGGCTGAGGAGCATGGTCTTGAGGTGGATTAGAGGGAGAGGGGGCACGAAGAATTGGGTTATCTGCGAGTGAATAACGCTTGATGTCGGGTGAAAGAGGTGGAAGCTGGGGTGCCATAGATGTTATACGACTAGGCGTTTCGATCGGAGGGGGGGCAGCATTTGATCCACTAACTCTAGACAGAGATTTCGCATGGCCGGGAGGCCTCCTTTGAACAGATTGCTTGCGTGTGGATTCGTCCTCAGTCTCTTCGTGAACAGGTTGATGTACAAATGCCTGCGGGGACTTTCCGAATGGAGGTTGCGAGGTCGATGCAGTAGATGAACGAGAGGTGTTCCTGTTTGGTGGTTGTGCTGGGGGAGGCTGGTACTCTCCGGTGAACTGTGGCTGTGGCTGGATGCCCGGGCCCGGACCCGGCGGAGGCGGAGTAGCAAAACCGCCGACCCAATGTTCACCGGAGTTGGTAGGCGCGGGTATAGGCATAGGCATCCCAGGATCAGGCCGAAAGGTGTTGGACCTCTGACTACCTTGTTGCGTCGACGCACGCGATACGGTGGATCGCTCAGAGCGGGCAACGCTGTCAGAGCGCTCATGCCCGGAGTGAGGGGTGTCTGAACGATTGATCTTGTAGTCGTGTTGTTTAACGCGTAGTCCTTGTAAAAGATTCTTGATGATCGCCCGAACGTCTGGGAGGTAGATCTCCAGGTTTTCTTGGGTGGCCTCCTCAGCGAGCGTGAGTTCTAACACGCCACGCAGATCGTCAGGCACGGACATTAAATCCCTGGTGGACAGTAAGACAGTGCTCCAGGTTAGCTGTGACAAAAGTCAACGAAAAAGAAACACGTACGACATATCAATACCGCAGCTCTGGAATGCGGCCACGGCAGAGTTAAAGTCGTTGCCCATCCGAACATAAACATCGCTAACATCGTTCTCGTTTACTTCCCCTTTGCTC
Organism: Ceratobasidium sp. AG-I; assembly: GCA_015039395.1. Classification (NCBI taxonomy): domain Eukaryota; kingdom Fungi; phylum Basidiomycota; class Agaricomycetes; order Cantharellales; family Ceratobasidiaceae; genus Ceratobasidium; species Ceratobasidium sp. AG-I. The sequence goes on along the minus strand of MU132158.1, from coordinate 50,999 downwards.
CATTGAGTGAGTGACTCTAGAAGCTGCTTTGTGGCGACTAAGAGTCGGGTAACGGCAGTCTGGACGGCAGGTACGTGCTGCAGGGCAAGTGAGTGGTAGCTTTACGAGTCGCGAAACAATAAAACATACCCCAGTGGCAGAGCGCGTGCTGCCTTCCCGCCTTTCGGAACCTCGAGTAGAGCTTCGCGTAGAGTTTCTTGACTGCGACTGGGCGGCGTGGTCGTACTCATTGTTGGGTGCAGGGTAGTTGACCGACGGCTGACGGGCACCCGGATGGGACTGCGGTACGACCGACATTATAGTGTTTAATGAGAGTGGCAGCCAGGTACAAACGTGCGCGAGAGCAGAGCAAACGAGGAGACGCAAGGCCCAGTTGGTGAATGCCCAGGCCCACCTAATCCAATCACCCCGTGACTCAACACGCGCAAACATCCCTAAGCGGATCATTGTGGGTCCGGGTGGCTACAGGTGGCTACAACACAGAAAATGCATCTAACAATGAGTGTCACGGTCAACTATCTACTAGGTCTGAGGATGAGCCTTCTCTCGTAGACGTTTGACAATATCTTCCCTGATAATCTTCCGAAAAACCGGAAGAGATTCCCCTAACATAACCCAAAGTAGCCCCTGTTGGTCTAGAATATGCCCAACGATGCTTCTCATCTTGAATAACCCCACTGCAACGTCACTATATTAGAACTGGTCTTAGTATTAATCGACTAGCAATAAGATGGACGACCTGCCTGATGTCCGTCGCACAGCACTCGGTAAAACTAACTTGGGTGATGGCCCATTCGCGGCCCGCCTTGTCGATTGCATCCTTGACATCCTGAGGCATGACTGTTCGAAGAGCCCACATGTTGAGGATGTCGTTTAAATCCTTGACTGCAACGAGCAAGCGTGTTAAATTAAAATTAACTTCGGGAGAGTGCTAAAGCAAGAATGAGTATGAAGCGGCCGTAGGCTGACTGGTTCGAACGCACCCTTGCTACCGACGGCCAAACCAAAGGGACCTTGACTAGAAGCTCTCCGTCTGAGTTCTCTGTCTGTATAGAAACAAACGCTAATGGGAGATCACGAGGCGCAGAATTAGGCAAGCGAGGCTCCCGAGCCTGTCGAGCATGGGTAATGCCCTCAGCAGGTGCGCTGGGGTCGAACAAATCAGGCGAGCTGTGTGTAGGAGATGTGGGAAATTCGAGCATGATAGTGTACGAATGTGTTGAATGGACAATGTGGTTGAGGCTACAAATATACAAAAGAACTGAAACCACCCCTATTTAGCACATCGTATGACAAACACTTGCAAACACTTGCAAACACATCAGATGCCCATATTGAAAACATTTTACTGTGTTTTCGACACGTTCAAAAGTAAGACTTTTCTGAAGGTCCAATTATACGAGGTAACCCTTTCAAACAATTACATTTGTATTCCAACCACATAAGGCGTACAGTAGGAATCATCCGAGTTAAGCAAACCCGTCTACCCTCGACATGCTCTTCTTGTACTTTGCATCCGCCGGTCCAAACACCAAAGCGATGCGCTCGCGCAGACGAGAAAGAATCAAAGGCCTCTTGAAGCCTTTTTCCTTGACCATCCCGTCTTCCTGCTTTGGCTGAATCAAACTGGCCGAAGACGCCAACGGATCTAGCCCTGGTACTTCAATCAGCACAACTCGGGTCGGAAGCGTAGCAGCCGGTGGACGAGAGGACTCTATAATCGCTGGCTGAACTCCATACTCCTTTGATTCGTCCATAACTTTGGCGGGAAGAGGGGGAGGCACCAACGACCAATCTCCGTCCAATTCATCGAGCGCTTCCTGGTTCGAGGGACACCAGACGTCGATCGTCAACCGGTCATCTTTGTCCTTCTCGATTACGCATATTAGGAGTTTCTTCACAATAGCCCCAATGCTAGGCTTATGCCTCTCCCAATTGTCTGGAGTAGGCACTTCGGCAAGAGTCCATTTTAAAACTTGGCGTAGTTTCTCTGGCAAGGGGAGGAGGTCGCTGATATAAAAAGGGGGTCAACAAGGCGAAAACAAAGTTGGAACGAAGGATATGTCACGTACGAAACATCGATACCACGACCTTGAAAAGCTGAAATCACAGTCTCAAAAGCATGGTCCACCGTAATGAACACATCGCTAACTGCCTTCTCGGACATTGTTCCGTTGCTCCATGAGATCAAGGCCTGCCCAAGGCTCTTGAAACAAACTAAAAGGCGACTAATGCTCGGTGGGATAGCAGGCGAGTGCTAAATATGATTTAGCACATACAGAGCAGTTTTGAACATGGCAAAACTTACTTTGAGTTTGTACTCGCGTTGCCTCGATTTCAGACCAGACGCTAGCTTCTCAAATACCCCACCAGCGTCCGCCAAAACGTGTGCGCTCAGATTTTCAAAATCGTTATCGTGAGGAATAATTAGACCCCGGTCGATTATTTCCTTGAGGTCGTTTGGAATGGACATGAGATCCCTAAGAACAGCTTCAGCTATAAATCCAAACAAGATAAGCTGAAACCAAACTCACGAGGTATCACATCACGAAATCGGGCTCACGCAGATAAGCAATTACATGTACAATATAATGTAACAGGTCCATCAGTGAATGTTGTAAAGATATATGGACGTATCAGTGTGCCTAAATCTAACAGACTGTTTTCTGAAATACATTGGTTCGGCAGACAGTTCCTGGAAGCTAATGATGATTTCAACCTATCATGAAACTGACATTCCGTTGCAGACATACCTTCCAACAGCATTCTGTGAATTAAACTTATGTCCTGAACATTGTATGGCATGGCTGTTTTTACTTCAGACAGACAACTGACTTGTCAGCATGTCGAGACACAATTACTGTGATTGTATGCACCAACGCCCATAGGTTTCCTCATCCCAATCCTGGTTAAGGATATTATAACCTCCTCTCTTCTCGCCATTGCCGCCATCACGATGTTTTGGATTGACACAATTGCGACCCTTGACGTCGTTAACATTGCACGGGCTTTGATATCCCACTGCCGGTCAAACTCGTTTTCAGTCAAATCCATACTTTCAAATTGATCACTTAGACGTTTTTGACACATTCCGCTGTCAACCGAACGCCCGCACGTCTCGGCTCCTTGGTTATGTAGTATCTAGCTCGGGGGAGTATGCAATTCGAACGAGAGTTTTTGCGGTTAAGTGAATTCCCACCCAGCCACACCTTCAACTCCCAACTACCACCAGTTATTGCCCCAACATCCCTGGCTCGCAAGTTCGCATAAGGCCAACCACTTGGCGCAATCAACATCCAAGCCAACCCCCACCAGGTCAGTTTTTTTTATATCATGTCTGCTACCTCCCATGCGCTCATCTCCGCTACCTCTCAATACTCGACCTGTAACTAACAGGCGCACCCCTCCACGCTAGTGTCCCCCAATCGTAGAGGGACAACACTGACTTTCTGCCGGCAAGCACAAGACCATCTACCCACATCGCTAGTGCTGACACGTGGTATATCCGTCTGAGGCACCTTGGAGGAGGGGCGACAAACCTACATGTACACGCCTACATGCCTGTAAGTACGCCAAGTAGTCCAATGCGTGCGCCTTACTGACATCCCTTTGTGATTCACTACCCCCCTCTCCCATTTTAGCAACCATGCGTGAACTCCTCGCGGTGCATCGCTCGACTCTATTCGACCTACCACGCACCCCCTCGCATCCTAACCTACTGCCACACAGGGCACCCGCCTGGACTACTGCAACCCTCGATCTCCACCGAAAGTCGCATCCACTCAGGTTGCGTGAATACGCTGGAGCTTCAATTACCACCCACTCAACACTCCCTTTTAATGTTGCATAGTTTTGAAATTAAATACAATTTGATACCAGCATACGTGAAAGGTGTATTGTGAAAAGAAATCCTATTTCTGAGTATGTCAAAGTACAGGCAAGCAACCAATACCCGACAGAAAATCCTGCTAACAGACATGAGCCACATATCAGGTATTTAACAGCAAGATGAAATGGATATGACATGTAACAGCCAGGTAAAATCCCCATGCCGGTCAACAGTACGACACAAATCGGCATGCCCACCAGCACTGTTACATTGTATCATACATGCAGAATGTAACAGTCAATGTTCATTCCTTGATATTCATTTACCATTGAGACACCGAATACATGCGCATATGTACATTATATGCGAATATAAATAATATAATATACTATCATACATACCCCAATTCCGTGATGCAATGCCCCTAATCTGCAATATGTCCATCGCAACGTCGAATGCCTCGCTCATACGAATATAA